>JARHVA010001325.1:2935000-3422500 GCA_037957365.1 Torreya grandis
AATTAATTAAATGTGTGAGGGGTAAAAGCATGGATTAGGGAGGCTAACTTTTATTATTGAAAAATAGTCTAAAAGGGGTTTTGACACAGGGAGTTACACACATGTTTGTGATCTAATTTTGGTGTCTACATATTTCCCTTTCTATCTTGTAATTTGTACTAACAAGTTTGCAAGACAAAAACAAGATTCAGATGCTCCAAGTATTGGATGAGATGTCCCCCTCAAATGAGAATTTATAGAGGAGAAACTGAAATCGAGTATCGATTTGATAAAAAGGTAATTAGGTGAGTGGTGGATACTTGAGTATCACTTAATATGTATATACTACTATGATCTATAGTCGACAAAGTCAATAATAAGTAAGGTTGAGGAGGAATCTGATAAAAAGAACCAAAGCATAGCTTGTAAGTGATAGTTGATAGGTCAAAATAATCAAAGTTGTAGCTCCAGTGGTCAATGTGTCTCAGTTATCTGAGGTAAGAAGTGCCCCTAAGAAACACAAAAGGGTTAAACGTGAAAATATGAGCTTGGTTACCATCCAAAACACCTAATATACATGTGTGTGCATAATAACCAACTATAGTGAAATAACATAAGCAGTCAAGACATGCAATGCAAGGTTGGTGTACAAGGGTCAATGAACGAGGAGATAGTTTTGATCTCTAAGAAAAGTCATCATGGGTGAATATTTAAGTGATCTTCGATGGTATTTGTCATGGTTGGGGAGATATATGTGATCTCCAGTTTCCCCAGTGTATGGGTAAAGTCTAAAAAGTTGGGGTTACTTTTTTTAGGGGAAAACATTATTGCAATGGTACTGACATTGATGACATTGCTGATATCCATAATAAACAGTGTCGATGTTAGCACATTAGGGAAATATTGTCAGCGTCAATAGGCATAAGCACTGACATTGGTGGATTAGGTCAATAATGCTAATGTCAGTGGTTGACCAAACCTGACAAAAAGGGGTTTGGCAGCTGACCAAACTCATTTGTAACTTGTGATTGGAGAAAAATAAAGTTGTGAGAGTGACTGAGATGGCAAAGCAAGGAGGGGACCCAATAGGAGGCACACCACCATAAGATCTAGTTATGCTATCCAAGAAGAGACAAAGAGATGAGGTAAGAGTCTCTACTAGTTATTTTGAAATTTGATTTGGGTATTTGTATTTTTTAGGCTAATTTAGAGGTGGGGGTATAAAAAATATTAGTCTAGGGGTAGAAAATAGGGTAGGGTAGTTTTAGAATAAGTTGGGGAGGAATTTGGAGTAGGTTTTTAGGTTAAATTTGTAGTTTTGGGTTTAGGTCATTTAGCCCTAAGTTCAAACCAACCACTGACATCGGTGAGTTTCACCGACATTAGTCAACATGACATCAAGGTTGGTAGGTGTCTGTCTGTCGATTGACATTTATGCCTATAAAACATTAATTTCAACATTAAAGTTGATGTTGGTGACTATGAAGAACTAGAAACATAGGAGAAAGGGTCATTTTGGATCCCTAGTAGAAGTAGTCAACTAGCCTAATGGTTGAGCTAGCTTTAGAAGACCCCGTGTCGACTAAGTGCTACCTACATAGTTCAACTTAGGGCCTTGAGCTAATGTAGTTCTCCTAGAGCCTAGGAAAAAGATCTAAGGTATGGTTTAAAAAAGTGTGTTAGGGTCAATGGGTAAAAAGGTAAGTTGAGATAGGTCAAGAGGTCTAGGGTTTATAAAATAGGGCATAGTGTCAAGGGTCAGGGATATAGGTTGTGAGGCCTAGAGTTGTGATAGGCCTAGGGTGGAGAGAGAGAAAAGGCAATAAATCCTAGGGTAGAGAGAGAGAGAGAGGTGGTGAAGCCTAGGGTAGAGAGAGAGGTAGTGAAGCCTAGGGTAGAGAGAAAAGAGTAAGGTAGTTACGCAGGTGGGTATATGGCTGAGCTAACCTTAGAAGACCCTGTGTTGATTGAGTGTTGCCTACATATCCTGATTTAGGGCCTTAAACCAATATAATTCTTCCATAGATAAGGGAAAAAGGTTGTTTTAGGTTATATTAGAAAGTACATGACTTGATTTATGTGTGTATGGATGCAGACGAGGATGGAGTTGACATTTGGGCATCATCTAGTGAGGATTTTAACACGTATGAGGAGGGATGTCACTCTAGATGAGTGGGAGCACATGGTAGCAATGGAGTTAGGAGGAGTGTGATGATATTATCGATTCATCCAAGATGTGAGCCTTATGATAGCATTGATTGAGAGGTGGGATCACACCACGAACACCTTCCATCTATCAACTAAAGAGTTGATAGCTATGTAGAAGGATGTCTATAGGATTTTATGATTGCCACTCTAGGGTGAGGATCTCTTCTCATGTTCAAGAGAGGAGCAGAATATCCACATGGTGGCATTATATGGTGAGCATGTTAGCGAGGTGACTTATCATTCTATGAGTTTTGCTTATGAGCCATTGTATATGGCCAATGAGGAGCAGCATCGACTAAGCATCATGATGATGACCAGGATCATGGTGTATGCATTACCAGACATAGATGGTGGTAGATTTTTTATTATATTGATAGGTGTGCTTACATAGATGGTTGAGCAGTGAACTATTTTTACATGGGGTCTAGTGTTTTTAGTGTAGTTATATAGAGAGCTGTGGGGTTTAAGACTACAATGGTGATATAATTTGTGTGTCAGACATCTACAACACTATTGGGTATATGAGAACATCATGGTGACCCAACCATTGGGGTTACCAATTATGATTCTAGTCAGCTTCAGGGTTGGTTTCAAACATTAGAGAGAGGGCATGGCATAGACCCAAGTGGATAATGTAGTGCGTGATATTGTGTATAATAGGTGTATGATTGAGGGTTTGATCCTTGCAGATATTGTTTGGAGACCCTACTTGACATACCCAATATTCAAAGGATAGGCACAACAACTTTTTGGTTTGTAGAGCTCACTATGGGTCAGGGGGAGACAAGCTAGTGAGTGGGAGATGGTACCCATGGCATAGGTTAGGAGGTAGTTTGGTTTACTATAGGATATTTCACCTACCTTCCCTCGATATAGGAGGGATGACATAGAGGCACCCCTATCATTACCCCAAGAGATAGATGGGCTATATTTTGAGGAGCTATCAGTGAAGCTAGGTATTGGAGATCCAGGGTGCATAGTAGCATACACAGCTTGGTGGGTAGGTTTACATCTTATGGTGGAGGTCAAGAGACCACCACCAGACTTATAGAGGTTGGTGAGAGAGAGGGATGTAGTTATACAGGCATGAGATGTAGCTCTATAGGCTAAAGAAACAACATAGTCACATGTTGTAGCCTTATAGGGGTAAGATGTGACATTATAAGGCTATATTGGGACATTATAAGGCTAGGTCATAGTGTTATAAGGGAAAGTGACTATAGTGATTATGGAGAGAGATATCTTGAGAGCAACAGGTCAATTTGCTTCTCCTCCTCCACCACAGGGACCAGTATAGGTTGGGCCATCATCAGGTACTATGGGACCTCCATAGACTATATCTCTGGTGATATATACTACTATATTGGATGATATTGCCTAATATGAGAGGGATATCAAAGAGTTTCCATAGATTTAGTGGTATTTTGAGTTTAAGGAGTAGGAGAGATCCATGTAAAGTGCCACAACTTCTAGCTCATGTAGATGCAGATAGGCTAAGAGTGGTAATGACACTACTTCATCATGACCACATGGAGAGCTTCGATGATCCTAAGTGCCAAATTTTATCATTTTTTATTTTATTTTTTATATGTACATCAGCTTGTGAGCCAAAGATGTGAGATTTATATTTTGAGAGAGAGATGATATTATGATGATGTATTGATGGACATGTTATTGACGCTATATATATGAGATGTTTATTTATTTGTGATTGTGATGAGGATATTGACACAGATGATGATGATATAGATGATGATTATTTAATGTTATGTTAATTTTGATGTTAATGTTGATGATGTTAGTTAAGTTAGACTAGCCTTTCCCATATATGTGATGGTATATGCATAGTTGGTTTGTTAGTTTCATCTTAGCTCTTTTCTATATTTTGTGATGGTGGATGCTTAAAATGAATAAATTGGTCATGTTAATTTATTTTAGTATTTTTCCATATTTGTGATGGTGTATGCATAAAATAAATTGAGTAGGCTTTGATAGTGTTGGTATGACATTATTTTTCATCTCAATAGAGAGATCAATATGTGATGTAGATGGAAAAATAAAGAGGTAGAATGCTCATGCACTAACAAAGACCATAATCAGAACATAAATAGGCTCAGGAAAATGAGCCTCTTTGATGCCTTATATCTTTGAACCATTGTGTTTGTTAGAGAAGTGTCATATTTACCTTATATTAAGTGAGCTTCATATTTCCTTGAAATAGTATGAGATAAAAAGGGTAAAATGAGGGGAAAATGTTTGGGTAGCATAACCTATGAAGTGGGGATGATATGCCCCTATTGTGGGTGACTTGAGAGCCACTATAGGCAAGTCCATGACTTAAAGCTTTTTTTTTTGTGTGTAAGTTGATCAATGCGAGAAGCCTACAATGGGATTTTGTATGGGTTAAGGTTGTATAAAGTTGATCAATATGAGAATCCTTTTTTATTTGTATTTCCTTTTGAGAACAAAGCTTGGCTTAGCCATCCTTCAAGGGAGTGGTCTAAGCATTCATTTTTAATTTTAAATAGTTATCCTTCAAGGAAGCAGTTTATTGATTGTAGTAAAGGGAAATTACATAGTTGTCCTTTAGGGGAGCAGTCTACATTGAGAATCATGACATAAGAGTTTATAACTTGTCATATATCCCTTTTTTTTGTGTTTTTAGTCATGGACAAGACTATAGAGGCTTAGGAGTTTTCCACTTTGAGGGAAAAACCATACCACTACATAAGTTAACTAAGTGTATAGGAGTAAGTGTGAAGAGGAAGGGAAATGAATGTAATAGGGATGCTTAAGGGATGAGCTCAAGTTAAACATGAGGTGAAGCAATTCTTGGTTAATAAAAGAATGGTCAAAGGTGTAAGGCATTTAAAGGCTCAAGTTTTGGCCTTCCTTTAAGAGAAGACAAGTGATAAGTTCCTAAGCCATACTTGTGAGTTATGATATAGAGTCCAATCCAATTAGGAGCAAACTTACCCCATTTTCCTTTCTCCATGTTCATCACATGTTGATTTTATTTTAAGATGAAATCTCCTATATTGAAATATCACTCTTTGCGGTTTTTGTTATAAGCATGTTTGATACGTTCTTGATAGATTTGGAGGTGGTTGAGGGCTGTGAGATGCTGCTCATCAAGTAATTCAAGTTGAGCCAAATGTTCTTGGAAAAATTCATCATTAGTAAGGATGTCTCTAAGAGAAATATGAAGAGAAGGAATCTGAACCTCAAGAGGAAAAACAACCTTCATCCCATAGACCAAGGAAAAAGGGGTAGCACCCTTAGGGGTTCAAATGCTAGTGCGGTAAGCCCATAAAGTAAAAGGAATGCGTCTGTACCAATCCTTGCCCATATCATTGACTACATTTATGAGAATTTTGGTCAATGTTTTGTTAGAAGCTTATGCCTGTCTATTTCCTTGTGGATAGTACAGTGATGAGAAGCTTAATTTGATTTCAAATGTATCACAAAGACTTGGAATAGTCTTTTTTTTGAAATATTTTCTATTATATGATATAATTTTATGAGGGACACCAAAAAGATAGATGATGTGATGGTTAATTAAGTCAAAAAATTTGTCATCTTTAGTGGAGATGAGAGGGATGGCCTCAACCCATTTGGTGAAGTATTCAATGGTAGTAATGATAGAATGATGATGGAGGGATGAATGAGGGTTAATCTCCTTGATTAGATCTAATCCCGATTGGGAGAAGGGCCAAAAGTATATGGAAACTTTTAATTCATGACTTGGAATGTGGAGGAGGTTAGTGTGTTATTAACATTTAACATAATGCCAAATGTAATCAACATAGTCTTGATGAAGTTTGGGCCAATAATAGCCAAGTCAAAGGATATGCTTGACAACTACATGACCATTGAAATTTCTACCACAAATCCCATCATGGACTTCCTTCATAGCAAAGGGAGTTTAGTACTATTGAGGAATCTAAGGAGAAGAACATCAAAACCTTGCTTGTAGATAAGTACCCCTAGCATAGTGTAACAAGGGACATGTTTTATGAAGGCACGTTTCCCATTATTGGAGAGATAAGGGGTAATACAGAAGGAAAGATAATCCATGAGTTGCTTGTACCATAAGTCATGTGGGTTAGAGGATACATTTTCAATAAAGAGGATGTTAATTGATACATAGGACGGTAATGTTAAGAAATGCACGATGACATAGATTCTCAAAGAAGAGGATGAAGAGGGTATGTGTGAAGCAAGTGAAGCCATCATGTCAACAAACTTGTTTGTAGATCGATGAATAGTTTTTAAGAGATAAGAGTCAAATGATCCCAATAGCATATCTACATGATGTTTATACCACTATAGAATCCCATTTTTGCATAAGTAGGAACCATTAACTTGGTTAACCACTAGTTGAGAATCACCAAAAATGGCTATATATTTAATACCCAAGAAGAGAGCTATTTAAAGTCCTAAAATCAAAGCCTCATTTCAGCCATATTGTTAGTGCATTCAAAATCTCATTTAAATGACAAAGGCATAGGCTCACCATTTAGAGAAATAATAATGACCCCTGCACCCCCACCATATTGACATTTAGATCCATCAAATAACATCATCATTTGATAGATGTCATTAGTGGAGAACATTGTGATGGATTTATCAAGGAATTTAAGGTTTGAAGGTTGATTGTTAGGTAAAGGGATAGCAGCTAACTAGTCATTGATTGTTTTCCCCTTAATAGACTTTTGTTGAATGAATTATAAGTCAAATTTGGTGAGAAGCATGAGCCATTAAACTACAGATTGGTTGTGATATGGCTTGGAATGCATGTATTTGAGGGGATCAGTATGGGTGACCACATAGGTTTTGTGATATAAGAGATAATGGCGAAGCCTAGAGGCAAAAAATACCAATGTAAGGCAAAATTTTTCAATATGGGTATATCGAGCTCATAATCAATAAGTGTGTGGCTTATGTAGTAAACCACCTACTCTCGATGTGCAATCATTGCACCTAGAGAATGGTCTGTTGTAGAGATGTATAGGTAGAAAGTTTGATTTTCCTTAGGTGGAATAAGAACTGGTGTGGAAAGGAGATATTGTTTAACTGCATCAAAATCTTCTTGGAAATTTGTATTCCAATAGAAGGAGACATCCTTTTTGAGGAGATGGTGAAAGGGTTGGAAACAATCTGATAATTAGGAGATGAATCAGTGAATTGACCAAAATTCTTCCTTGTAAGCTGTGGAGTTGTTTGATGTTAGTAGGTGGAGGCATCTCTAAGATTGTTCTAACCTTAGTAGGATTGACCTCGATACCATGGAGAGAAATGATAAAACCTAAGAGCTTACCAGAAAGAACACCAAAGATGCATTTCTTTGGGTTTAGTCAAATGTTATATTGGAAGAGATGAGAAAATATAATTTAGAGAATTCTCAAGTGATCTTGGTGAAGTTTATACTTGTTAAGTAAGTCATCAATGTAATCTTCCATATTTTTGTGTAAGAGGTCCTGCAAAATCTAAGTCATGGTGTGTTGATAAGTGGCACTAGCATTCTTCAAACCAAAAGTTATGACCTGATAATAGAAATTCCCCCATGGGGTAATGAAGGTTGTCTTGTGTTGATCCACAAGAGAAATGACAATTTGATTATATCCATAGAATCCATCCATAATTTATATCATCTCATGGCCGATTGTTAGATCAACAAGTTGGTCAATACTTGACAATGGGAAATCATCTTTTAGACAAGCGAGGTTTAAGTCATGATAGTTGGTACAGATACAGATTCCCTCGATCACTTTTGTGATAGGAATGACATTAGAAATCCATTATGGGTATTCAATCGGTTAGATAAAGATAATAGAAAGGAGGCATTGGAGCTCTTCATTGACAAGGAGAGCAATACGAGGATGCATCTTACAAAGCTTCTGCTTAATATATTGAACATCTTGATTGGTGATAATGTTATGGGTGATGATAGAGGGGTCAATACCAGGCATGTCATTATAAGACCAAGTGAAGGCTTTACTATGGTTATTAAGAAATGTGGTATAATCATCTTGCTCACAGGAATCTCAAGATTGGTTAATATTGAGGATGTGGGGTTTATCATGAGAGGGTAGATTAATGGCAATGGTTGATTCATTTAACATAGCTTATATTTCAGATAGGAGCAATCATTGGATATAAGAATCATCTACACCCATGTATGTGAAAATTGCATCATCATCTTGACATTAGATAGTGTTAATATTGGGAGAATCTTCATCAATTATTTTAGGATGAACAAGAGGAAGGGACCTTATTTCCTTACCCTGGTGATAGGTGAGAGGCCCCAAATGGATGGAATTTTAAAACAAATTAGGAGGTATAGATACCTCCGATTCGATAGGTGATGGTGAAGAATAAGGTAGAGAAGGAGAGATTGGTTCTTCGATAATTGGTTCATGGGAAGTTTTAGTGAGTTTATTCAGTTCATCATACCCCACACCATGCCTCTTTTTGGCATTTTCAATGGTGTTGTTATTGGGATATTCAATAGGCATATGGACACCCTATTCATAACGACCCAAACCAAATCATTTTTAGGGACATCGATAAAGATAGGCATGTGTAAAACTAAGATTGCTTAGGAAAGAGAAGTCACAGATAAATGGTTGTGGTGAAGAAGATGGATTGTTGACAGTGGGAGCCTGATCAATTCCCCCATATGTGAAATTATTATGAAGGTTAGGGGGCCCATAAGGGATGACCATCCCAATGTGGGGTTAATATTTTGGATGCATGTGAAGCTTTCCATACTCTTTTGGAGTGTATAACATGTCAAGCATCAACAAATAATATTTTTGAGTAACAAATGTTAAAAAATTTCCTCCATGGGATCCTTGTCAAGAATTTGTGTTATTGGTATTTGTTTAACCAAAAGAGTGGAGCTTTTAGAAGCTTCAAAAGTATCGTGCAGGTAATATGATGTCTTCAATGGAATGACAACATCATTATGACTATAAGTCATGTTGCATGTTTTAAACAGAGGTGGGTCAGTAGGTATAACATGCACTTGTCCATCATGTTCAAACTTGACATAACGGTGCAAAGTTGAGGGTACACATGCCATGGCATGTATCCAAGGTCACCAAAGCATTATGTTATATTGGAACTCTCCATCCACAACATAGAAGATATCAAGAATAGTGCATAGACTGCCACGGATATGTAAGACAATAGTGCCCACCATAGTAGCTATAGTATCATTAAAGGAGTAGAGTACCGCATCAATTTTAGACATGCAATTGTCAGGAAGGGATAGATTTTTGTAGGCATAGGTGGAAATAATATTAATACTAGCTCCCCCATTGATCATGACTCTCTTGACATGAGTTTGATTAATATATGTGGTAATAAAAAGGGTAGAATCTTGATCTTCAGGGTGTTGAAGTGGAATTTTTGAATTACTAAAAGAAATCAGGGAGATGGTCTTAAGTGAGCTAACCAAAGCTATGAGAGGTTGGGGATCATCCAATTGTACCTCAGTTGCTTTCAAGGCACTAATTAAAGTTTGACAGTGTTGGGATGAGTTTTGTATTAACTCATATAAGGACATTTTCACAGGAGTTTGGTGAAGTTGTTTCACCATTGAGCTTTAAATAACATCTGACTATGTCATTTTAGGGAGGCCCAATATGGAAATCTTGGGATTGGGAGGAGTGTCTTTATAAAAGGGATGAGCCCAAGGATTCATGGGTTTTTCCTTACCTTTATCTTTTTGTTTTTGTGACTGTGTGGCCACATTGACTTTGTTGATCTAAAATGTAGGTGAAGGAGGTAGTAAAGGGGTTATGACCACATCTTTGAGTTTAAATTTAGGTGGAATAGTAGGAGGCACTTTGGATGCCAAAGGTGGAATAACAAGAAGGTTAATGGGAGTATCATCAAAGAGAGTGTCAACATCAAAGTGTTATTGAATGACCATTGTGAGGGCTTTACAACTCTTAGTATCATGTTTAGGTGAACAATGATATAAACATACTTGTGTATCATCAAACCAAGATGGCTTCATTCCAAGAGGACTATAAGGATTAATGGGAGGAGAGTTATTATGAAATATTGCAATAATTGATGTAGGAAAAAGCTCTGAGAGCCTACAGGTGGGCTCGTACTTGTTTTGCTAATAAGAGTGGACACCTTCTTGTGTTTTGTTGTTGAAAAGGTAATTTTACATGGTGCCTTGTTTGGTGATGGTAGAGTTACGTGTTTTACTAACACTTTCTTGGTGTTAGATTTAAGAGGCCTACTAACTGGTAAAGGTAGTAGTGGAGATAACTTAACCTTTTGTTTTGCTTGGGTCAGTGATACTCCAACTAAAGTAGAGGGGTGTCATCCCAAAATAGATGGTAAAGTTGAGGGTTGAAGAAGGGATCAGTGAGATCTAGGAAGCTTAACATTTTTTTCTAACTTAGGCCATGAAACTCTGACTTGTGGTTGAGGAGTTAAATCTAATTTCACTTGTGGATGAATTAAATTAGAGATAGTGTGTATGCCTAAGGGTCTGATCTACTTTAATGTGGTAGATTCCTGCAAGGGTGAGGGTTTTGACATAGATGGCTAGACTTCAGGTGATTTTGGTGAAGAATCTCTAACTTTGTCAAATACATTTGGGTAAATGGTAGTGAGAGGATTGGTGTTAAAGGTAAACATTTTTTGTGTTGGATATAGAGTTTTAAGCCAGTCCCCAAATGCCACGTGATCTAACTTCTTAGAGTCAAGAAATTTGAGACTTTATACCAAATGTGAGAAGGGTTTAGATGAAGTTGACATAGGCATTATGATTGTGTCTTTAGAAGGCTGAGGTGTTTGGGAAAGAGGGAAATTGTTGGTTTCTACTACTTCGGGTCAAAGATAAGAAAGAACCACAATGAGGTCATCTTCAAAAGAGATGAGAGAAGAGACATGGTCTGCTATGAGTAGAGGAGAGGTAGGCTTAAAAGGTTCCTCAAGAGGGTAAAGCATAGGTATAATTGTTCCCTCAACATGTGGGCAAGGAATAGGTAAAGTATGATCCTCCATAGGTAAAAGAAGGGGTAAGAGTGGTCCAATTGGAATAGGTACAATAGGTCTGTCATCTAATGTAAGAGTGGCAAAAACTAACGCTTCAAGGTGTAATGGTAATGGTATTCCTTGGATATTGTAGAGCTTGATGGATCATATAATCTAAAGGAGGGTTAGGGTTAGTCGATGATTGGATAATAAAAGGATGTCATGAAACTTGATTGCTTGCATAAGCAAAAGCATCCATGTCTTCCTCATAAACCATATCATCCTAGTCATGAGTTATATCATAAGCTAGTTCTTGGCTATGTACTGATTATTACAAAGAGGGTATGGATCTAAATCCCAAACAACATTATTTATAGTTGGGTCTTCAAAGTCCTCTTCACAAGCCTCTACATACCAATCAAAGTCTCGAGTTGGATCATAAGTTTTTTCGTGGCTTTGTTCCCATGAACGATTAATATGAATCAGATAGAAATCTATCTCACAAACCATCTTAGCATCATTGGGGTCTTGAAAAAAGCCATAAAAGTCATTTTGTGCAGCCATTCTATCATAAGTCAGATTGTAAGTGACTCCACCATAATTATAGCGAGACATATCTGCATAAATGATGAAAGCTCTAAAAATAAAAAGACTTAGGGTTTTACAAACTTAGAAAAACTATGTCCAAAGGACAAATGGTTCAAACTTGGTCTAACTTGGTTGAAGGGGTGGAGTTGTATCTCCAATATGGTCTGAATGTGGAGCTATATCTCTAAACTGGTTTGTGCTAAGACTTGGCATAAAATAGCTTAACATCAAATGTCTAATGTCAAATGGCACACACACAAAAGGCTAAGTGTCTAAATAAAAACCAGCATGTCAAAGGTCTAGGTCAAAGTGTTCCAAACAAGGTCTAAACTAGGAAAGGGAAAAGTTGAGTTGTTAGTTCTTTTGTCCAAATATGGAGTCAAAATCTAGGCTCAAACAAATAGACATGTCAGGACTTTTGGCCAAACGACATCAAAACCTGGACTTGAAACAAAGGCTGATGTGATTTGATTAAATCTAACAAGTTTGGAGGCAACTTTGACATAGACCCGGCACATAGAATCAAACATAAACATGATCAATTGGCATAAGACATAAAACAAAAGTCCTTTTGAGAAAGGTTGTGTTCTCCCAAATAAAGGCACAAATAATGATGAGGATAGGCATTAAACAAACAAACCATTAATAGTTTTCAATTTTGGGTAATCGATTAACTGAAGTTATGCAACCCAAAAGAGAGATTTATGTATCAGCCCCATGAATTAAGGCCTAAATAGAAATCAATCAATGTTTGGATCCAAACTTAAAAAGGCTAATTGAAAACTGATTGTTGAAAACTAGGTTTTGACTAAACAGGCTAGACAAGATTGGACAGCATGACGGCACAAGATAAAGGTATAAATGGTATATACAAAATGGTTTGAAAAAACTAATTTTTATACAATGGTAAACAAGTCTTGAAATAAATTGAGCAGCCTAATAGTGTAAACATGCTTGAATGATGTGGTCAATGTTATGTTTCAAAGACTAAAAAGGCTCAAAATGTTTTGACATGATTTGGGCAGCATAACACTACCCTTCACAACTCAAATGAATTTTTTTGACATGGATTATGAACAAACAAATAAGTTTTAGTATCAAAACATACCAATCAAAATGACCAAAATACATTAAGTATAATTGTCCAAATCCTATCAAGGGTATGGCAAAATGGGGTTTACTAAACTAGCAAGGTTTTGATCATTCTAGGGGAATCAATTGCACAATAATTTTCATGTCAAACGATGCAAAAGACAAGCACACAAATTAGGTGATCATGACATTGGCTAGTTGTAAAAAGGTCTAGTCCTTTTTATAACCACTACATCCAATATATTGTTCGCTCAGTGTAGTGCGATGTCCAAATGCATATACGTTCCATGTACAACTCCAACGGAGTCAAATGAATTCAATGCTGGGAGATGAAACCCTGGGTCAAAGCTTCCCTAAAGAACTTGTAGGAGGTGATGAATTTCCCCTCACAAGACAAGATGCATAAATAAATAATCACCCAAACTTTGACAAGTTTTTGGGGAGTGCTTTAGATGACTTTCTTTCTAAGTCTTGGACTAGGATACTTGCAATAAGATTGGCACTTTTGATTCCAAGGGTTCCATATAGGGGGAAAATGGAAGAGCATACATGCAACATTCCTCTTTTTTCCAAACAAAATTTGATTAAACAACTATTGCAAACAATAATTGACAAGTGTGTTCAATTTTAAACTCAAAATGAAAGATTTGGTGGTGTTCATTTGACCCCTTGGTTTTAGTTGCAAACTTTAAAAACATTCACCAAAAAAAAATCTAAATCTTTTGTTAAACACCCAAAACAAGGTTCCTAATTGAATTCTAAGCATGAAAAGGTGATTTAAACATGTTTTGAGAAAATTTTAAACTTGGACCTATAGCAAAATTGTTAGCATGTCCTTTAGCTTTGAAGCTATTTTGAGTTTGAAACAATAAACTTTGGAAAAATAGCTACTAGGTCTATGTTTTTATAAAAACATAGTGATCAACATAGATTATTACCACCAATGTCAGTTACTCTACTAATCAAGATCTAACTGATGTCAGTTTTGCTGATTGATGTTGATTAAGTTAGGTAATTGATGTCAATATTTCCATTGACATTGATTATTGTGTAAAACTGTGGCAACCAAAAATGGAAAAATAAAGTTAGAAAATCAATTTTTAAGAGTTTTAAAGGCTTAAATTATATTTTTAAATTTTCCAAAGGATCTCCTTCATGTATGAGATCCATTTAGTCCCACCGGATGTGGCATTATTTGATCTAGGAATTTGACTCAAGAGAGGATGGTTAGTATGGTGTTAGTTCCAAAATGAAAACAAACTAAAACAAATACACGAATAGCATAACATCTCTAGACCTATACACTAGGGAGAGCTTAGTTAAAAATCATGAATGAAACACACAACTAAAACACAAAAGAAAACTCTTTTACCTTCCTTAGATGCTCCAAAATGCTTGGTGTAGTGGCTTGCTCAGCTTGTGCTCATGAAGTCTTCATCAAAGGAGGATTGGATATCTCCTCTTCTCCTTGACACCTTTGGCTTGTAGCTTGGATTGGATTGGAATCAATTTGGCATGGTAACACTAGTTTCTTGAAGATTTTGGAACCAATTTGGCAAT
Organism: Torreya grandis; assembly: GCA_037957365.1. NCBI lineage: Eukaryota > Viridiplantae > Streptophyta > Pinopsida > Cupressales > Taxaceae > Torreya > Torreya grandis. The sequence continues at coordinate 2,949,434 of JARHVA010001325.1, forward strand.
ATAACTTTGCATCAAAAAAGTTTAGAAATGATGTTACGAGGCCTCCTATTTATAGATTTTTGGATTTGATCAGAATCAAACTGAACCGTCCATCTCAATATTGAGATATGTGGTTGAGGATCAATTTATTTTTTGTAATTATCCTCATCATGGCATTGGAATAAGGGGCAATTAAGAGGCATGGAGGGCATCGTGGAAGGCATTGATAAGGCATGGGAGGCATGAATCTTGATATTTATGGTATTTATGGCCTAGGGATGTCTTCCCAAGAAATGAGGTCACTTAATGATGTAGATATTCAATATTCATTTCCAAAAATAAGTATTCAACAAGTTTCCATGTAATTTTTTTATTAGGCCTTGATTTGGGTTAATTAGCTCTTAAGCATGATTAAACACTTTGTGCACAAATTACTCAAATTAATCAGAATGCCTTATTATTGATCCAAAATTTGAATGGATTGGAATTAGAAGGTGATGTCAAATGTGTTGGAACCATATTACCATTTAGAATGTTTCCAACAAAAAATAATAAAGGCACATGTCTTGTGTAAAATATTTGATAGGAAAGAGCAATCCAGAGCATCCAAATGAAAATTTGGCATTTTAACTCAAAATGATTTGATCAAAGTTAGTTGGCCCATAAATTGCATTACCCTATTTAGGGATACCCTGGCCAAAATCGACACTTAAATATGTCAGTTTCACATCATTTTACATGTTTTAGTGTTTTTATGCCAAATTGTGCATTTTAGGTGGAAATTAGTCAAAACCCTAATTGGAGGTTATCAGTGTCTAGATTTAGGTTTCTATAGTTTACCCATGTTTGGGAAGATGTTTTAAACTGTAAGCAAAGTAATGTCTTCTCAAATAATGAGAAATGGCATGTATGCCAAAAAGAAGATGATGGTTGAAGAACAAAGCTCCAAATGGTTTTTGGGGAGCCTATAATAATGCCCCCTTGAGGGAGTGGCCATCACATTTGTTGATGGATGGTCCCTCAAAAAGAAACAAGAAGAAAGGTGGAATTAACCCGTAGTTGAGATTAATCCAAATGAGAAAATTCTTGCATGCATTGATGTGAAAAGGATACTGATTTGCCCAAAAGTGGTTATAATCAAGAATAAAAGTCAAAATAATGATTTTCATATAGGTAGTTATAATCATTAAGTAGACCTAGATTGGCTTAAGATGATGGTGCCTCAGTTAGAGTTGATTAGCAAACATAACTCAAGGATATAACATGGAATACAGATAAATATGAGTGGGTGAAAAGTGATGAAATAGGTGAATAGAAGAATATGATTGATCAGTGTGAATGATTTAGTTATACCTACCAATGAGGAGATGTATGTCCTAACTAGAAATGATACAACTAAAATGGTCATTGGGTTAATTTTATCAAGGGTGGGATGTAAGGATTTACCAAGGTGCCAAGGAGAAACTTCTGCATATCCATTGATTGTAGACCTTCATGAAGCTAATTTTTATTATAGCATGTGATGGTAAGCTTCATGATAGAACAACATGAAGACTTGGCCAAAATATGCAAAAGGACTGACTCTTGATCCAATAAACATTTGAAAACAATGCACCAATGATAAAAACCATGATGAAAATGTTGATGTATGAATATGGATAGACTCAAGAATAATGTACTCAAGGAATCACCCAATGAAAACATAGACTAAGTCGAGGTAATAGTTCTGAAATAAAACAAACAAGCAAGAAATCAAACAAACAAACAAAAAAACTGAAATAAACAAACAAATAGAAATCTTGAAAACAAAAGCAAAATAAAGAATGATTAACAATGACCATGCCCCAGTAAGGCGGATCGAGGATAATTGACTAGGCTTAAATAGGACAAATGTGTTTGGATTTTGAAATATTATGAATGTTTTTAGAATTTTGAGGTATCTTAACTCCTTAGAGAATGACAAAATACCTACTTACAAAATAATGAGAGCATTTGATTGAGGTTGCTCACAAAATAGTGAGATCATATGGAAAGGGGGACTGAGATGACCTCAACATGAATTCAACATGACCCGCATAGTCCTAAAATGACCTCAAGTCAATAATTCCATTCACACAAAAGGTGAGGAAAAACCAACTAGGTCCCAACAAGTTCTCAAATCTAGCAAATGGCCAGTCAAATAAAAATAGTAATGGCAAGGTGATGTGACAATGCATGGTAAACAAGTATTGCCCCTAGTTTTCCCATAAGCAATTATAACTAAGATACAACATCATAGCTCAATGATACTAGTTTTCCCATAGGCAGTTATAATTAGTAGCAAGACTGGTGAGACACTGATTTGCCCATAGGTGGTTATAATCAGGTTCACATAAACAAATTTGATAGGATGAAAGATATCTTGCTAGATCAATGATCACACTACTTTCATAGACTGTCATTGTAAACATGGACTTGATTTATTGTTGAAACCTGATTGGAATCTCCCCAAAAATGGTGTGGGAAGAATGAAAGTAAATAAGATCAAAATAGGATTGGATAGGATGACTAAAAATAGGATTTGGTCTAATAGGAATGGAATAATAAGATGGTATGGTCTTTGATAGATAATGATGGTCTAGATAGATGGATAAAATGGTAAGAAGGTTGCCCCCAAGTGATGGGGTAAATGGTAGGAATATTTGATAATGGAAAATGGATATGTAACAATGACAATGGCATGGAAATGTGAAATGATATGGTACATGTTTTTGGCATGGGTGTGGTTTTTTATTCTATTGTTCCTGATGATGGGGAGATGCATATCCTAATCAAAAAATAATAAAAATAGAATACTCAATCATGTTAATTTATATCCCATACCTCATCTGAATAGCTACTCTATCAAAAACTAGTTGCATATTTGGATGCCCAAAATATTATGTTTTTCTTGGTCATTGATTCTTATTCCTTTAAGCGTCAAGACAAGGTATATTTGTAGCCTCTGCAAATGAAAGTATGTCCATGGATGGTAAACAAGGACAAATAATGGATGGTAGGTTTGATTATGAAATATAATGGAAAATGATAATGGAATGTATAATGGTGGGGAAATAAATGAATATCAGGACTTTCAGTCACATGTAACATTTTTGATGCTAGATTTGACATAATTTTAGTTGTGGTGGGTCTGAAGACTTATTCTCTCAATACGACCACAAGATTTTTCTGTTTTTTGATCTTGAGAGTAGTTACCATCTGATTAGGCTATATATTGGAAGCTATTTTGATTTGATATTTGATTTTGTCTTCATCAAGTAGTGAATAACTTTTGTGCTCAGCTATTTGTTCCTCAAAAAGGTTTTCACCAATGAAATTGTCTTGATTGTCCCATAGCACCTTGGAGAAGGTTTCACTAAGGAATGTTGACTTTTGATTTTGATTTTCTTCTAGTGCTTCTAAAAAAAATTCACTAGAAGATGTTGATTTGTGAATTTGAAAAGGTTTCACTAGGAGAGTGTTCTTCTGCTACATGAATGTTGTCTTGGCCTCCTTTCTCTTTTTCAACTGCTATGTCACCATGGATATAGTTTAACAAAGTGTGATTCTATTGATCCCAATTAACACTTATGGGAGATGGAATGTCAATAATATGGCTATCTTGGTTAATGGTAATGGCCTATGAAATGGTAATGGAATGAGGAGAGGATACACAATATTTTTAAAAGATAATAGGATAACTTGTGTCAAAGCTGAAGTAATCATCTTCAAAAACTATAGAAGGATCACAAATGTATTCAAACTAATATGTGAGGCATGCGTAACTAAAGTTTTAATAGATATGAACATATTCTTCTTTTAAATCTTATACTAACTCAAGGGACTTTGAATACAATGTCACAACTAATTTTGATTTTGATGCTGATGCTAAATCTGATGTCAGTTCAAGATAAAACATGACTCTAACTCTGATTCTTCATCTGATGGGTACTATGTTACAATGATGTCTTGTTGAATATTTGGTTTTAGACAAGTAACGGCCTGTGATGGCATAATGGGCCCCACAAAGACTATTTTGTCAAAGTGAGACTCTTCTAGGATGGAAAATAGGTCAAGAGACAACTCCTCAGAGATTGGATTGTCAATAGGAGGCTCTTGAAAAGTAGGTACATGGGTGAGGTAATGATTAGCCCAAAGGCAATTATAGTAATTAAAAAGTGACTCAGCAAAGACTAGATCATTAGAGTGAGACTCCTTGACAATTGGGATAGGATCAATAGGTGATTCATCATAGGTTGACTAATCATAAATGATTTATTCAACAAAAACATCTCAGATTGGTTGGTTTTTTTGGCCTTGGTTTCCAATGAGTTAGAAGATACCAATTTTGAACATAGCTTGGTCTTCAAATGATAAAGGTTGAGGTTTGGATGGGATTAGTACGGGATAAGGAATGATTGGTGGTTAGATAATGGTAGGGCCTTGGTGAGCATGATTACTCACATGAGCCAAAGGACAAAGTCCTAAGATGGTAATGATAGGGCATTGTGGAGCATGATTGCTCACACAAGCCAAAGGAATAGGTCTTGTAATGATGAAGGGGCATTATTGAGCTTGATTTCTTGCACAATCCAAAGAACTAGGCCTTGGAATGATGAAGGGGTGTTGTGGAGTTTGGTTGCTCGCACAAGCCAAATGACTAGGTCTATGAATGGTAATGGTATTCCTTGGATATTGTGGAGCTTGATGGCTTGTATAATCCAAAGGAGGGTTAGGGGTAGTTGATGATTGGATAACAAAAGGACATCATGAAACTTGATTGCTTGCACAAGCAAAAGCATCCAAGTCTTCCTCATAAACCATATCATCCCAATCATGAGTTGTATCGTAAGTTGGTTCTTGGTTGTGTTCCATGTATTGATTATTGCAAAGAGGGTATTCATCTATATCCCAAACAACATTATTTGTATTTGGGTCTTCAAAGTCCTCTTCATAAGCCTTTCAATACCAATCAAGGTCTCAAGTTGGATCGTAAGTTATTTTGTGGCTTTGTTCCCATGAATGATTAATATGAGGTAAATAGAAATCTATCTCACAAACCATATTAGCATCATTGGGGTTTTGAAAAAAGCCATAAAAGTCATTTTGTGGGGCCATTCTATCATAAGTCAGATTGTAAGTGACTCTACCATAAGTATGGTGAGACATATCCACGTAAATGATGAAAGGTCTAAAAATAAAAAGACTTAGGGTTCTACAAAATTTGAAAAACTATGTCCAAAGGACAAATGGTTTAACTTAGTATAACTTGGTCAAAGGGGTGGGGATGTATCTCCAATATGGTTTGAATATGGACTTGTATCTCCAAAATGGTTTATACTAAGACTTGGCATAAAATAGCCTAATGTTAAATGTCTAACATCAAATGGCACAAGCACAAAAGGTCAAGCATATGAATAAAAATTGGCATGTCAAAGGTCTAGGTCAAAGTGTTCTAAACAAGGTTTAAACTAGGAAAGGGAAAATTTGAGTTGCTAGGTCTTTTGTCCAAATGTGGAGTCAAAATATAGGCTTAAACAAACAAGCATGCTAGGACTTTTGGACAAATGGCATCAAAATCTAGACTTGAAACAAAGGCTGATGTGATTTGATTTAATCTAATAAGTTTGGAGACAACTTTGACATATACCCGACACATGGAATCAAACATAAACATGATCAATTGGCATAAGACATAAGACAAAAGGCCTTTTTAGAAAGGCTACGTTCTCCTAAATAAAGGCACAAATAATGATGAGGATAGGCTTTAAAAAAACAAACCATCAATAGTTTTCAATTTTGGGTAATCAATTAACCAAAGTTATGCAACCCAAAAGATAAAAATATGTGTATTAACCCCATGAATTAAGGCCTAAATAGAAATCAATCAATATTTGGATCCAAACTTAACAAGGCTAATTGAAAACTAAGATTTGACTAAATAGGCTAGACAAGATTGGACAATATGACGGTACAAGATAAAGGTCTAAATGGTATATACAAAATGGTTTGAAACAATTGGTTTTGATACAATGGTAAACAAGTCTTGAAATAAATTGATTAACCTAACAGTGTAAGTATGCTCGAATGATGTGGTCAATGTTATGTTTCAAAGACTAAAAAGGCTCAAAATATTTTAACATGATTTGGGTATCATAACACTACCCTTCACAACTCAAATGCATTATTTTGACATGGCTTATGAACAAACATAGAAGTTTAAGTCTCAAAATATACCAAGAAAAATGACCAAAATACACTAAGTATAATTGTCCAAATCCTATCAAGGGTATAGAAAAATGGGGTTTACTAAACTAGCAAGGTTTTGATCATTTTAGGGGAATCAATTCCACAATAATTTTCATGTCAAACGATGCAAAAGACAAGCATAAAAATTAGGTGATCGTGACATTGGCTAGTTGTAAAAAGGTCTAGTCTTTTTTATAAATACTACATCCTATTGTTCGCTCAGTGTAGTGTGATTTCCAAATGCAGATACATTCCATGTACAACTCCAAAGGAGTTAAATGAAGTCAATGCCAAGAGATGAAACCTTGGGTCAAAGCTTCCCTAAAGAACTTGTAGGAGGTGATGAAGTCCCCCTCGCAAGCCAAGATGTATAAATAAATAAATCATGAAAGTAGAAAGACTTTAGGATCATTTTCAAGATAACCCAAACTTTAACGAGTTTTTGGGGAGTTTTTTAGATGACTTTCTTTCTAAGCCTTGGACTAGGCTACTTGTAATAGGAATAGTGATTTTGATTCAAGGGTTCCCTATAGGGGACAAATGGAAGAGCATACATGCAATATTTCTCTTTTTTCCAAACAAATTTTGATTAAACAATTATTGTAAACAAGAATTGACAAGTGTGTTCAATTTTAAACTCAAAATGATAGATTTGGTGGTGTTCATTTGACCCCTTGGTCTTAGTTGCAAACTTTGAAAACATTTAGCAAAAAGAATCTAAATCCTTTGTTAAACACCCAAAACAAGGTTCCTAATTGAGTTTTAAGCATGCAAAGGTGATATAAACATGTTTTGAGCAAATTTTAAACTTGGCCCTATAGAAAAATTGTTAGCATGTCTTTTAGATTTGAAGCTCTTTTGAGTTTGAAATAATAAACTTTGGAAAAATAGCTCTTGGGTCTATGTTTTTAGAAAAACATAGTGACCGATGTCAGTTATTACCACCGATGTTGGTTACTTTGCTAACTAAGATCTAACCAATGTCATTTTTGTTGATCAACATCGGTTAAGTCAGGTAACCAATGTTGGTATTTTTATTGATGTTGGTTACTGTGTAAAATGGTGGCAACCAAAAATGGAAAAATAAAGTTAGAAAATCAATTTGAAAGACTTTTAAACACTTAAATAAATATCTTAAAGTTACAAAAGGATCTCCTTCAGGTGTGAGATACGTCTAGTCCCACCGAGCATGCCATTATGTGATCTAGAAATTTGACTCAAGAGAGGATGGTTAGTATGGTGTTAGTTACAAAATGAAAACAAAATAAAATAAACACACTAATAGCTTAACATATCTAGGCCTAGACACTAGGGATAGCTTAGTTAATAATCATGAATGAAACACACAACTAAAATTCAAAATAAAACTCTTTTACCTTCATTGGATGCTCTAAAATGCTTGTTGTAGTGGTTTACTCAGCTTGTGCTCATGAAGTCTTCATCAAAGGAGGATTGGTTATCTCCTCTTCTCCTTGGTACCTTTGGCTTGTAGCTTGGCTTGGCTTGGAATCAATTTGGCATGGTAAAAATAGTTTCTTGAAGCTTTTGGAACCAATTTGGCATTATAACTTTACGTCAAAAAAGCTTAGAAATGATGTTGTGAGGCCTCCTATTTATAGATTTTTGGATTTGATCAAAATCAACCTGAACCGTCCATCTCAAGATTGAGATGTGTGGTTGAGGATTAATTAAATTTTTGGAATTAAATTTATAATTATCCTCATCATGGCATTGGAAGAAGGGGAAATTAAGAGGCATGGGAGGCATGAATCCTGATATTTATGGCATTTATGGCCTAAGAATGTCTTCCCAAAAAATGAGGTCACTTGATGATGCATATATGCAATATTCATTTACAAAAATAAGTATTCAAAAAGTTTCCATGGAATTTTGGATTAAGCCTTGATTTGGGTTAATTAGCTCTTAAACATGATTAAGCACTTTGTGCACAAATTACTCAAATTGATCAGAATGTATTGTTATTGGTCCAAAATTTGACTAGATTGGAATTAGAAGGTGATGTCAGATGCATTGGAACCATATTCCCATTTAGGATGTTTCCAACAACAAATAATAAAGGCACATGTCTTGTGCAGAATATTTGATAGGAAAGAGCAAATCCAGAGCACCCAGGTGCAATTTTGGCATTTTGACTCAAAATAATTTAATCAAAGTTAGTTGGCCCATAAATTGCATTGCCCCATTTAGGGATACCCTAGCCAAAATAGACACTTAAATATGTCAGTTTTACACCATTTTACATGTTTTAGTGTTTTTAGGCCAAATTGTGCATTTTAGGTGGAAATTAGCCAAAACCCTGATTAGAGGTTAGCGGTGGCTAGATTTAGGTGTCTACAGGATTTTGGGAAGTCAAGGAATTTGATTGGTTTATGGTTTTGGAAGAGTTTGACTTAACGACCACCACATTGGTGGAGCCTTTAGCTTTTTGGTTAGAAGGAGAAGTTTTAGAAGAGGAGTCATTTGATTTGAAATTGGGATTCTTACTACGTAACTTAAATTTGCCTTCATCTATAGCATGATCTTTGAGTTTTTGTGCTATTGTAAAGGCCTCATAAAATGTGCAGAAATTTTGTCCCTAGAGTGTGGATGAGATGTGTTTAGCACATGCCCTTAAGAAGAGCTCAATAAGCTCAGGTTGGGGTAAAGAGAAGGAGAGTTGATTAATCAAGCCTCTCCAATAAGCAATAAAATTTGTGATAGATTCGTCATCAAATTATATGATAGAATAAATGTTTGTTATAGAAACATTTTTAGAAATGTTAATAGAGAAATGGTCTAGTAATATTTGTTCGAGTTGGGTAAATGAGAAAAGAGAGTGTTGAGTTATAGAGCTATACCAATCCAAGGTAGCTCTTGAAAGAGACATAGGGAAAGTGTGAAGTAGTAACACATCATCAAACCCTATTAAATAACAAGCATGTCTAAATGCTTGAAAGTGTTTTTGTGGGTCCTCTTTACTCTATAAATGATTAAATTTAGGGATTTCCCATTGGCTTGGATAAGGGAAAATAGGCACTGAAGGAGGGATGGGTTCATTGCATATTTGATCATAAGATAACACATTCTTTGAACCAAAAATAGATGTCTCTAGATTAGACATCTTGTCCACCAGCTTCTTAATGAGGTCTAGAGGGGGATTAGTTTGGGGGATACCTCCTAAATTATAGAGAACCTGATAGGAAGTAGAGGGAGCGTATGACATAGCTTGATGAGGTTGTGTTGGGGAAACATAGGGATAATGAGTCATAGGTTGGGGTGTGGAAAGAAAAGGGGCTTGTCTTATTGGGTTAGAGACTAAGCTTTGGTTGGTTGTTGTTATTATAGGTTGGGTCATTGGCATGGTTAGACTGGATGAAGGGTGAATCATAACTCAGGTAATTATAGGCATGAGGGTAGATGGAATAGGTACCACTAAATTCTAAAATGGGGTAAGACTTGACTAAATTGGTTATAGATTTAAAAGTAGGGAAGTCACACTAGGGTTTAGGTGGAATTAGGCAATTGGTGATGCTAAATGTTGGACATTATTTATAGTTGGGTTACTTGTCAAAGTGGTGGTTTGGGAAAACATGGGGAAAATAGTGGAGGCAACTGAAACTAAAGTTGTCTCCATTAGAGAGGTTGAAATAACATAGATTAGGTCACCCAAAAAATTATGGGTTCAGCTCATAGCAAGGTAATGTTGAAGGGTTGCCACATTATGATCCATAAATTTAGCAAAATCTTGATCTCCGTCAGGCACAATAGGAATTTGGTTAGGGCTGGGAGTATGCTCTGTATCTAAAGTATGCTCCATGACAAAATCAAAAGTGAGAGGGGAATGTGGAAGTGGTTGCCAGCTTGCATAATTAGTAATAATTTTGCCTTGAGCTCACATCAATACCATGCAAGAAGAAGCTAAATAGTCTTACTACCCTGTATTAGAGACATAATAAAGAAAAACTAAGTTTGAGTACAGGTAATTGGGTTATCTCAACTTGCTATTTTGATCAGATGAAAATTACACAGTCACCGACATCGATCACTTGACCAATGTTGATAGAAAAATTTTGCTAACGTCGATGGATTAATCGATGTCGATAGGTAAAATCTATCGATGCCGATAGAGTTAACCACTGTCAATCACTGTGATATCCTAGGAGATGGAAAATTTGATGTTTTAAGAAACCAAAAATTAAAATTAGGTAAAATAGTGGATGTAAGAGGTCTGTGTAAGAAGGAAGAACACTCAAAAAAATTGAGATAATAGGTTATACAAATTGAGCACTAGAAATAATATTGATTTTATGAATTAATAGGAAAACATCCTTACCAAATCCAAAATATAGAAGGTAAAAAAAAAGTAGAAAAATAACATACAGCCAGCAAATATTAAGTCCTAGAGATTAATTTTTAGTCTCATGTTAGCTTATGCCTTAATCAGATAGTAAGAAGAGAATTTGGTAATCGAAGGTACTAGAAAGCAATCTAGAGCTAGTCTTAGGTTAGTTTTAGTGCTCAAGAGGAAATCTGTGTTAGACTAGGTACATGGCTTTTTGTAGGAGTTGCTCTCTACACTTCATGGACCTGGAGCTAAATTAGGCTACTTAGCCAAAATATACCTTCTATCTAGAGTTTCTATTGTGCCAGAGAACAGAGTGGGTTCTCCCCTTGGTGGTGAAATCCAAGTAGGATAGCCGAGTAGGGTAAGGTGATCTACCAGGTGATGAAATCTTGATGGGCATTTTTTCAAGTGAATTTAGACGTTTATTTTTGTGAATGTGATTTTGTTGTGTAACATAGGTGCACTACAATTTATTCATAATGCTTGTAATTAACTAGGTGAGTTAATATGCAGCAAGCAAACAATGAAATGCAGTAAGTTTTAAAACCAAATCTAAAATATTTAGATTCAAATGAAAGCAAAGATGAAATAGAAATAGAGAATGAACTTCACTATCCTAATGTGCATGCAAGAAATAAATAAAGAAGAGATTCTTTTTAACTTGTAAGGAAAGAATGATAAATTGTTTTTAAAGGCAAAGAAGAAATAAGAAAAAATTTAGTTTAATGTTTTTAAATAGAAAATAAAATGTTGAATTTTATCATTTTAAGAGAGAAGAGAAGAGGAAAGAGCAAGAAATGAAATTTTCACTATAATGCACCTATATGAATACTTAAAACAAGAAATGAACCCAAGGAAAACTCCAAGGTCCCATCGAGCGTGCCAGAAATGTTTCACTAAAGTTTGTCTATTTCAAGTCTAAAGGAAAATAGAAAAGAATGAATGGGATAAGTGATTAGAATAAACATGGATTGGTTTGTGCACCATAGCCAGACATTGTGAGCACTCATCTTTGGCAGGAGAGGACTACCTATAAGTAATAAATCACTACCATAAGATTTTTGTTAGCAAATAAATGAGTGGGCTGCCAAGCTATGCGCTTGTTCTACGAAGTCTGAAACTTATTTAGAGATGACAGTCCACTTTTGAGAGACAAAAGAGTAATAAATAATTAAAAAAGAGGTAAAAAGAGAGTGAAAGAGAGATAATATTACTTTTATTCACAACCTAAGTGCATCAGAGAGTAACAGAGTGTAGATAGTGTATTTTGTTTATATTTTAGAAGTTATTTGGGTAGGTTTTAGAAAGGTTAGGGAATCCACAGTCACTGACATCAGTAGGGGAGTGATCGATATTAGTTATAATGTTGAGGTTGATGGTAAAGTTGATCGATGTCGGTTAGGTTGTCAAGGTCAATAGGGTCAATAATTGCCTAGGAGCTTGCAGAAGGCTTTTCTAGGTCTGGGAAATGGTTTTGATCAGGTCTGGGAGGTTGGGGAGAGTTATGAGAGAGAGTATGGTTTGGGTAGATCTGGTCTGAGGTTTGGTGTGTCAGGTCAGGGGAAATAAGAAATAAAGTTTGGTACCTCCCTCATGGGGGTTCGGTCGAGAATGTGTAAAGCAATAAATAATAGATATGAAATGATAGCAAAGTAAAATGCTTAAATGACCTACAGAATAAGTGATTGTACTTAGCTACAGTGGTCACTGAATGATAAGTGTCAGATTGATGGTCCCTATCAAGTAGTCCAAACTAATGGTCTAAATAGAGAGAACAAGCAAGTGTTATTGGTCCTCAAAAGCTTAGTTCCTAATCATGATTGACACCTGTAAGATGAAAGTAAGCCAGGGTGTCAAAAGTTGAATGCCGAGAGCTTGAATGTAAGTAACAATGAATTTTCTAGATTTTTTCTAACTTGAACTTTAGGTTGGATTTTGGCTTATATCATCAATGTCAATAATCTTGTCGATGTTGACCATGGGTTGACTAATGTTGACGACCCTAGAATAGGTAAAGCTTATTATTTTTGGTCTATTTTCTATTGCTCTTCATGAAAAGTGTGGCACCCATTACAAAATGGTAAAAATAAGAGGTTAAGAAGGAGGTAGTTGATTAGGAATTTAGTTTTGAAGTGAGAATAAGTCTTGGGTAGTTAGGATGAGGGGACCAAGTCTTGAAGTGACTCATTAGGTGAGAATTAGTCATAGGGCGATGTGGCTAGGTAAGGTGGAAAAAGAGTCTTTTAAATAACTTAATTAAGTATTTTAAATTAATTAAATGTGTAAGGGGTAAAAGCATGGGTTAGGGAGGCTAATTGTTATTATTTTAAAAATGGGCTAAAAAGGGTTTGGACACAAGGAGTTACACACGTGTGTGTGACATAATTTTGGTGTCTACAATTCAAATTATGTTCCCTAATAATAGGAGGTTACAAAAAGAGAAAGAGATGGAAGAAAATATAAGGGAATACTCCTATACAAATAAAAAGATGGAGGAAAAAGAGAAAGTTCAAAGATGGAAAAAAGGGAATAAGGCAAGATAGTCCCCAAAGAGCACAAGGGAGAAGATATGGAAAATTTAAATAATATTATCAAAGACCAAATTGAAAATGTTGAATAAGTAATGTAAAACTTAAGGAACAATGTTAGCTTAAAGTGAAAGCAAACCACAAAGTTGAGGCGAGAAATTTGACAAGTGGGGAAAACACTGAATGGTGAAAAACCCCACACTAGTATTAAAAGCTTGCAACAATTAATCTCCAATTACAATAGCATGAAGAAGCTAGGAGAAGAATGACTTTAGGCTAATAGAGAAATAAAAATGCAAGAGTAAGACTAGATCAACAAAAGTGTTATGTGTTGTGAAGAATGGGAGAGAAAATCTTATTATATAGAGCTAAGAGAGAAAATCAGTTATAAGGGCAAGCTTCAACGTATGTGTCATGTGTCCTTAATCCTTACAAGTGAGGAGGATGTGTGTGAAATGTGGGGGGAGGATTTACTTGTAGAAAATTCAAAGCCAATAAGTGGATTAGATGACACCTCAAAAGGCTAGAATAAAGTGTACTTATAAATATAATAAATGCACACACAAATAAGACTTAGGATAAACCTATAAACCTATAATGAACCCAAATAAAGTTAATTCTCCAACAAAAATTTAAAATAAATGGTTATATATTCTTTACTATAGACCCAAAATCCAACAGTTAGGTCACTAAAGTTTCAATATAAGATAAACAAGAAACAAAAAAAGAGCGTTGATGTGGGTGTAGAATCCAAGAAAGGGAGACTAAATCATGTAATGCTATCAAAGATATAGAAACAATTAATGATGTGGTAAGTGGAGTCCATAAAATCTTAGAGGTTCTTAAGAATTGAAGATCATATCATGTTGATAAAATTAAAAAAAAACTCATTGTCCCAGTATTTTGATGTTACAAGAGACCAAGATGGTTGATAGTAGTTTATAAATCATAAAGAGTAGTATCTGGAAGAAGTCCCTTTGTTCAAATTCGAGTGATTTAGGGGCTCAGGTGGGTTATTAGTGCTCTAGAATCCTGTTAAGGTTGAAGGAGAGACACTTCTTAGTAACAAATGTCATTTTGTTATGTTATTCACTAATAAAGAATATAATAGAGTTTGGATCTTGTCAAACATCTATAACTCTAGGGTAGGAAGAAGGATCTTATGGGAAGAGCAAAAGACTTTCATGTAAAGTTGTAAAGAGTTTAGTTGGATTGTAGCTAGAGATTTCAACACCACTTTATCTCCTAGGCAGAAAAAGAAGGGACTGAGGACTTTTTAATAGTATGGCAAACCTTGCTAATTTTATAGTTGATAACAAATTATTGGATATGGACGTTCGAGGTTCCAATTTTATGTGGTCAAAAAAATACTAAGAGATGATCTAATACAAGTAAGATAGGATATATTTTTGTTGTCTATGGAGTGGCTTCTTAATATGAATAGATTCCTTTCAAACCTTTCAAGAATTGGTTCAGATTAAAACCCTCCCAAGCCAATGGCATTGAATTTTTCTAATATGAATTTAATGTCATCAACCTAGTTAATGGCATTTGACTATTTTGATGATGATTGGATGTCATCAACATGGTTGATGGTATGTGAAGCCATTGTTTATATCCAAGTATCACTAGCGTAGTTAATGGATTTGATTTGCTCAAGCTATAATTAAACATCATCAACCATGTTGATGACATTAGGAGAGTATGTTTGTAATTAAATATCCTTGATTGGGATGATGATATTGGGGTTAACTATTTTTTTCACAATAAGTTTAGAAGTTTATCATTATGGGTTTTTGCCAAGTGTGGTCTAGATTTTGTTAAATTATCCATTTGGGGTATCATTGTGGGTTTTTGCCAAGTGTAATCTAAATTTCGTTAAATTATTTATTTGGAGTCTTCCAAGGTGGATTAACGAAAGAGTCGAAAGATATATAATCATGTTTATCATTACTTATTTCAAATTAAAAGATGCCAATATTGTAATTATTTATTTTATTTTCATATTATTCTTCACACATCTATCTAATGTGTGTGACAGTGGTATCAAGGGTGATTCTATGATTGGTATAAAAGGTTAAATATCTTTGGTATGATATTACTCATTTTAATGGCATCAAATTATTATGTGATGTTTTGAATGTCATTGACACAACTAATCATGTTGGTTATTTTAAAAAAAATTGAACGATATTGGTATGGTTGATAGCATTAGGTTGTTCTATTAATTATAAAATGCCATTGCCTTTGTTAATGGTGTTAGGTTATTTTGTTAATTCTAAAACATCATTGACTTGGCTGATGACATTGTATTATTTAGATATTTCTAGAACATGAATGGCTTAGCAGATGGTATTGAAAATTTTGGATTTTTTACAAACATCATTGATTAAATTAATGATGTATGGATTTTCTACATTGGTTTCAAAGATTGTTTTGCAAGAGTTACATTTAACATAATCTTAAATTTAATGAATTACCCATGTTGGGTTTTTCAAGAGTGAACTAACAGGAGGGTCATAAGGTGTGGATTTAGTTTCACCATTGCTAGTATAAAATTTAAAACTATCATGTTCATATTAGAAAGGATAATGGGGATTTGTTTTACTTTCTTTGTTAGATATGGGAAGATCATCTTGGGAATATTAGTTAAAGATGTGAATATATTCTTGAGGATTTTTATCAAATATGGGAATATATTCTTGGGGATCTTCACCAAAGATGGCAAGATCATCTCAGGGATTTTCAACCATGTTAGATTTGATATTTGGTCGAGTTTCCATGAGGCATTTCTCTTATGCATGGAAGGGAGAAATGAGTAACCTATCTAAAATCCAAATGGATTGAGACTCGATAGAAAAACCTAAGAGGTGGCATGATTTAGATTGATTGAAATATTTGGAAAGATAATAAGATTGACAAGAAAACATAAAAATGTCATAACACTATAGTGTGATGGCGATCAAACTATTATTATACCTCCACCAACTAGTTGGGAAGTGCTTGTGCCTTTGGCTCCACCAAATAACTCTCATGATGGTTTTGTGGCCCTTGATCCACCATCGATAAATCCCTCTTCTTGAATTGTTTTACTTACAAAGGACGATCTGCCACAACCTCTCTCCAATAATGTTGCATATATTTAATATTCACACTCGTTATTGTGTGTTAATTATATGTTATTTTTAGACTCTTGTTGAATAGATGTGTTTAACCAATTTTATTTTCAAAACTTTATAATTTCTTTATATTTTATATTGATATTAATATGAAATCGTAAATATCAACAAACCACCTTTTTTACAGTCATATATTTATTTTTTAATTAATTAATATATCAATAGGCTCCAATAATATTTTAATATTCATTCTAATCTAACAACCAAAAATAAAAAATAAAATGCTATACTATTTAATATATATTTTTATTTTTATAAAAATAAAGTAAGCATGTTGTTATTAAAAAGGACAAAGAAAAACTTGTCGAAATGATATTCAAATCCAATATGACAAATTGGCTGGCCAATATTTTTGTGAGAGGGGAACAACATTAATTGAAATGGACTCCGACAAGATAATGTTTCACAAATACTTACATTTTCTCATGCCCATCGCTCTCAAATACAACAAATTAATGTCACATAATATAAATTGTAAGGTAGGGCAACGTGTATGGGCAAATTGCCAATACTACAAACGTACTATGGAGACTCAAAAAATGGTCCAGGGCATTTGTTTTGCATTATTTTATAGAAGTATAAGGTAGGGGTTTTAGGTTTAGGCTACTTAAAATATTTTTAAGGTTGTTGAGAAATTATAGATTTTATTTTTTTCGTGTTAATAGTTTTATATTTTTTTAAATTTTATGTAATACATGTTAAAAACAATTAGTAGTATTTCATTATTATTTTTTTTTTGAAAAAAAAATATATAGAATAAATTTGATTAGATAAAAAATTACAATTAATAATCAGAAAAATAGGAGCAATGATACAAATCTTTCCCTTCCAATTATTTTTCATCACTTCTTAAATAATATTTACTCCTTATTTTAAGATGCAGATATTTCTTTTAATAATTTTGAATTTGTGATGATGTATGGGACCCATCGAACAAAATTATAGACGCATTAGCTCCCAACATAGGAAGGACCCTTCTATAAATCCACTCAAAATTCTTTTCCTTTAAACTCTCTCTAGCCCCCGTTAGTTTTTAGCTTGGACAATGTTAAACGGCTAAAATCACCGGCAAATATGGTAAACTATTCAAAAAGTATCGTTAAACATGATTTATTGAGACATTTAAATCAACATTAAATATGATTAACCATCAATAAATATTATTAAAATATATTTTTTCTCAATGCATTATGTTTATTTTGGTTTGGTTTGTTCCGATTCTTTGGGGTGGGTTTGGTTTGAGGTTCACCATTGTTCATTTTCCGTTTATTATCCAAACCTTCACTAGTTGTGAGTGGAACAATGTCATCAACAACAACAACAAAGGTAAAATATTAAATGGTTGCATTTTATTTTGATGAGCATTTGCATTTTTTTCATGATTATCGTCATTGTTTTGTTGTAGGTTCACATTTCTACTGGGGATTTGTGTGTGACACCTTGCAGATTTTGCGGGTTCATATTTCTAGCTCCAAGTAACCATTCATGGAATCCTTCGGAGGTTTGGAGCATGTTTAGGTACTTATTCAATAAAAATGCATATATCTACATGAAATAATGCATATACCAACATGGAATAATGGGTATGTCTTTGTTTTATAGTTAACATATGTAATAATGGGTAATCTACATTGAAATAGCTTTCGGTATGTTTTTTTTTTTTTTTTTTTGTAAATCTACATATAACTACATCTAATTATGCGTGTATCAACATGGAATAATGGGCATGTCTTTGTTTTAGGGTTAACATATGTAATAATGGGTATGTTTAAATGGAAGTAGCCCTGGATCCTTCTAATAAGCTCAATGTGTTATCTAGTAAGTTTACATGATCGTGAGTATACAGAGAAAAAATATTAGTTAATGTTTACATGGCATGTCAAAATATGATACTACAAAATGCCTCTCAAATAGTCTTATATTCACTTGTTGATTTTTTTGTTAATATTCTTTTTTTTAAAAGAAACCCATTTCCCTTATTTTCTCTTATAGTGGTACGGTTGAGAAACATAATGACTAAAATCACTGCCAAATAAACACCATAAAACCCTCTAGCATGAAAAAAAAAAAATATGAACATATACATTCTCTAACAAATAGAAAAAAAAGTAACGACCATGTTAAGGTTTATATATCAAAATTCAGAAAGAAAGACTATAACTAATAAAATGATTTGGATAATAATTTTAACTTGGATAATAATTTTAAAATGTAACGACCGTGTTAATGTTAACCAAAATGATGAGAGTAGTGGCTCTGTAAGAAAACATGGTTTGAAGTGGTCAGTACCAAATGCAAATTAGTAATAAAATTACTGTAAAAATTATGGAGCATCGATGTTTAGTGAAATTCAAAAATTACAATCTTTTCATCATATATGTTATTAATATGCATAGAGATAAAGGTAATTTAATTAATGTTTACATGGCATGTTAAAATATGAGACTACAAGATGTCTCTTGAGTAGTCTCATATTCACTCGCTGATTTTATTGTTGATCTTCTTTATTTCTAAAAAGCAACCTGCTTGGACATTGTTTTCTCTAATAGTTATAAGGTTGAGAAGCATAACAAAAAAGCTAAAGAAATCTTAGGACCATGTCGTAACCTAGTTCAGATAATTAGTTTTTAAAAAAGTGTTGGAACTGATGATTAGGGTTTAGTACATTTATTTGTTTAACAAAATTAATAAAATTTAACATAGCTCTAAGGCCATATTAGAAATGAGGACGGCCTAGGGATAAGAAAACTCTGCAATGCAATCATCCACACATAAGTATTCAGAAGAGAGAAAGAGATTCATCAATAAAAGACACACTGTATTAACTAAAAAATATATAAAATGTATATGTGCGACCAACAATTATGTTAGATTATGTTGTTTACCTTAGCTCATGTTCACTTAAGTATTTAGTTATTCCCACTCACTTATGTGTAGATATTTTATTTATCTTATTTTAGATATTATGAGATATTACATATTTACCTCTTAGATATTATGGAGATATTTTCTAGTTGTCTCTATTCTTTAGAGATAGTTATCTCTTAGTCCTAGGTTTGATTTCTTAGTTTGATCTTTTAGTATACTGAATTTGATCTCTTAGTTATGATTGATCTTCTTTATCTATATATGCAAGACACATTCATTATATTAAATAAGCTCTACAGATATAGAAGAGTTATCATTGCATGATCTATTTGTGAATAATAAACTGAGATACTATTTGAGCAATGCATCAATGGATTTTATTGTGGTAATAATTTGTAGATTCGACCCTAGGTGAGATTTTTATAAACTCTTTCGAATTGTTACACCAAATCAAGACTCTCTAAAAGACTACATCTTCTCTAGCTCAGATGATAATTTTATGCTTCATTCTAACTTTCCACAAGGACACAAAGGGTCCTTATATAAGGAAAATAAGAGGTGAGTGAGATATTGTTATTGATTGAGTGAAAGGTGAGATATGCTCATTCCCCAAGTTACAACTCACCCTTTTTATACACGTGAGGATAATTCCCACTTAAATAATATTGTTCACATCAACAATACACATAATAAGTCACACCTTGATAACACATCATCTAAGGTAGACTTCATATCAAGTGTGAACATGTCACACACCAAAAACCCCCTGAAGACCAACTTAGGTGATGTGATAAGAGAGAAGAAGTATTAAGCTTAGAAGTATGGGTCCCAAAAACTAGCCTTGATGAGGCATCCATGTTTAATGATAGAGCGAGAAATAATAATGAATCAAAATGCTTGTAAATGACTGTTGCATTTGATAAATCCTCAAAAGGAATGAATACATATTAAATTCCATGAATGTGGATGTGTAAACAAGAGTTTATATTCCATCTGATCGGAATTCATGGGTAAAATACACCAAGAAGGTTGGCTCATAAATTACTCTAAATTTTGACACCACCAAAGAATGTTGGCTCAAAGACTATTCTAAATTTTGATACCACCAAAGATGGCTTAGAGATGATGTTTTAAATTTTGATACTAGCAAAGATAGCCCAGAAACAATATTCTAAAATTTGAAACCAGCGTCTACATGCACATAGCATACATGAATAACCATGAGGTGCATATCATACTCAAACAAATAAGAACTAGCATTAACAATATACAACACCGTCCCTCCCTCCCCCTCACTCATAATGCATAGTAGGGAGTCAAGATAAAGCAACTCAATCTCTCTAAAAGTGTCAACGTGGGATTTGTGCAAAAAACACAACAAAATCCTCAAATGAGAGTGATGAACTCAACAATTGTGTAGATCTCAAAAAAATAGTAAAAAAAAATCACCCTCTTAATGGAATCAAATCCAATATGTAGCTAAATATTATAGTTAACGAATTATCATGAGTTAATAAAAAATGTAAAATTTGATCCTAAAAACATGTTGAGTTGAAAAGGCCATTTTCCTTCTCGTTGGGTTATTTTTACCCTATAAGTTTTCTAGATTCGTGCATAATGCAATTTGCATGGATTGGAAAATGATCTCACTTTGTCCAATCTAAGCGAAACAAAAGTCAAAACTGACTTTCTCTAGCCCATTGAATGCAAGGGGAATGTCTGATATGCACAAAAACCACTCACGAAATAAATATGGTATAAATATCTTCAATGGAACTCCCCATATGCAGATATGAAAACAACTTGAATCCAACTAAAGAAAGAGCTAGATCTAAAACATTGTGTATGATGGAAATCATAGATCCATTTTGGATGCCATATTAAATTTAACATATTTGAGGCCATATTATAAATGAGGAGGGTTGCCCAGGGAAACTTCGTAGTGAAATCATCCACACATATAAGTACTCATAAGAGTGAACAAGATTCACCAATAAAAGACACATTGTATTAAATAAACAAAATACAAAATGTATATGTGTAACTAATAATTGTTACACCAAAATAAGCTTTTATAAAAGGTTATATCTCCACCAACTCCAGAGATGAATATAATCTCCATTTTAACTTTGCACAGGGACACAAAAAGTCCTTATATAGGAAAAGTAAGAAGTGAGTGAGAGATTGTTATTTGTTAAGAGAAAGGTGGGATATGATCATTCCCCAAGTTACAACTCACCCTTTTCACACATGTAATGATATCTGCCACTTAAATAATATTGTGCACATAAAAAATGTACATAGTAAGTCACACTTTGATAATACATCACCTAAGGTACACATAACATTGAATGAATCTAGTATTACCAAAAATATTGGAGAAAAGTTTAGGGATTCATTTCTTATAATTTAGCATGCATAATTTACATGTTAAAATATGGGTCTTGGATGTTATGTTTGGAGGTAGTATAATAATAATCGTACATGTTAAAACATGGGCTTGGGATGTAATGCTCAAAGGTAGTCATTGTTGATCTTGGTTGATGTTAGATTTTGATAAACCATTTATTTTAATAATGTTTATCCGTGACCTTTAAGTAGTTAACCATGTTTTGTAGTGAAAAATTGTGTTTGGGATGTCATTTGATAAGGTTGTCTTGGTTGATCGTAGTTGAATTTAATTTATCAAAGGTAATTAGGATATTTAATAGTTCCATATCATACTACCTTAAAACATGAAATTTGAGACCAACATTAATCATGGTCAATTTTTTTGGTTCTATACAGTGATTTTCTACATAAATCAAATCCATATGCCATTAGACATTTGCTTGAAATAGTTCCACAGGGCCGACCTTAATTTGATTCCCCATTTGTTTTACAAAACAAATCCTTGTCAAGCTAGATGTCAAAAAATATCTAATCCCAATTACAACTATATAGTTTAATTGAATTCAACTTGATTCTTTCTTTGATACTATAACAATCAAAATTTATTTTTGGCTTCTATTTTATGAAGCAATATTTTGTATTTGATTTTTCAAGTTGCAAATGAAGCTCAATGTTGAAGGATTCAAACATTACTTTGCTTTTTGGATCATAGTACAATAATAGTTGAAAACTTTAAAGAACCTTAAGTGTTATTTATTTTTCAAGATACAAATAAGGATCAAATAATACATAATACAACTTAGTTCATTCTTTGTGACTTGAATAAGCAAATGTTATTTGCTTGTTATAATGCCAATCCAATCCAATTATTGTTGTAGAGGAAATGTTATATTCATATCCCATAATAAGGTCTTACCAAAGCATATAGTTGTGTTGGATTATCTAGGGCGAGGAGGTGAATCTTTTCTCTCATTGAGTTGTAATTCACTCACAAGCATTATAATACATATGAGCCTTGATTCCAACAATGTGGCATATGTATCTATAACTCCTTAAGAGGTTTCTTGAGCCAACTAACCCTTACATATGTTTTATTCTTGCAACATTGTAAAAAATTAGGTCAAGTAAAAAGAATAAGAAAACTAAACAATTACATCTATTAATTTAACAAAGTAAATTAATAATCTTGATCAACGTTTGATTGCATAATAACCCTAAAATATTTAGTTCTCGAGAGTGAATGGCCAATTCTACCTTGTCAAAATCAATAGAAGATCAATTTTAAGCCATTTTTGAAAAAAAATCATTCATAAAACAAATTTTGGGTTTTGTTCATCTTACTATTTGGAATTATTTTCCACTATTTTGTAAATCTTCTACCAGTGCACAAGTAAATTAAAAAGGTATTTATCTATTATCCTTATTTGTCAAGTTTTGAATATTTAATTATTTATTTCAATACATTTCAAATATGTATGCACGATTGTATTTATTGTATTTACATAGATTGACATTGTGTAATAGTTTTAACATGTTTTGCATAGCATAATTTCCATCATGCATGAATTAGTTAAAACACTTACACATTTAGAAGTTCTTTCCAAATCTTATGTTACATACTCTTGGCCTTCAACCACTACTTGGATGGTGGTAAGATTGGTGATAAAATTATGCCACTACTTTTAAGCGCTACTCTTTAGGGTTATTATACCATATTATGAGTCCCTTTTCCTTAGCTCTTGACAATTTAGATAGTCAATCGAGTTTGAAATTTTCTCCTCTAATGCATCTTTCTTGTCCTAACTAGATATGGGATTTTGAAGTCAAGGCCAAGCTTGCCAATTTTATTTGGTGTTTAGTCTACTTGTGTCTGCCACTAGTGTAGTGAAATAACCACATTGGGATGTTTCATCCCAAATTTTCTACATGTTCTAGACCCGAGACCTTCAAACACATATTTTGGACATGCCCTCAGGTTGTGATACTTGGCAATGGCTTCAAAGTTTAATTTAGCCTTTCCATCTAGAGCCCAACAATTGGAGGATGGCTTTATTTGGAGACCCTCCTTAGTGGTCGAAATGCATAACAATTATTTGGATTTTTATAGAACTTTAATTCTCTTAGTTTTAGAAATCTAGGAATGCTGCAATTTTCAATATTAAGGCTCATTTTCAGTAGTTTTTTAAAGGATAAACTTGTTATGCTCAACTTTACATATCTGCAGATCCAAGCATAGTCTGAAAAGGCAATGTTAAATTTTCAACATTTAGAGGAGCTCCTTAATCATTGGGAGAATGCTCCATTTACTATGAGTTTGTTCCTCCAGATATATTATTACCTAGATCTTCACCTTTGGTGCCTAGACATTGGTAGAGCTGCTTGCGTAGTCGTTTCTCCTCCCCTTCTGCTTAGTGAAGGGATGTAGTCATCATGCATGTGGAAAAACTTCTATTATTATGCCTCCACGAACTAGGTGGGGAGTGCTCATGTCTTTAGCTCCTCCAGATAAACTCTCAGGATGGTTGGGTGACCCTTGATCCACCATCAGGAAAGCTTTCTTCTTAGATTGTTTTGTGTCTGAAGGATGATTTGCCACCACCTCCTTCTAGTGATGCTACATGTGTTTGATATTCACCCCTATTATTGTATTTTAATTATATGTTGTTTTGAGACTTTTGTTGAATAGATGTGATGTGTTTAGTTGATTTTATTTTTAAAACTTTGTAGTTTTACTATGCTTTATGCCAACATTGATATCAAATCGTGAACACTAATCAATCTTATTTTATAGCAACATATTTACTTTATCTTCCTATTTTTTGAAGAAGTAATATATATATATATATATATATATATATATATATATATATATATATATATATATATATATATATTCTATTTTGGTGGGATCTTTATCCTTATATGCTTTTGACTAGAGTTCCAACCGGTTTTGGACACAATCGAGGGTCCAGATCTCTAAGTACGCAAGTACTAGAATTACCAACAATGGTCACAATTGGCCCAAGAATACTAATAGACGACTATAACCAATAATACCATCAACGGCTACAACCGACCCAATACCAACAATTGATCACAAAGGCCTCCAATACCGTCTGAAATTTAAACTTGGGTGGTACTTATGACAACCAAAACACTTTACCAACTTACCCACATCTCATCAGTGAAAAATTAATATATAAATGTACTCCAATAATATTTTTATATTCATCCTAATCTAACCACCAAAAAAAGTAAAAAATAAAAAATATTATACTATTCATAATATATATATATATATATATATATATATAAAATAAAGCAAGCATCTTATTTATTAAAAAGAAAAAGAAAAACCTGTCTAAATGATATTCAAATCCGATAGGACAAATTAGCTGGCCAATGTTTTTGTGTGAGGGGAACAAGTTGCATTTGAAATTGAAATGAAATGGACTCATGTCCACATCATATTTCACAAATACTTACATATAGATAAGACATTTCTCATGCCCATCGCTCTTAAATACAACAAATAATGTCACATAATATAAACAGCAAGAGGGCAACGTGTATTACAAATTGCCTTTATTGCCTATATATTACAAACGTACCATGGACACTAAAAAAGGGTCCCTACGGCGTTTGTTAAAATCTCCACCAAATATGGTAAATTGTGCAAAAAAGTTTGCTAAACATGATTTATTAGGACATTTAAATTGATGTTAAATATGATTATCTATCAATAAATATTTTCTCATCTTGATAATAGTTCAGAGTGTGTTTCGAAATATTGATTTAATTTTTTTATATTATTTTAATTAGAGTTTTTCATTTTACTTAATTATTAAAATAATTTAAATAAATGTTATGTCTTCATCACCTTACTCCATTATTTTGTCCAAACATTGCACAATACAATATGTTCATGTCATATATGTGATTGATCTCCAACAAAACCTCGATAGAAAATTTCATTTCAAATAAAAAATCCACATCAATGCATTTGCATTTATCTTGGTTTGGTTTGTTTTGATTCTCTCAGTTTTGTTTGGTTTGAGGTCCTCCATTGTTACTTTTGAATTTATCATCCAAACCATCATTGGTTGTGAGTGGAGCAATCTCTGCGATGGTGACAGAGGTCAAAGATTAAACGGTTGCATTTTGTTCTAATACACATTTACATTTTTTATATTGCCATCATTTTTATTGCACGTTCATATTTTTATGGGCAATTTTGTGGGTGACACCTTGTAGTTTTTGTGGGTTCATATTTCTAGGACCAAGGAATTATCCCTGGAATTCTTCATTGGTTTGAAGCATTTATAGATATATTTTCGATAAAAATACATGCATTTATATGGAATAATATATTTATTGACACATTATAATGGGTATGTCTCCACTTTATTACGTTAACATACGTAATAATAGATATATCTACATAGAAGTAATTTTAGGTATGTCCCCCAAAAAAAACTTGTATATCTACATGGAATGGTACATATATCAACATAACATAATGGGTATGTGTTTGCTTTAGGGTTAACATATGTATTGATGAGCATATCTACATGGAAATAGATTTGATTCCTTCTATAAAATTCAATGTGAAAAATAGTAATTTGATATGTTCACAAGTATACAGAGGAAAAATATTAGTTAAAATTTATATGCCATATTGAAAAATGAAACTACAAGATGTCCCTAAAATTGTCTTATATTCAATCATTTTTATTGTTAGTACCTGCCCAATATTATTGTGAAGGCATCAACATATTAATTTTTTTCAACCTTCGTTGACTCATAATCATAAGCGACTCCCTGATATAAGTCCAAATAATTTTGTCTAGTTTATTAACATTGCCAATAAATTATTGTTTTCATTAGTTACCATTAATATGCAAATAGTTTTAAGAGCTGCAGCGAATCAAAAGAGGCAATATGAATATTTATACAAAGCAATAACAATGTAAGTTGCAGACATTTATTCAGGGCTACAAAAACTTGTTTTGGTTAGGTGTCTACATATTGTGGTTGTTGTATATGTCGTTGATGTGTCCTCCTTCACGGTAAACACTAACCCATGCAAGAGTTGGCTAAAAACACCTAGTTCATTAGCCTCCATGCCATAAATAAGCAAACAAAAGTGAAGTTACCTGGTTCCCATTACTATTTCCACATCTTGCAATGATTTGGTTTGATATGTGTGTGGGAGGACACGGCAACAACTTGATAGAAATATTAAAACAAATTCAAAGCACTATCTTTAGATGTTTGTTCAGCACATTGTCTTTTTCTGTTTAAGGTTGCATCAAGGGGTTGGCGAATCAATTACCACTCATTATTTGCTTAAAATCACTTTATGTCGATCGATATTTTTTGTTGAATCCTCATTTTTGTAACTTTACATCTCCATCGCTTCAAATCGATGCCTTTTGTGAACAATTTGACCCAAAGTTGACCAGGTTTGGACCCTTTTCTTACCTCACCATTTTTGTTTTCATATTGTTATGTTTGAATGTTGTAGAGTGCTTTATTACATTTGATCCAAGTTAAAATTTCTTGAAAGAAATCAATGATTTTGCTCTTCCCTGCAACCCCCACTACATTCATTGGAGAGGAAGAGTGATGGATTCAGACATATGATTCTCAAAGCTGAGTACATGAGAAATGTATGTTTTACCCTTCCAATTGTCAAACCAGGAATATATTCTGATACAATTTTCTTTATCTAACCACTATGATGTACATAAGTTGTGCCAAGTGTATATTTCTTAGCTTTGTCTGTTGGGGAATCCAAGAACAACACACCTGTTTTGATCCCAATTATTAGGATCTTGCTCCTCAGAAAGAGCACAATATGATTACCAAATACAAGCAATTAAACATGCGGAATTATCCAGAAGTAACAAGTAACTGGAATTCACAAATAGCACTGAATATGAGAGACAATACACAATCTTGTATTAATACTCATCCAGAAAGAAAATACAATAAAGAAGATGCCACCTCTTCTCCACACCTCTCAGAAGCTTCCCACACCTCAAGTGTTCAATAATTTTCTTCAAGAGTTCACTCTCCTACCAAAAACGGTCCCAACACACAACTCACACACAGAATTGGTGTTCACCTCCAACTAGTCAGTAATAACCCTGCTAGTACACAAGTACTCTAAAGTACTTCAAGTAGATCTCCCATAAGCTTGCAACAACCTGCAACTCAACAGACCTTACTTACACATGTAGATCTTCAAACGTGGCCTTGCACACCTGCTGACCAAGATCCTACAACTGGAAGAAATCCTTTTCTTGCCT
Organism: Torreya grandis; assembly: GCA_037957365.1. Lineage (NCBI taxonomy): Eukaryota > Viridiplantae > Streptophyta > Pinopsida > Cupressales > Taxaceae > Torreya > Torreya grandis. Next base: position 2,977,305 of record JARHVA010001325.1, read on the forward strand.
TAATTACAATACATGCCAATGGGTTTATAAATAGATCCCAGACTTAAACAATAACTTAGACTCTTAATTTAGACACGCAACTCAAGACTCGAAATAGCCTTTACATGCAAACACTCAGTTCAACGAACTAACTGTCCGTGCAACGAACAGTTCTGGAACCGCCACAGACGATTGACATCGGTCCCTATCTGACTGGTGTTGACCAACATCGGCCAACTTCTTGTCGATGCTGGTTGCCTTCTGCATTCATCATGACCGACGTCGATTATACTGCCGACGTCGGTGTCTCTGGAACTTCAGCAACCTCCTCCATGTCTGCATAGTTGAAGCTTTTAGCTCCACAACCTAACATTGTTCACACAGGAGAAGAGAAAAAATAATGGCAACTGTAATTATGCCTCCAACAACACCTCATCCTAGTCAAGACTATTGTTTCTATGCTAAATCGCTTTCTACATTCAAAAGATAGAAATGAGAAACTAAGAGATGGTCTAGGGTTAGAAGATACCCGGATATAGTCGTGCACACGAAATTAGACGTTGGAAGGTTCTCCTCTTTGGCTGTGGAGGAATGACACCTACGGAGAAAAAGAGACTAAACACACAAAAAAATGTTAGATGAGGAGACGGTGGGCTGTCAAGCAAACGCTTGATCCCTGAAGTACGAAGACTTCCTTAAGGGATATCAACCCACTAATTAAAAAGCAGAATATTTGACAGGAAACAGTAATAGTGAAAAGATAGAATGAAAGAAATAAAAGACAAAAAAAAAATGTACCTGATATGCAGCACTATTTTGCACAGTCACTGGTGTCGGTCTCTGTGCCGGCGTCGGTCAAGGAATGGTGCCGACGTCGATTAAGGTGCCGGCGTCGGTCGAGGTAATGACCGGCGTCGGTCGGGGTAACAGTTTTGGACGGGTCTGGTCGGGTCTGGACAGGGTCTTAAGATTTGCAGAAAGGTCTGATGTCTTTGTCTGCGAGTTCGAGAAGCCGGTTTGGGAGTCAGAGGGTTTGTTTGAGGGTTTGTGCAGGGATCTGGTCAAATTTGCAGATTGACAGAGGGTGGATAGAGGTGATACGGGTGGAGGTAAGGTCGGGGCTGTGGTCTAAAAAGATCGGGGTGGTAATAGCAAATAGAAAAAACAATAACCAAAGAGCAGAATAAAAACACAGAACAAAACTTACCTGTTATGCGCTGAAGATAAAAGTCGAAGACATGATTGGTGTTGTCGCTGTGTCGCAGAAGTTCGGTGTAGCAGAATACCTGTGTTGGAGAAATAGAATGCGAGAGATTGGATGCGGATAGGTTGGATGCAAGAATTGATTGATTGTTTGAGATGGTTGATTGTTTTGAATTGATTGCCTGTTCGAATGAAGAGATTGGTTGATACGAAGGACGGTTTGATAACCGATTGGGAAACTGATTAGCAACTGAATAACGAAGTACTGAATAACGGATAACGGAGTGTTAAGGATAACCGATGCTGGCAGTATTGCCGACGTCGGCCGATAAGTGACCGATGTCGGGGACGTTGGCCGGGTAGTGACCGTCGTCGACAGATGCAGAATGGGGACAGAGGCTAGTTTTAGCTCTCTGCTCATTTTTACATGCTGCCAGGGTTAAGACTTGTGGAAAAATGGTCAATAGGGGTTAGATAGGCGTGGGAGAATAAAATAGGGGTTAAGAGGAGGACGACAAGGGTTAGACACAATTACGGTGTCTACATTTGCCCTTTTTTGTCTTGTTGGTTGTTCTGGACGAACTGCAAGACAAAAACAGGAGTTGGTTGCCCCAGGTGTAGGATAAGGTCAATTTCATCTTGTTGGTTGTTCGAATGAACTACAAGACAAAAACAGGAGATGGATTGTCCCGATTATGCCAGGCATGTCACGGTAGGTCCAGGCAAAGGCCTTGCTATGGTCAGAAAGAAACTGGGTATAGTCAAGCTGCTCCTGAGCATCTAAAGATTAACCAATCTTTAAGACGTGAGGAACATCAGAAGAATGGAGGTTAATGTCAATGGTTGATTCATTTAACATAACCTGGGTCTCAGAAGGGAGAGAGCGCTGGATGAAAGAGTCATCGGCGCCTATGTAGGAAAGAATGGCGTCATCATCAATGCAGTGGACAGTGTGAATGGTCACCGACTCATCTTCTACCATGCTGGGAAAAATGAGAGGGAGAGATCTGGACACCCCATTGAGCTGATAAGTCAGGGGTTCCAGGCGGATGGTGTTTATGGAAAAAAAAACTAGGAGGGATGGAAACCACCGACTCCGTAGGTGAAGGAGGAGGGACGGGTGAGCCTGGAAGAGATTGGTCAAGGGTTGGTTCGGGACAATGGTCTACAGGGGTCTAAGTGGGGTCGTGATATCCCAGGCCATACCATTTCTTGGCATCATCATCGTTGAGTGGTTTGATGGGCTGATGGGAGCCCTGCTCATAACGTCCGAAACCAAAACCCTTCCATGCACACCTATAAAGGTAAGTATGTGCAAAGGCAGGGTTGCCAAGAAACGAGAAGTCTGATGTGAAAGGTTGAGGTGAAGGAAGAGGATTGCAATCAGCAGGAGCTTGATTGAGCCCCCCGTATACAAGGTTGGTTCGGAGGTGAGGGGGACCATAAGGCACGATCATCTCGATCTGATGGTCGTAATTAGGGATGTGATGAAGGTATCCATACTCTTGTGGAGTTTGGAACATGTCTAAGGCTAGCAAGCGATACTCCCCTAATGAAAGTCTTTGGAAGATGTCTTCCATAGGGTCTGTGGTCGTCGCTTGAAGGGGAGGTGTGAGGGCGACTGTCTGTTGTGAATTGGTCGAAGCTTTCACAGATGGAGGCAGTGTCGGGATTGATGGCTTGATAGGGATGAGGACGTCATTAGGACAGTAGGTGGTGTTACAGGTTTTGAAGGGTGAAGGGTCAGCGGGAATGATATGGACTTGCCCATCGTGCTCAAATTTCACACAATGGTGCAGGGTGGAGGGGACACAGGCCATGGCACGGATCCAGGGTCAGCCTAGCAAGATGTTGTATTGAAACTCTCCTTCGATGATATAGAAGAGCTCTGGGACTGTGTGTGGACCAACGCAGATGTGAAGGACAACTGTGCCAATGGTCGTGGCAGTGGTGTCATTAAAGGAGTGCAAGATTGCGTCAGTTTTGGAGATGCAATTCTTGGGAAGGGCCAACTGTTCAAAGGTATGGGTGGAGATAATGTTGATGCTGGCACCTCCATCGATCATAATGCATTTAATGCGTGTCTGATCAACATAGGCAGTGATGAAGAGGGCGGCGTCCTGATCTTTTGTGTTGGATGTGGGAATCTCAGAATTGCTGAATGTGATGGAGGCAACAGGGGCTAAAGAGTGGACAAGGGCAGCAAGTGGCTGGGGGTCTTTGGGTTGGACCTCCGCTGCCTGCAGGGCTCTGATGAGGGCTTGATGATGTTGAGGCAAGGTTTGAATGAGGTCATAAAGGGACATCTTCACGGGCATTTGGTGAAGCTGTTTCAACATGGAGTCATGGATTGGTCCAGAAGAGGAAGAAGAAGAGGAGGGTTGACGTGCGCCAAGGATAGAAATCTTAGGCTTGGGCGGTTGAGGTGGCTGGACGAAAGGGTAGGTCTAAGGACTGGCGGCTTTTTCCTTAGCCTTGTCCTTTTGTGACTTGGTGGTTATGTGAATGGCATTGATTTTGAAGATAGGGGGTGAAGGAGATGAAGGGGTCGTGGTCTGCTGATGAGATGTTGATGGGTTTGAAGAGGTTGGAGGGTTATGAGGAGTCAGGGGTCGGTCGAGAGTGTCCTCAAAGAGAAGAGTGTCTTTCTCCAGATAGCAGCGAATGACAATTTTGAGAGCACAACAAGTCTCGGTATCGTGTCCTGGCGTACGATGATATAGACAAATCTTCGTGTCGTCGAACCAGGAGGGCTTAGACTCGAGAGGTTGGAAAGGCCTGATGGGTGGAAGGGTTATGCTAGAAGTCTGCAAAAGTTGATGCAAGATCAAAGAGTACGAACCCACTAAAGGGTCCGTGCTCATCGATGTGTGCGATACTGGTGACTTTTGCTTGGGCGGAATCGGGGTAGGCTTTCGTACCACCTTTTGGGTTGATGGTACGGCGACAGGGGGAGATGGTACTTTCTTTATGAGAGGCACCGCCCTTTTGGGAGAGGGTAGGCTAGCGGTAGGCAGAGGAAGTAAAGGAGGCAACTGGTTTTGATTAAAGGTCGGAGTGGGAAGGAATCTGGTCAAGGTCGAAGGATGGGGGCCCAGAATGGAGGGCAATGGTGATGGAGGAGGAGGCGTTTGCCTCTGTGGTTTGGCAGTCTTCTGTGACTTGGGTTGAAGACTACTATTGGTTGAGGTCTGGTCTAGGTCCACCTTCACTTGCGGATGAGTGAGGTTGGAGACAGGGCGAATGCCAAGTGACTTGATAGGTTTAGATGGGGTAGATGCGGGTTTTGATTCTGATGGGGTCGGTTGAGGTTTAGAGACGGGAATCTAGTTTTTGTTAAGGGTCTTGGGAGATTTTTCCATAAGAGGATTGGCTGCATGAGATGAGAGGGCACGAGCATGTTGAAGAGCTGTGAGACGCTCCCATAATCTCCGATGCTCCACTTTCCTTGAAGGGAGAAGTTCGAGTTTCTCCACTAGTCGGGAAAATGGCTGAAAAGATGTGGGATGAGGTTTGGGTTCTTGAGAAGATGTGGACGGTTGTGGGGTTGAAGATGAGACTGGTGTAGCGGTTTCAGACCCAAGGCATGATGGAGTCGCGATAGGTTTGTCTGTGGTTGGAGACGGAGGAGAGGCAGGTTCTTCCCTGGGTGGAGAAGAAACCGGAGAATAAGGCTCCTCAAGCGGGTAAAGGGCAAGGATGATGGTACCCTCCACTTGCGGTCGAGGAGTAGGAAGGGTTAGGTCCTCCATGGGCAACAGGAAGGAAGATGGTGAAATCGACAATGCTGGTAAGGTCGAGGCATCCTCCAAGATGAGAGAGGTTGACGGAGAACTAACCGGAGAAAGAGGTTCGTCCACATGTGATGGACTAATGGGTGGACTCACCTCTTGAGGTTGGTCGGAAATGAAGGGCGAGACCGTATTGATTGTTCGTATATTGTGTTTGTGAATGTTGTCAGTCAAGGTCTGGACATTGTTTTGAGTTGGTGGATGATTGGGGAATGGTTGCTTGAAGATGTCGATGCCCTGATTAGGTGGCGCATTGGGATTATCAAGGATGAGGTCACCCTTTTCAAGCATATATTGGATGATGTTTTTAAGGGTTTTACAGTTGCCTGTGTCATGTCCCTTAACACGGTGGTAGTTACAGAAGCCATTTTCCCTATACCATGCAGGGATGGCGCGTGAGGGATCAAATTGTGGTGGTGGTCGGATTTGAGGGAGATTGAGGACCCCCTGTTTGATGAGTTTTTCCAGCATAGATGCGTATAATTCTCCAAGTGGAGTATACTATCGCTGTATGTATCTCTGCTGGAATAGGCGGGTGGCACTCTGAGACGTGGATGGCTCAGGCTGGTTAGTTGAAGGCGAAGAGGAAGATCTAACGACCATAGCGTTTGCTGAAGCTTTAGATTTAGGATTGGACGAGGAAGGCTTAGAAGAGGGGTCATTGGTCTTGGAGTGGGGATTCTTGCTCCACAACTTGACTTTATTCTCCTCAATGGCACGTAACTCAAGTTTACGGGCCATCGTGAAGGCTTCGTCGAAAGTGCGGAAGGTCTAAACCCTCAAGGTGGAAGACATATGTCTAGCGCAGGCTTGGGAGAAGAGTTCAATAAGTTCAGGTTGGGGTAAAGAAAATGAAAGTTGATTGATAAGGCCCCTCCAATGAGCAACAAAATCAGCAATGGATTTGTCCTCGAATTGGCGGATAGAATAGAGGTCTGTGATTGAGACCTTCTTGGTGATGTTGATGGAGATATGGTTGAGGAAGAGCTGGGCTAGCTGAGTGAACGTGAAGAGGGAATGGCTAGCAAGGGAGCTGTACCAGTCAAGCGCAGCACCTGAAAGAGACATAAGGAACATGCGTAAAAGCAATGCATCATCATGGGCGATAAGATAACAAGCATGTCTGAATGCCCGTAAGTGCTGTTGTGGGTCTTCCTTGCTTTGAAAATGAGAAAACTTAGGAAGTTCCCACTGGCTGGGGTATGGTCGGATTGGGATGAAAGGATGGATAGGCTCGTTGCAAATTTGTTCGTATGACAGAGTATTGCGTGAGCCAAAAACGGAGGTCTCTAGGCTGGACATCTTGTCCATCTGCATTTTGATGATATCTACTGATGGATTGGTGGGTGGAGCACCCCCTAGATTGTAAGGTGCTTGAATGAGGCTAGAAGAGGCGTACGACGTAGTTGGTTGTACCAGTGAGGGCGCAATGTACAGATGACTAGTCGTAGGGATAGAAGAAGGGACTAAGGATGGTTGGGTAGAAGGCACGGCTAGACTCGATGTCGCCATGGGGGGTTGATTAGTGGTAACATGGGCCAATGGATAGGTAGCCACCCTAGTGTTGATAGGAGCAAGGGTAGGCGGAATAGAGACGACCAGATTCTGAAAGGGTGTAGAAAGTGGTTGAGTGGACTGAGGTTGATGGGGGGCCGAAACCCTGATGGAAGTGGGCTCCATGATAGAGGGAGAGGCCACACTCGGATGGTTGGTTAAAGGCTGGTCATTGGTCGAGGTAATAGCCTGGGTGTCTGAAGGTTGAACTACGGATGCTGTTGATATGACCGCAGTTTCGAGAAGAGAGGTCGGCATTCCATAGATTGGATTGCCCAAGGAGTCTCGCGTTCGGCTATTCGCGAGATAGTACTGCAAGGCTTTGACGTTGAGGTCCAAGAATCGTGCAAAATCTTGGTCCCCTTTTGGGATGATAGGCGTCTGGGTCGGGGATGGGTGAGTAGGATTTCTTTCAGTTTTCGAGTGGAACTCCATTATAGGACTGGTTATGGACGGGGTAGACGGAAGTGGGTGATGTCTCGCGTGATCGACTAGGGCCTTGGCTTGACTATGAGTCAGAACCATTCAAGGCAAGAAAGAACGTCCTCACAAGCTCAAACAAGCGGATAAGAACTAAAAAGATGAAGAACACAAGCAGATCCTAAAACCCTATGAGTAAATATTTAGGATTATAGTGGCTTATGCCTTAGAATGTGTGTGGAGGAAGATTGGCTTTTGAGTCGGGTCCTAGAAGAAGCAGTCTATGGATGGTTTCAGGTCAGTTATGGTGCTCAAGAAGTTTGTGTTAGGTTTCGTACAAGGCCTGGTGCTAAGGAGCAAGCTCCCCTCACTTCACGAGTCTAGTGATAAACTGGGCCCGCTTAGCCAAAATATACTTCCCCTATAGTTTAGACTCTGCCGGAGAACAAAGTGGGCTTTCTCCTTGGTGATGAAATCCAAGTAAGATCGCTGGGACGGGTAAGGTATCCGCTGGGGGGTGAAATCACAGTCGGGCCTTGTCTCAGGTAAGTTAAGATGTTTGTTTTGTGCAAGTGGTTTGGTCGTGTAACATCAAGTGATCTAGATTAATTCAATATGCGTTTGCTAATTACTAAATGTGGTCTAAGAAATGCAAGCACAAGCAGAAATGAAAGTGCAACGTGTTTTAAGTCCAAGTCGAAATGTTTGTTCGTATGAAGACAAAAGGAGAAAGAGTCGAAGAGTATGAATTTTGACTAGTCTAGAAGTGCAAAAAAGAAAAGAAAAGTTCTTTTTAGTCCTGCTTATGATGTCATTTAGAAGAGACGAAAGAGGCGAAAAGGAAGGAACCTAATGCATCCTATATGAACGAAAGAAAGAAAGAAAGAACCCAAGGAAGGCCCTAGGGTCCCACCGGGCGTGCCAGAATGTTTCTATGCTAAATCACTTTCTACATTCAAAAGATAGAAATGAGAAACTAAGAGATGGTCTAGGGTTAGAAGATACCCGGATATAGTCGTGCGCACAAAATCAGACGTTGGAAGGTACTCCTCTTTGGCTATGGAGGAATGACACCTGCGGAGAAAAAGAGACTAAACACAAAAACAAAGTTAGACGAGGAGACGGTGGGCTGTCAAGCAAACGCTTGATCCCTGAAGTACGAAGACTTCCTTAAGGGATATCAACCCACTAATTAAAAGCAGAATATTTGACAGAAAATAGTAATAGTGAAAAGATAGAAAACAAAAATGCGTACCTGATATGCAGCACTATTCTGCATAGTCACTGGTGTCGGTCTCTGTGCCGGCGTCGGTCAAGGAATGGTGCCGACGTCGGTTAAGGTGCCGGCATCGGTCGGGGTAATGACCGGCGTCGGTTAGGGTAACAGTTTTGGACGGGTCTAGTCGGGTCTAGACAGGGTCTGGTCGGGTCTGGACAGGGTCTTAAGATTTGCAGAAAGGTCTGATGTCTTTGTCTGTGGGTTCGAGAAACCAGTTTGGGAGTCAGAGGGTTTGTTTGAGGGTTTGTACAGGGATCTGGACAGATTTGTAGATTGACAGAGGGTGGATAGAGGTGATAGGGGTGGAGGTAAGGTCGGGGCTGTGGTCTAAAAAGATTGGGGTGGTAATAGCAAATAGAAAAAACAATAACCAAAGAGTAGAATAAAAACACAGAACAAAACTTACCTGTTATGCACTGAAGATAAAAGTCAAAGACATGATTGGTGTTGTCGCTGTGTTGCAGAAGTTCAGTGTAGCAAAATACCTGTGTTGGAGAAACAAAATGCGAGAGATTGGATGTGGATAGGTTGGATGCAAGAATTGATTGATCGTCTGAGATGGTTGATCGTTTCGAATTGATTGCCTGTTCGAATGAAGAGATTGGTTGATACGAAGGACGGTTTGATAACCGATCGGGAAACTGATTAGCAACTGAATAACGAAGTACCGAATAACGGATAACGGAGTGTTAAGGATAACCGATGCCAGCAGTATTGCCGACGTCGGCCGATAAGTGACCGACGTCGGGGATGTTGGCCGGGTAGTGACCGTCGTCGGCAGATGCAGAATGGGGACAGAGGCTAGTTTTAGCTCTCTACTCATTTTTACATGCTGCCAGGGTTAAGACTTGTGGGAAAATGGTCAACAGGGGTTAGATAGGCGTGGCAGAATAAAATAGGGGTTAAGAGGAGGACGACAAGGGTTAGACACAATTACGGTGTCTACAACTATCAACAATTATGTGAAGCATTTCAGGGGTTTTCACTCGGTATCAATTCAACAAATGTATTGCAACTGTGGAAGCATTGAGGATGCATGTAAAATATTTGACAAAATGCCTCAATGAAATGTGGTGTCTTGGACTGCTATGTCTATATGAAATCTGCAGTTGAGATGCACTTCCATTGAAGGTAGTTATTGTTGTATTAAGTGAAGAGAATATAATAAGAAAGGTTTCACCCAACATAATAAAGGTCCCTAGTCAATGTTTGTAAAGTATTCCATAAACTCTCCAAATGCTCAGTCATATGCTACCAGTCCCATTGTAAAAAAAATTGCAACAAAGCATATCATCAGTGATGTTAAGTGAAACTCATTGCCAGTGCCAAGTAAGCCTTATAGGTTATTGTAGTGACCTGCAAGATAATATAATTGTTTGAAGTTCCTTGTTCTGCTAACATTGGGGCATTCTTGGTTGAACATCTCCCCTTCTAGACCAAGTGTACATGTTACAAGCCATGGAACTCCAACTATGAAACATCATGTAAACAGAGCCATAGAACATAACAAAATTATTTTGGATATAGTCCCTCTCTGATTGATAAGGGTCTATAGCCTTATCTTATATTCAAGAAGTTATTTTTATATTGCTCCCACAACTCTAATTTTTTTGGGTCAATCACCTTCAACAACAGACCTAGTTTCATCTCATATTGGGAGCATCTTTCTTAACCTAGTCGGTTGATAAAACTTCATTACCAACATTTTTTACTAATTTGGTCCTTTGCACAAAGAATCTTGGTGATTAGGTTGGGCATTGCTAGTTGGATTCAGAAGGAAAAGTCGAGAAGGTTGTTGGCACATATTTTGAAAAGGATTACTGTGAATAATCAAAGGGTTGTTGATAGGAAGTATGCAAAAAACTTGTAGGATGTCATCTTAGAGTAGCATGGCAAATTTATACTATAAAACATGGGATATATAGAAAGAGAGTAGAAAATTTATATAATCTTGAGTCAGTTGTCAATGATGGGCATGCTTTTATTGCAATTGGTACTAAAGTCAATTTTGAGCTTTGACATCGTAAGCTTGGTCATTTTAATTTCAAAACAATGTAAGAGGTGAATATTAATGCAACAACATTTGGTCTCAATTTTTCCAGAAATGCAGAATTGAATACTATTGCATCAAAATTGTGCTATTGTAAAGATGACAAGGATTTCATTTATGAAATCATTGGAAAATAGAGTAGCTGAAATTCTAGAATTCATTCACATTGATATATGTAACCCAATTTTTGTAAAATCTCTTGGGGGTGCAAGTTATGTAACAAATTTATCCCGTGACAATGGTGGTGAATATACTTCTAGGAATTTTCAACAATATTGTGAAGAACATGGAATTTCTAGAAAATTGTCAGTTGTCATCAACAAAATGGAGTGACCAAAAGGATAAATCACACACTAGCATAGCGTTCTTGAAACCATCATTAGTTGTTATATCGTTACATATTTAGTTGTAATATAATTTGACGGGATTCCAAAGGTGAATATGTTATTATGATGCGCATTCATCTACGTACACCATGCTGGAAAGTGACATGCAATAAAGTACAATAGTCATTATAATTTTATGTTGCTTCTTTGTGGATTACTATTGATATACAATTAAAATTATCTATATGTTGGGTATAAATTAATTTACAAAACGTTTGTCAAAATGTTTCTATGAGTTTACATGTAAATTATTTGTCAAAATTTTTCTATTTTTATATACAAATTATTTGTCATAAACTTTCTATGAGTTTCCTTGGCAATGTGTCTATGCAATGCTGACATTCACCTCCTAGGTTCATTAACCTTCCTTACAAATCAGTTTCCATATTTAACACAAGGGTAGGTACTGAAGCCATCCACGACACTTGTTGATCTTTGTTTCAAAAAAACAAACCTATTTCCCTGTTTTCTCAAATAACATTAAATTTTAAGAATATAAAAGTTAAAATTACTCCCGAATACACAAAACCCTCTAACATGCAAACAAATAATAAAATATAATGATGGTGGTAAGGATTATATACCAAAATTCAAAAGAAAGTCGCAACTAATAAAATGATTTGCATAATAATGTCTCTTTGAATGAATTTTTTTGTAAGATAACACAATTTGAGGTGGCCTTTGCCAAGTGAAAATTAGAAATAAAATTGATATAAATTTTATTGAACATAAATGTTCGAGAGAAATTCAAAATTTATAATATTTTCATTATATATTATTAATATATATAGTGACGTAAATAGATAAAAGGAATTTAATAAATGTTTTTTTTTTTTTTTTTAATAATTATTATGTAAATATCAAATAGTCTCATAATCATTAGTTGATTTTATTATTGATTTTATTTGTTTAAGAAAAAACAACTCGATCCTTCTATTTTCTCTTATAAATGTAGGGTTGAAAAACATAACAAAAAAGCTAAATAAGTCTTAGGAGCATGCCACAACCTAGTTCAAATAACTGGTTTGGATAAAAGTGTTATTTTAAGGTTTGGGGTTTAGTGCATTGTTTCATTTTCCAATATTCAAAAGACAAGAATATATATATATATATATATATATATATATATATATATATATATATATATGATTAGGGTTTATCGATTCTTTTTTAATAATTTAACGTACATAATTTACATGTTAAAGTATGGGTCTTAAATGTTGTATTTGAAGGTAATATAATAGTAATTGTACATGTTAAAATATGAGTATGGGATGTCTTGTTTTAAGGTAGGTTTTGGTGATTTTGGTTGATGTTAAATTTTGATAAATCGCTTATTTTAATAATGTTTATCCATGACTTTTGGGTGGTTAATCATTTTTGGCAGTAAATAATTTACATCTGGGATGTCCTATTCTAAGGTAGTCATGGTTGATCTTGGTTGATGTTAAATTGTTAAAAGTAGTTAGGAGGATTAAAATTTACACATTCTATTACCTTAAAACATGGCATACGAGACTTAGATTAATCATGGTTATATTTCATTGTTTCACAAAATGATTATGTAAATAATTAAAATCCATATTCTATAAGATATTAGTTTGAAACAGTTTTGTAGGTTCGACCTTAATTTAATTCCCTATTTTTTTGATAAAAAAAACCTTGACAAGTTAGATGTTAACAATATCCAATCCCAATTACAACTATATAATTCATTTGCAATTCAACAAAATTCATTCTTTGCTAGTAGAAGAATAAATTTTAATTTTTTGCTAGAATAACTTGTGAAGGAGTATTTTATATTTGCTTTCAAGTTGCAAATAAAACTCAACATTCAAGGATTTAGAGGTTGTTTCAATTTTTGGATCATGGTATAACAATAGTTGGAAACTTTATGGAGCCGTGGCTATTAATTATATTTCAAGATGCAAATAAAGCTTAAATATTGCATTGTTCAACTTAATTCATTATTTTCTATTGAAGATTCAAATGTTATTTTATTGTTATAATGTCAAACCAAGCCAATTGCTAATGTGAATGAAATGTATTCAATAAAAAGAGACATAAAATATGTGAATAAATTATTATATGCACATAGTTGTACCCATAAATTATCTTACTCAGTAAAAATATCAAAACTCTTAAATTAATCTAATGATTTTTTTGCATGTGTGCCTAATTCTGATTTATATGACCTGATTAAATCTAATATGTTTGACCTAATTCTTAGCTTGTGTTCTATTTTTCAAAAGTCTGAAGATAAATTAAGATTGCACATAATATGTAGCATAAGCACCTAATACATTCAAGAAAAAGGTTCATTAGAGTAAAATTTTGATATCATTTTTAATATTAATTATAAATAAAATATTTGAATGTCCACAACAATAATTAGAAAATTTGAGAATCCCCAACTATTAATACGTCTTTGAAGGTCGATGCTTTTGCCAATGTAGCAAACACGATGGAAACTACAATTTTTTTAAAATATTAATTTCCTAAAATGGAAATGCTACTCAACATTAACATAACTAGATAATCTTTGTTGGTAGTTATTAGAGTTATTACCAAGTTTGGATAATGCGAATGGGATGGTCGAATGATCACATAAGATAAAGTTAGTGCAAACCACAATGAAGCTGAAGCAAGATGAAATCACAAAGCGAGACTATTGCACAAAACTAAAATGGAGCAAAAGCAATATTCTATTAAGTGAGAAAGCTCATCAAGTGAAGCGTATATATAGGAGTGTTGAGTAACTCCTCCACAAATAGTGGTCAAAGAATCTTGAAATAGACAAGTAACTCCTCTATAAAAGGTGGTAAAAGGGCTCAGAATAAAGGTGTAACTCCTCCATAAAAAGTGGTCAAAAGAGTTACATCCTAGTCTTCCAGTCAAATCTATGGCACACTAACTCCACCTAAACAAGCATATTCCCCAAATATAGTAAAAGTCTATTTAAGAAAATATAATATTCTCAAATAAATATATCTGGGAAAATAAATACCTATACTGCAACCTTCCCCTCACCCCCTATAAGCATAACTTAGGTAGGTAGTGTAACATAAAAATTTAGTCTCGACAACTAGGCCTGATCAGGTACCCATGTTCAAAGCTATCTCTCATAAAGTATATAAAAAAGAAGAAACCCATAAGAAAAAACTCCCCCTAAAAGAAAGACATAGAAGAAGAGAAGAGGTTAAAATCCCCCCTAAAGATGATGTTATTATTGATGTAGACCGCACCCCAGGAAGAGCTCGTAGATGAATGAACTTACTCTCGGTGAAGGGTTTAGTAAAGATATCTATAACTTGCTCTAAATACTGACAAAATTGTAATTCTATGACTTGACCATGAATAAGCTCCTGGATAAAATGCATGAGAATCTCAATGTGTTTAGTTTATTGGTGTTGAATCTGATTCTTGCATATTTGTATAGTACTCTAGTTATCACAATAGATGATGGTGGGATACCTAAAAGGAATGCCAAACTTAGATAAAATCCCATGAATCCAAATAACCTCAATAGTTACGTTACTATCTCCCCTGTACTTTACCTTTGTGGATGATATAGCAATAGTGTTTTATTTTTTTCTAGACTAACTAATAGGACCAGAACCCAAAGAAAAATTGTAACCTAAAGTGGACTTACAATTCTAAGTATCACCAGCCCAATTTGAATCTAAAAAACCAACCAAGTCAACCTCTGTGTTGAATCTGTACCAAATCTTGAATCTATAAGAGCCTTGAATGTAGTGGAGTGTCTACTTTACTACTTTATAGTGCATCTTAAGGGGCTCCTACATGAATCATGAAATATCAAACCTGATATGAGTCAAATAAATGAAGCTACCAATAAGTTGTTGATATCTAATGGCATTGACCAAAGGCGTATAATAGTCAACCTCAAGATTGACTCCTGATTAAAAAAGGAGTCAAATATGGCTTACAATCATCCATGTGAAATCGATCCCAAAGATCAAGAGCATAGTTGCATTGTACAAGTGAAATCTTTGAATCAGACTATCAAATCTCGATGCTAAGAAAGTAATGTAGAAGACCCAAGTCTGTCATGTCAAATATGTCTTAGAGATCTATCTTCATTGCTATAATAGATGATGAGGAACTCTCCATCATCAAAAGATCATCAACATAAAGGACTGGTATCAGTAAAGAATCCTCATTATTAAGAATTATACATTGGGGTTTAAATGACACTTGGTGAAACTTGAAGCAAGGAAAAAGGAATCCATCTTGGTGTACCAAGATCAAGGGTCCTATTTGAGGTCATAGATGAATTTATTAAGTTTGAAAACTAAGGATGAATCCCAAATAAACCTTTGTGGATGCTCCATGTAGATATCCTCCTCAAAGTCTCTGTGAAGAAAGATACTCTTCACATCCATTTGGTGCACATCTCAACCATGTGATATGGCTATAGCTAGTGTGAGTTGGATTAAAGTAATCTTTAAAATAGGTGTAAAGGTATTTGAGTAGTCAATACCGACTACCTATGAAAAACCCTTGGTGACAAATCATGCCTTATACTTATCAACTAACCAATCTGCTAAAAACTTGGTCTGATATATCCACCTACATTGAACCATCTTCTTTCCCATATGAAGTTAAGTCAAATCCCAACTGTGATTTTTTATTAAGGAAGAATATTCTTCCTACATAGCACTATCCCACTCAAGTGTGCTATAAGCCTCTCAGAATGTCTGTTAATCCAAAACTAAAGCAAAGAAAAAATGTGGACCACTATGTTAATCTACCTAAATATCTACCATCTGTTGGATCCCCTACCCAAGTTCATGCACTCTGAAGTGTATGTATGGCCTAAAGAGGCCTAGATGTGGGTGAGTCAGGTGTTGAATCCTCATCATCTAAAACATGACTAGAGGTTGATGTAGATGACTCCCCATCATTTCCTTGACTGTAATAACTAGAATAAAAAGAAGAAGACCCTAGATCAGGAACCTACTTTGGATGATCTGAGTTAGAATAAGAGTCATCAAGTCTAAGTGAATCCAATGAAGGAGAAGAAATGTCAAGTGTTGAGTCTTTAGGACTCTCTTGAAAGTGAACACTTTTCTCTATGAACAACTCATGTGGTTGGATGTAGAAGGAAATACCCCTTGACACCATCTAGATAACATTATAAAGATGCAAGGCTTGGATTGAGGTTCCATAGCTTTACGTTTCTTCTTTATTATATGCATTATAGCTAGATATCCTAAAATGCTCAACTTCAGGTTTATTTCTATGCCAAGCTTCAAAGGGAGTTATGCCTTTCAAAACTTTGTGAGGAACCCTATTTTAAATATAACAAGCACAATTAATGGCTTCAACCGAATACTGAGGTGAAAAAGACATAGCTTGAATCATACAACTAGCCATATATTTCAAGGATCTATTCTTGATTTGTACAACTCCATTATTTAAAGGAATGTAAGTAATTATCTATTGTAAATCAATCCCCTCTATGGTAAAAAACTTCTCAAATCTATTGTTAACATATTCACCTTCATTATTATTTCAAAGGACCTCGATGGTGTAGACACCTAAATAGTGTCTAACCCTTGGTCACTTTCCCTCTTAGTCCATTCCTAACCCATTCCTAACAATTACTAATTTAAAATAATTAACTTATTTTGAATTAACCCCCCTCCTTGGACACATCACCCATGACAGCTCACCTAGGACACCTCACCTTGGACTAATTCTCATCCTATGACTCACCCAAGACCTATTCCTACTTCTCTCTAACCGCCTAACAAACTCTCGTGCGTATTTATCCCAAACCTCGACATTCTCCAACGGATAGTGCACTTGGCGGATGAAAAACGGGCTTAGTGGCTCTTTTTGCCCGTTCTAACCCCGCCGACGTCGGTCAAGGGTCGGCCGATGCCGACGGAATCGCCGACGTCGGTTATACTTAACCAATTTTTTCAAACTCTTTGGGGATCCGAATGAGAAATCGGCTAATCTCCGGAAGCAAATCACGAATCCTAGTCTTCGACCATCCGTCAATCTGCAAAATCTCTCAATCAAGCCTCTCACTCTCTCCCTCAGGTGCAGCAACAACTTCAAGGTTCTCCATCAGCAACAGGTTTTCCACACAGGCTACATCAACAGCAGGTACGGGAATCATCAGCAACACACCTTCCACAAGGCACAGGTAAGTATATTGTATGTGTTTTTATTCTCTTTTCAGTTATTGCTTTCAAACAATATCTCCCTAGACTAGACTGTTAACCAAGACAGACCCGAATCTTGACTTATCCACCTCCCTATTTCCTCCGTCCTCTATCGGACCATACATTCTTACCATTTAACCAGACTCTCAGACTCAGACCCCAGACCATTCAACCAAGCCCAAAACTTTGTCTCAAGACTGTTAACAAACCCAGACCCTTCCTTGGCCTTGTTTACAGACCCTGATCAGACTCTGTCCACGGACCATAGACCAACCCAGACCTCGTCCAAAGACCTTTGCCCCGACCGATGCCGGTCACTACCCCAACTGACATCGGCATATTAACCGACGTCGGCACCTTTACCAACCGACGCCGGCGACTGTAACCAGTTCGACAGCTTCTTTCAAGTAAGTCTTTGCTTCCCTTTTTCATTCTATTTCTTTATCATTTTAGTTCTTCATCATTCAATTATTTATCAGACATTTCTTTTCATTGATTAGTGGGTTTATATCCCTTAAGGAAGTTTTCATACTTCTGGGATCAAGCTTTCGCTTGACAACCCACCATCTATCCATTTAACGCCTTATTTTGTCCAAGCTTCTTTTCTTTGCAGGTGTCATTCCTCCACAGCCAAAGAGGAGTACTCACAGCGTCTGGATTACGGTGCGAAGACTATATCCAGGTACACATCAAGCCTTGACCATTCTTTCTTTAGTTTCTTAATTCTTCCTTGAAATTGAAAGCAAAATTTGAATAGAAACATTTCTGGCACGCCCGGTGGGACCCCTTTAGGGCCTTCCTTGGGTTCCCTTTCCTTCTTTGTTCATTTAGGTGCATTAGGCTTCTTCCTCTTCACCTCTCTTTCTTCTTTTCTAAAAAGAAAAAAGACATCATAAGCAGGAAATAAAAAG
Source organism: Torreya grandis (assembly GCA_037957365.1). Lineage (NCBI taxonomy): Eukaryota > Viridiplantae > Streptophyta > Pinopsida > Cupressales > Taxaceae > Torreya > Torreya grandis. The sequence continues at coordinate 2,995,078 of JARHVA010001325.1, forward strand.
AACTCTTTCTTACTTTTTCTTGCATTTCTAGACTAGTAAAAAAATCATTTTCTTCAACCCTTTCTCAAACTTGTCTTCATTCCAATTTAACATTTCGATTTGGGGCTTTAAAACTTATTGCATTACATTTCTGCTTGTGCTTGCATCTTCTAGTCCACACTTAGTAATTAGTAAAATGCATATTGAATAAATCATAGATCACTTGATGTTACACTACCAGACCAGGTGCACTCAATAAAACATAAAACTCACTTGAGACAAGGCCCGACTGGGATTTCATCACCCAGCGGATACCTTACCCAACCCGGCAATCCTACTTGGATTTCACCACCAAGGGGAAAGCCAACTTTGTTCTCTGGCAGAGTCTAAACTATAGTGAAAGTATATTTTGGCTAAGCGAAACCAGCTAACCACTGGAATCGTGAAGTGAGGGGAGCTTGCTCCTTAGCACTAGGCCTGTACGGAAGCTAATACAGATTTTTGAGCGCCTTAACATACCTAAAACCATCTTTAGATTACCTATTTTAGGACCCTTCTTACATCCAACTTCCTCAAACATCACATTAAGGCATAAGCCACACGATCTTAATAAAATTATTTCTAGGGATTTAACGCTAGGCTCTGTCTGTCATCATCATATTTTCTATTTTTATCTGTCTTTTTTGAGCTGGTAAGGATGTCTTCTTCATTTCCAAAAACTTTTTTTTCTGAGTTTCTGGAAAACACAGTAACCGACATCAATTCTATAACTGACGTCGACAACTTTTCTGTACCGGCATCGGTCATCTGACCGACATCGGCAATCTCCCTCACCGACATCAGCTTTTATACCGACGTCAGTCTCTATCTATTTTCTTTTTTCCAAAAACAACAAGCTTAAAATCCAACTTTCTGAGACTGACAGAACACAGTTTTCTGAAACCTGACCCTTTCTTGCCTTGAATGGTTTTGACACGCAATCAAACCAAGGCCCTTCTTGACCATGCTAGTCAACAGCCGCTTCCACCTTCACCATCTATAACTAGTCCTATAATGGAGTTCAACTCGGAGACTGAAAGAACTCCTACTCGCCCAACCCCGCCTCAAACTCCTATCGTCCCAGAAGGGGACCAAGATTTCGCACGATTCTTGGACCTTAACGTCAAAGCCTTACAACACTATCTCGTGAATAGCCAAACACGAGACTCCCTAGGCAACCCAATCTATGGGATGCCAACTTCCTTAGTTGACACAAGAATCACATCAACCGCACCTACAATTCAGCCACTAGACAACACCTCCACCAATAACCCAACTGTGTCTTACCTCCAAAATGTAACCTCTCCATCTAAACCTACCTCCATAGGGGTTTCGATACTCCCTCAACCTCAAATCACTCAACCAAACCCCACACCTTTCCAAAACCTACTAGTCTCTATTCCCCCTACTCTTGCACCTATAAACACAAGAGTAACCGTTTACCCATCAACAAGCGTAGCCACGCCTCAACCATCCTTGATGGCCCCTATCCAACTTGTGCCAACCAACCCCATAACACAAGTGCCATTGGCCTCAACTTTTGCTCCCATAACCAGCTATCCATATGTTGCATCTATGCAACCATCCACGTCTTACGCCCCTCCAAATATCTTTCAAGCACCTTATAATCTACGGGGCACTCCACCCACCAATCCGTCAGCAGATATCATCAAAATGCTGATGGATAAGATGTCTAGCTTAGAGACTTCCATTTCTGGCTCACGCAATGCTCTCTCATACGAGCAAATTTGTAATGAGCCTATTCATCCTTCCGTTCCAATTAGACCATACCCCAACTAGTGGGAGCTTCCCAAATTTTCTCGCTTTCAAAGCAAGGAAGACCCACAACAACACTTACGGGCATTTAGACATGCCTGTTACCTTATTTCCCATGATGACGCATTACTCTTATGCACATTTCCTATGTCCCTTTCTGGTGCTGCGCTCGACTGGTACAGCTCCATTGCCAGCCATTCCCTCTTCACATTTACACAACTGGCCCAGCTCTTTCTTGACCACTTCTCCATTAATATCACCAAGAAGGTCTCGATCACAGACCTCTACACTATCCGCCAATTCGAGAACGAATCAATAGCTGACTTCGTTGCTCGCTGGAGAGGCCTTATCAATCAACTCTCCTTTTCCCTACCTCAACCTGAACTTATTGAACTATTCTCCCGAGCTTGCGCCAAACACATTTCTTCCACTTTAAGGGTTCAGACCTTCCGTACTTTTGACGAAGCCTTCACGATGGCCCGTAAACTTGAATTACGTGCCATCGAGGAGAATAAAGTCAAGTTGCGGAGCAAGAACCCCAACTCTAAGACTAATGACTCTTCTTCTTCTAAACCTTCATCGTCAAATCCTAAGTCTAAAGCTTCAGCTAACGCTGTGGCCGTTAGACCTTCATCCTCTTCATCCAATCAGCCTGAGCCATCCACATCTCAGAGCGCCACCCGTCAATTCTAGCAGAGATACGTACAAAGACAATATACTCCTCTTGGAGAATCTTATGCGTCTATACTGAAAAAAATTGTTAAACAGGGGATTCTCAACCTTCCTCAAATTTGACCACCGCCACAATTTGATCCCTCACGCGCCATCCTTGCGTGGTATAGGGAAAATGACTTCTGCAATTTCCATCATGTCAAAGGTCATGACATAAGAAACTGTAAAACCTTTAAAAACATAGTCCAGGACATGCTTGAAAAGGGAGAGCTCATTCTAGATAATCCCAATGCGCCTCCAAACCAAGGCATCGACATATTCAAGCAACCATTCCCCAACCATCCACCGACCCAAAATAATGTCCAGACCTTAATTGACAACACGCATGAACATGATATTCAAATGGTCAATACGGTCTCGCCCTTCATCCCCAACCAACCTCAAGAGGTTAACCCATCTACCAGTCTATCACGTGTGGACGAACCTCTTTCCCCGGTTAGTTCTCCATCAACCTCTCTCATCCTGGAGGACGCCTCAACCTTACCGGCACCACCGGTCTCACCATCCTCCTTTCTTCTGCCTATGGAGGACCTAACCTTACCTACTCCTCGACCGCAAGTGGAGGGCACCATAATCCCTACCCTTTACCCACTTGAGGAGTCACACTCTCCCGTTCCTTCTCCACCAAGAGAAGAACTTGACTCTCCATCTTCCTCAACCAACGATAATCCAGTTATAACTCCCACACACCTTGGGTCCGAAACTATTGCCACACCTAACATATCTTCTCAAGGATCCCAACCTCATCCAACATCCTCCCAACCATTTTCCCGACTAGTGGAGAAATTAGAACTTCTCCCTTCAAGGAAAGTGGAGCATCGGGGATTGTGGGAGCATCTTAAAGTTATTCAACTTTCTCATGCCCTCTCGTCTCATGCTGCCAATCCTCCCAAGGCAGAATCGCCCAAGACTCCAAACAAAGACCAAACCCTTGCTTCTAAATCTGCATCTACCCAATCTAAACCAATCAAGTCACTTGGCATTCGCCCTCTCTCTACCCTCACTCACTCGCAAGTGAAGGTGGACTTGAACCAAACCTCGACCAAAAGTAGTCTTCCAACCAAGTCAAAGAAGACTGCCAGACCATAGAAGTGAACCCCTCCTCCGCCGTCAAATTTGCCCTCCATCTTAGGTCCTCATCCTTCTACCCAAATCGGTGTGCTTCCTACTCCTACCCTTAACCAACACAAATTACCTCCATTACTTCCTTCACCAACCACAAGCCAACCCCCTCTAAAAAATTCGGCACCTCTCACAAAGAAAGTGCCGTCTTCACTTGTCACCGCACCACCAACCCAAAAGGTGGTACGAAAACCTTCTTCAGCATCCCCCAAGCAAAAGTCACCAGCGCGTCATGCATCAACAAGCGCAGACCCCTTAGTAGGTTCATACGCTTTAATATTACGCCAACTTTTACAAACTTCTAGCATTACCCTTCCTTCCATCAAGCCATTCTAACCTCTCAGGTTAAAACCGTCTTGGTTCTATGATACGAAGATTTGTTTATACCATCGCACGCCAGGACACGATACCAAGACTTGTTGTGCCCTCAAGGCAGTCATTCACCGCTATATGGAGAAAGACACTCTTCTCCTTGAGGACACTCTTGATCAACCCTCGTCATCTTCCCATCCAACCTCATCAACCACATCAACATCTCGCCAACAGGCCATAACCCCTTCTTCACCTACTATCTTTGAAATCAATGCTATCCATATTACCACTAGGTCACAAAAGGATAAGGTGAAAGAAAAAGCCACTATTCCTTGGACCTATCCTTTTGTCCAGGCACCTCAACAACCAAAACCCAAAATTTCCATCTTAGATGCGTCCCAACCCACTTCTTCAGAGGCAATCACAGAATCTATGATAAAACAACTTCACCAAATGCCTGTGAAGATGACCCTATATGACCTTATCCAAAGTTCCCCCCAGCATCACCAGGCTCTAATCAAAGCCCTACAGGTAGCAAAAGTCCAACCTGAAGACCCTCAACCACTTGCTGCCTTAGTCCATTCTTTATCCCCCGTCACCTCTATCACTTTCAGTAATTTTGAGATTCCAACCTCTACCTTGGAAGATCAGGACACCGCCCTTTTCATCACAGCCTACGTTGATTGAACCCATATTAAACGAGTTATGATTGACGGGGGCACTAGCATTAATATCATTTCCTCCCACGCCTTTGATCAATTGGCCCTTCCCAAGAATTGCGTATCGAAAACTGACGCAATCCTTAGATCCTTTAATGACACCACCGCTAACACTATTGGCACTGTTGTCCTACATATCCGCATTGGTCCACGCATAATCCTGAAGCTCTTGTACATCATTAAGAGAGAATTCCAATACAACATCCTCTGAGGGCGACCCTGGATCCGTGCCATGGCTTGCGTCCCTTCAACACTTCACTGTTGTGTCAAATTTGAACATGACAAACAAGTCCATGTCATTCCTGTCAACCCATCCCCTTTTAAGACTTGTAACACGACCTATAGCCCAAACGACGTTCTTATCCCACTCAAGGCATCAACCCAAACATCGTCTCCATCCGCAGAAGCGTCAACTAGTACACAAACAGCGGTTGCCACCGCATCATCTTCTCAATTAACAACCAAGGACCCCATGGACGACATCTTCCAAAGACTTTCACTAGGATAATATCGTCTCCTTACTTTAGACATGTTCCAGACTCCTCAAGAGTATGGACAGCTTCATCAAAACCCAAGCTATGACTGTCGGATCGAAATGGTCATTCCTTATGGTCCTCCTAGCCTTCGCACCAATCTCGTCTATGGGGGGCTGGATCAAGCTCCTACTGAGTCAAATCCTTCCTCCTCGCCTCAAATATTCACATCCGATTTCTCCTTTCTTAGTAACCCCAACTTTGCACATACCTACCTTTATAGGTGTGCATGGAAGGGTTTTGGCTTTGGACGTTATGCACAAGGCTCTCATCGGCCTGTCGAACCACCCAATGACGATAATGCAAAGAAACGGTATGGACTGGGTTTCTAAGAACCCACTGAGGCTTCCACAAACCTTTCCCCTGAACTGACCATCGACCAATTTCTTCTAGACTCACCTATTCTTCCATCCTCACCTATAGAGTCGGTGGTTTCCATCCCTCCTAGTTTTTTTTTGCATAAACACCATCCGCTTGGAACCCCTAACCTATCAGCTCAACGGGGTTCCCAAGTCTCTTCCTCTCATTTATCCTAGCATGATAGACGATGAATCGACAACCATCAACACAGTCCACTACATAGACGACGATGCCATTCTTACATATATGGGTGCCGATGATTCTTTCATCCAGCGCTCCCTTCCCTCTAAGACACAGGTTATGTTAAATGAATCAACCATCGACATTAACCTTTCATCTTCTGACATTCCTCAAGTCTTAAAGATTGGTCAATCTTTAGACACTCAGGAGCAAGCCGACTATACCACATTTCTCTCAGACAATCACCAAGCCTTTGCCTGGACCTATGCCGACATGCCTGGCATCGACCCTAACATTGTCACTCATAACATTGTCACAAACCTAGAGGCTAAGCCTGTTAGGCAAAAGCTTCACAAAATGCATCCTCATGTTGCACTTCTTGTCAAAGAAGAGCTTCAGCGCCTTCTTTCTGTCTCCTTCATCCAACCCATCGATTATCCGCAGTGGGTCTCTAACATCGTTCCTATCACCAAGGCGACTGTGGGGATCCGGATCTGCACAGACTATCGTGACCTTAACCTAGCTTGTCCTAAGGATGACTTTCCTCTTCCAAACATTGACAAACTTGTTGATCTTACGGCTGGCCATGAGATGTTATTGCTCATGGACAGATTTTTAGGATACAACCAAATCCTGATTGCACCGGAAGATCAACACAAAACTACCTTCATTACACCATGGGGAACTTTCTGTTATCGGGTCATGCCTTTTGGTCTGAAAAATGCAGGCGCCACATATCAGCGTGCCATGACTTACATCTTTCATGACCTCCTCCATAAAATCATGGAGGACTATGTCGATGACTTGCTTGGCAAATCCAAGCTTCGTCGTGACCATTTGATTATCCTCAAAATCATCTTCTCTCGCCTTCTTTAGTACCAAGTCCGTCTAAACCCCAAGAAATGTGTTTTTGGGGTCCTCTCAGGAAAGCTCCTAGGATTCATTGTCTCTTTTCGTGGCATCGAGATAGATCTTGCCAAAATCCACGCTATCCTTGAAATGCCACCTCCAACTAATCTCAAGCAACTTCTTAGTCTACAAGGAAAGCTCCAATCCATCTGCCATTTCATTTTGCCAACCCTTTCATCACCTCCTCAAGAAGGACATCTCCTTTAAATGGGATAAAGATTGCCAAGAGGCTTTTAAAGCCCTCAAATGCTATTTGGTCTCTCCACCGGTCCTTATTCCACCAAAAGATGACCAACCCTTCTACCTCTACATTTCAGCAACCAATCATTCGTTAGGTGCCATGATCGTGCATCGAGACGAGCAACACCATGAGCAAGCAGTCTATTACCTAAGTCGAACACTTGTCGACTATGAAACTCGGTATACTCATACCGAGAAAATCTATTTGGCATTAGTCTTTGCCATTACCAAACTCTGTCATTATCTTCTCAATCACAAAACCTTTGTCGTCACCCACACTGATCCCCTCAAATACATGCATTCCAAACCATATCAAAACCAACGTATGGCTCGTTGGCTCATGCTTCTTGCTGAATTTGACTTAGAATTTGTCTAGCAAAAATCTATAAAAGGGCAAGCAATCGCTGACCAACTAGCAGATGCCCCTCTTCCCGACAATCAACCTTCTCAGTGCGAGTTTCCCGATGAATCTATCGCCACTCTCTCGACTGATGACACATTCTACCAAATGGCGATGTTTTTCGACGGCTCTAAATGTCAACTCGGTGGGGGTGCGGGGGTCATCCTCATTCCATATGAAGGTGAACCCATGCCCCTGTCTTTTAAACTCGACTTTGAATGTACCAATAATATGGCTGAATACGAAGCCTTAATTTTGGGACTTCAAACTGCTCTTTCTTTAAACATCAAGACCATCAGCATCTTTGGTGACTCACAACTTGTCGTCAATCAAATCAATGGTTCATATCTTTGTAAAAATGAAATTTTACAAAGGTACAAGCACCGTGTTGACATTCTTCTAGCATCTTTCGATCATCACTTATTACAGACTGTTCCTCGATCCACGAATAAGTTTGCTGACACCATGGCTTCTCTTGCCTCTCATATTCCTTCATCATCATCCTCATCAAGAATTTATGTCATGGTACATCATGTGCCATTGCCTTCATACATTTCCACTAACATCAATCTCGTCTACACCATAGACTCTAGTTCACAAGATGTTTGGTATAAACAACTTGAGGACTACTTGACTCATTCTCTCGTTCCTCCCAACCTCTCTAGCAATGCACGACAGGCTTTCATCAAGCGCACCGCTCGCTATACCATGTTAGGGGGCCTTCTCTAAGATTGTCGACTTCATCAACACCCACATCATCTGTCGTTTCGGTGTACCTCACAAAATCATCACCGACAATGGCAAGTCCTTTAAAAACAAGACCGTCCAAAAACTCTGTGATTCATTTGGCATTAAACTCAGCTTTTCTTTGCCTTACTACCCACAAGCAAATGGGCAGGCTGAGGCTTCTAACAAAATCTTAACCAAAATTCTCATGAAGGTGGTCAACGACACTGGAAGGGATTGGCACATTCATATTCCCTTCGCTTTGTGGGCCTACCGCACTAGCATCCGAACCTCTATAGGTGCGACCCCTTTCTCTCTAGTGTACGGAACAGAGGCTGTCTTACCTCTCGAAGTATAGATCCCGTCTCTTCGCATTTCACTCCATGACATTCTTTCTAATGATGACTTTTGTCAAGATCGATTAGCTCAACTTGAGTTACTCGACGAGCGTCGTCTTGCTGCCCTCAATCATCTCCATGTCTATCAAAATCGCATTAAGCGTGCCTATAATAAAATTTGAGAGAATGAGATTTCAATATTGGAGATCTCGTCCTCAAAGAGAACCAACATGTGACCAATATGGAATGGAGTAAACGAGGCAAATTTGCTCCTAATTGGCTTGGACCTTATATAATAACGCACAAGTATGGATCAGGGACTTATCATCTGTCTTCTCTTGAAGGCCGACCAGAACCTGAGCCCCTTAATGCTTTGCATCTACGACCATTCTACTGTTAGTCGAGTACTCATCCACTTGACATTTAACTTGAGCTCGTCCCTTGAGCAATCCTTATCCTTTTAATCCTTAGTCCATTTCACCCTTTTTTCCCTTAACAAAATCCTCTACAACCCTTTTATGACGTACGGATGCTTCGTCCTAATAAAAGGGAGCCTTTGACCTTCTATAAGTCTTGTCCATGACTCAATATTCTGTCAAAACTAAATCAAGATGTCAAAATATCCAAGGTCACAAAATCAAATCAAAAAGAAGACTGCTCCCTTGAAGGACAGCTGCACTATCATTGCTGTAGCTAATAGACTGCTCCCTCGAAGGACAACTATTCAAAAGCCCCTAAATCTATAAAGCAAAATATAGACCACTCCCTCGAAGGATGGCTATGACTAAATCTTGCTACACACAGCACTTGTTCAGAAGCTTCTTGCATTGATCAGATTCACAAATGACCACCAAATAAATGACATCTTTATGTGGACTTCCCGCATTGATCAGTCTGCTCTCTTAAAAAAAAAAAAAAAAAACGGGTCATCGACTTGACTTATAGTTGTCTCAAGGTCTCCTATAAAAAGGGGCAAAGTTATCCATACTCTAAAAATGGGTTACCCTTTTCCTCCTATCATATCACCTACTCAAGGGACTTCGAGCTCACTTTAATGTCAAAAGGGATTCGATTACCGCTCTAACATAACTATGGTCAATGACGCAACGCATAAATGGGGCTCTTGGTTCTCACAACCCCTATCTATGTTGTCTTTTTGGTCTTTGTCAATAAAAGGGCACTTACGCCTTTTACTTTCTGCCTATACTTTGGTCACATTCAACCCCATCCTTTGTCAAAATGACTTAATCCGACTCTTTTCAAACCACTCACATATGCCTAATCATTCTAGTTTTCATAGACAACAATACACATGGAAACTATCAACCACACAATTTATGTTAAGCATAAACCAATACTTGCTGAAACATAAATAGACCTCAATTCATTTTTAGCAAACATCCATCACGAATATGGATAGTTGCTAGGGATGAAAAACCCCGACCAACGTTACAGCTTACACCATTTGGAAACAGCTGTAGCATCATCTTTTCCTTATCATTTCAAGCATGTACCCTCAGACATATGGGAAATGCTATATCTTTATCATGACCAAAATCAACCACTTCAATCTTTTTCCTCCCTTCTTGGGAGAACTACATTGGCCTGAGGCCCTATCGACAGGGGCTATGTAGGCAGCACTCAGTTGACATGGGGTCTTCTGGGGTTAGCTCGGCCATTCTCTTTGTCACTTTCTTCCATCTCCTTCTCTCGTCACCTGTCAATCACAGCACAGTCAATCACATATTCACATAATCATTAGTATACTCTCATTTTCATTATAACAACATAAGTCATTAGTCATAAATTTCATCCATCATAACTCATTACACATTAACATCATATGATCCACATGTTAAATATCACATCTATCATCATCTAATCTAAAGTCATCATCATATAATCTATCATCCACAATCAACCAACATCATCATATAACCATTTCATAAACATTGTCATCATCATATTCATTTTCATCAAGCATCATCATCATATAATCATTAAACATAACATAATCATTTACATCATTCTCATCATTAGCATCATCATAAAACATCATCGCATTAATCATTAGCATCATCATAACATAATCATCATAATCATCATAAATATCATATCAAAACATGCATCATGAAACACATGGAAAATGCTGCAAACATTAAACATCTACAACATCTCCATAACACATCAATAGCTAAAATCTCATCATATATACATATCAAAAATAGTTTTATACAAAAAGACATAATCTGTGTCTATCTCTCTCTCTCATCATACATTTCTCGTCTTCGGCTCGCAGGCCGGTATATACATCAAAAATAATACATCTCTAGGGCTGCCCTCAAGGCTGTGGCTGTGGTGGTGGTGGCGATGGCCAAGAAGAGGCTGTATCCTCTCCTCCCTCTGATCTCTGCCGTCTGCGAGACCCTGAAGCCATCGCTCGTGACATAGACCTCTGTCAGCTCTGCTCCGCTCGCATCTCTGAGTATCGATGTATCTGAGGGAACCCCCTGATGGCCCTCTCATAATACGCGATCTCATCCAATGCATCACTGTATCTCACTAGAGATATAGTCTGCGGTGGACCCATCTGCCCTGCTCCTGTCCCCTGTCCTGACCCTTGTGGCTGTGGCTGACCTCGGTGCACTGATACTGACGGTCCTGCCCCCTGTGAAAATGCCAGCTACTGAGATGGCTGCTGCCATGGGCCCTGCCCTCCAAAACTCTGACCTGCCATTGCCTGTGCCTGGGCTGCCACCAGCTATCCCTGTAACAGAGTGACCTGCGTTGTCAATGCTACCACCTGACCTGTCATCTCTGTCAGCTACCCTGTAACCCCTGCCAGCTGTCCCTACAAAACTGAGACCTGGGCCTGAGCCACGTCTCTCTCCTACCGTGCAGTGTCCCTCTCCTCGCGGGCTGTATCCCCCTCCCTCATGACAGCCTATAGATCTGGCTGGAGACCCACCTCTATACCTCTATACTGCCCTGGCCACCATGCCGTGTAGGCCTCTATGCAACTTGGGTCAGCTATCCCAGGTCTTGCCGACAAGTCCTCAAAATCGGGCTCCTCTGTCTCCTCTGGCAATGGGAGTGGTGCCTCTATGTCATCCCGCCTGTACTGTGGGAAGGCAGGAGGTACGTCCTGTAGCAGCCCGTACTGGCGCCACACTCTCTCAATTGGAATCCTCTCGAGCTCGCCAGCTTGTCTGCCTCTGACCCATCACCTGCTTTGAACACCAACCAGCTGCTCTCCCTTGTCTCTGAACGCTGGATAAACCAAGTATGGTCTCTAGATGATGTCTGCAGGTATCAGGGCCTCCAGTACGCCTCAGTAGTGATCAATATCCCTGATCACTCCATCCACCCACGTCTGTGCCATCACCTCATGTCATCGCCTGAATCCAACCCTGAAACTGGCCTGGATCGCCACTGGGAGGCTGAGAGGTCGTGTGACTATGATGTGCTCGTAAGCCCAACAGTGCAGAAGGTGGCCCACACATAGACTGTACCACCGCTGCCAGCTGATACCCCACAACTCTCTGTATACCTGGGCCAAAAACACCAGTGCCCAAGCAAACACGGTCTACTACTCCAGCATATCTATCAAAACCCTGGTCATGGCCACCGAGAACCTGCCTCCCTCCGCATCCGGTAATGCATAGACTGTGATGCCGATCATCATCAGAATCGCCAACTGATGTGTGTCCTCATCTGCCGCATATAAAGGCTCATATGAAAAGCTAGCTGAATGGTAGCTCATCTCTGTGACGTGCTCCCCAAATAGCGTGACCATGTGAATATCGTGTGCCTCTCTCGAGCACGCATAGATATCAGCTCCGTGTACCGGCAGCCACAACATCTGGTACACGTCCTCGACCGTGACCGTCATCTCACCTGTAGGTAGGTGGAAGGTGTTGGTGGCATGGTCCCACCACTCGATCAAAGCCACCATAAGGCTCACATCCCTCGCCACTCTGCAGTAGCATCTCAACCCGCCTAGCCCGACTATGCTCATTTGCGCCCACTCCTCGACTGACATGCCTCCGCGCATCTATGTCAGCAAGGTCGGGAGGCGATCCTGCAGCATAAGAGTCTACCTCACCTGCATCCATCCACAGACAATTTCATGTTAGAACTGTTGCTACTTTTCCTGTTCTATCAACCACTCTGACCATCTATACCTAACCTGACACCCAGGAAGCCCTTGGCATAGCTTCGACCTTTCGACTTGACCATTTTTTACCACTCTTTCTGACCAAGCAGCTACCGACATCAATTATTGTGCCAATGACGGCACTCACCTGACCGACGTCGGTAACCTAGTGATCGATGTCGGTAGGTTAGCGACCGATGCCAGTCGCTGGTCGGCTGACACCGGCAAATCTGCCAACATCGGTGACTGGTTTGACCCTAGGGCCGAATGGGGCGAGCCCTAAAAATTAGGGCTTCCCCATTTTAACCCCTTACACCCCCCAAAACCCTCCTAAATGACTCCTAAGCTATCCTAGCCAACCTACCCACCCTCCTAGCTACTCTCCCCCTCGATTTATATTTAAAACAACAAAAATTCAAAAAATTAAATTCAAAACACAAATGGTTCAAATAGGGTTCAGAGACCCTCCTACCTCGTCCTGGCATCGTCAGTGTGGTGGCACGATGGGTGCCACTGGTAGTGGACCTCCCACGGGTCCTCTACTCCCCTCTGCCATCTCCGTTCTATCTCTCTGCTCTCACACTTCACTTGGCCCACACGCGTCCCTGCAGCGTCCAATCGACTCCTTCTCTTCACCAATGCCTATCTGACACCTCACACCTCTCCTCAGTCAACTTGGAGTCAATTTCAAACACTAACTCCAGAGCTCACTTTTTCACTTGGACAAATAGCAAATGACTTTTGGTGGGCCGCCAATCTAGTTTTGTCAGATTTGGCAGGCCGTCGACGTCGACATCGGCGTGCCCTAATCCACCGACGTCGGCCGATTTCTGCCAACGTCGGTCTATTTTGGACACTGACATCGGTTCTATAACCAACGTCGGCGGCCTTAAAAACTTCAAACCTCTTCAAAATGACCAAAATCATGTCCCCAATCAGCTAAATCTCACAGTAGACATCATTTTGGCCCCTTGGGGCACACTTGGATCACTTTTACCTCCATCCATCGACCACCAGACATTGGAGATCGTGCCCATCTCCTAAAACCATGACCACTTCCAAAGCATTTGCCTTGGTTGATTTTGCATGTATGCTACCTCATGATTGGTTAGCAAAATTATGCGCACACTTTTGACCTTCACAAGTATAGGATCGCAAGCCAGTTGGTCCGCACTACTTGTGACTTTTTCATGTTTTCGAGAGCATTTCCTAAGCCTGAGATACCTGGGACATGATGACCATTGGAGCTTCAGCCTAGATTGAATAATCCAATTAGCAGATGACTAAATGCTGGGGATCGGTTATTTCAATTTTGGCACTCCTTGACCCTCGACCTGCGAAAATTTGACCTGACCATCCTCGTGAAATGGTGTATGCGCAATCACAACTTTTGCAGTGTTTTCACTCTATCTTCTCCTTTTTTTTCATCCACTCTTTGTCAAATCAGCACCCGATTCCTAGTTCCCTTCTCTCGACTCCTGCTTTGAGGGGGATACCTCATCCATAATTGGGACAACCAACTCTCGCCTATTTTTGTCCAACCAACAAGACGAAATCAACCTTATCCCATACCTGGGGCAACTAACTCCTGTTTTTGTCTTGCAGTTCATTTAGAGCAACCAACAAGACAAAAAGGGGCAAATGTAGACACCTAAATAGTGTCTAACCCTTGGTCACTTTCCCTCTTAGTCCATTCCTAACCCATTCCTAACAATTACTAATTTAAAATAATTAACTTATTTTGAATTAACCCCCCTCCTTGGACACATCACCCATGACACCTCACCTAGGACACCTCACCTTGGACTAATTCTCATCCTATGACTCACCCAAGACCTATTCCTACTTCTCTCTAACCGCCTAACAAACTCTCGTGCGTATTTAGCCCAAACCTCGACATTCTCCAATGGATAGTGCACTTGGCAGATGAAAAATGGGCTTAGTGGCTCTTTTTGCCCGTTCTAACCCTGTTGACGTCGGTCAAGGGTTGGCTGACGCCGGCAGAATCGCCGACGTCGGTTATACTTAACCAATTTTTTCAAACTCTTTGGGGATCTAAATGAGAAATTGGCTAATCTCCGGAAGCAAATCACGAATCCTAGTCTTCGACCATCCATCAATCTGTGAAATCTCTCAATCAAGCCTCTCACTCTCTCCCTCATGTGCAGCAACAACTTCAAGGTTCTCCATCAGCAACAGGTTTTCCACACAGGCTACATCAATAGCAGGTACAGGAATCATCAACAGCACACCTTCCACAAGGCACAGGTAAGTATACTGTATGTGTTTTTATTCTCTTTTCAGTTATTGCTTTCAAACAATATCTCCCTAGACTAGACTGTTAACCAAGCCAGACCCGAATCTTGACTTATCCACCTCCCTATTTCCTCCATCCTCTATCAGACCATACATTCTGCCCATTTAACTAAACTCTCAGACTCAGACCCCAGACCATTCAACCAAGCCCAAAAATTTGTCTCAAGACTGTTAACAAACCCAGACCCTTCCTTGGCCTTATTTACAGACCTAGACCCTGATCAGACTCTGTCCACGGACCATAGACTAACCCAGACCTCATCCAAAGACCTTTGCCCCGACCGACGCCAGTCACTACCCCAACCAACATCGGCATATTAACCGACGTCGGCACCTTTACCAATCGATGTCGGCGACTGTAACCAGTTCGACAGCTTCTTTCAAGTAAGTCTTTGCTTCCCTTTTTCATTCCATTTCTTTATCATTTCAGTTCTTCATCATTCAGCTATTTATCAGACATTTCTTTCTATTGATTAGTGGGTTTATATCCCTTAAGGAAGTTTTCATACTTCTGGGATCAAGCTTTCGCTTGACAACCCACCATCTGTCCATTTAACGCCTTCTTTTGTCCAAGCTTCTTTTCTTTGCAGGTGTCATTCCTCCACAGCCAAAGAGGAGTACTCACAACGTCTGGATTACGGTGCGCAGACTATATCCAGGTACACATCAAGCCTTGACCATTCTTTCTTTAGTTTCTTAATTCTTCCTTGAAATTGAAAGCAAAATTTGAATAGAAACAGATGGATTTCTCAAATATTTCTCAACAAGTGCCTTGAAGTCTTGAAAATATTCAAAAACTTTAGACTTTTTATTAAGGAATTAGACCCATATATATCTTGAGAAATCATCAATGAAAGTGAGAATATACTTATCCCTTGTAAAAGATAGACTGGGAAAAGGCCTAGATACATCATTGTGTACCAACTCCAATGCTTGTGAAGCCCTCTAAGCTTTGCCTTTATCAATTTTTGCTTCAAGATGCTTCCTAAGAGAGCAACCCCCACAAATTCCCTTATATAATTAGACTTGAGGAAACCCTATGATCATGTCATTTTTTATAATTTATTCAAGGTAGCAGTAGTTAAGGTGGCCAAACTACTTATGCCATAATTTGCTAATCCCATCTGAATGAGTCAACAATGTATTTACAGAAGAATCAGGTGAAAAATGTGAGAAGGTGTATAAATTGGCTTGGTGATTTTCCCTATCCACTGCCATTGTAGAATCATTATGAAACTCCTTGATGATAACTAAATCAGGTAAAATCTCAACCCTCGAGCCTATGTTGAAATGATTAATTTGATACACTAATAGGAGATTGGTTGAAAGAGAAAGAACACTTAAAACATTAATGAATGTTCCTCCTTCCATTTCAACAAACCCTCTACCTATAACTGGTATGGAAGTGTCATCACCCAAACTGATAAAAGACATGGTACAAGCCTCTAAGGAAGAAAACTCAATTAGTGAAAAACCCATGTGATGAGAAGCACCCGAGTCAATAACACTTGAAGATGTTGAATCTAAAACTACTACAAGAGATTTGACTTTTATTTCTCTTTACCCTTTCCCTCTGCCTTGAAAGACTCTCGAGTTTATGAATTTTACTTGATAGACTCAAGAACACCTATGTTGTTCTTCTCTAGGAGATGAGTTAGGTGATCTATTTACTTCTTCATGCACTTTTTTTCATCATGCCCATTTTTATTATAGTAGACACACTTAACCTTCTCTTTCTTAATTTTTCCATTGGAAGAGGAGGCTTCAGTGGTTGTTTTGGTTACTTATTTATTCTTCTCTTAATCCTTATTATTATTCTTCTTCTCTTTGTTTAAAGTCTTTGCTTTCCCATTCCCAACAATTAGGTCTTGAGGTTTTGTGGAATTCAATGTGCCCATTTGTATTAACTTATCTTGTTCCCTAGTTAAGTCAACAATGAAATCATCTAAAGAGGGCATTTTCCATGTAGCGCCCAAAGCACTTTTAGTGGCATGGAAAGTAGAGACAAAGACTAAATAGTCAGGACCTAGTTTGGAGAGTATAGAAAGATTAATTTGGTTATCTTCTTTCTTTATCCCACATTCTTTTAACTGTAATCTTAAGGACTTTAACTTAGTGAAGAAATATTGAAGGGTGTCAAAGTTACTAGGACTTGGGCTAATTAGTTCATTCTCAAGTTCATGACCTCTCATCACATCTTGCTCCCCAAATAACTTTCCCAAAATTATCCATACATCACAGGGTGATTTGGCAAGCTTTAAGTGAAATAGGAGATCATGTGCTATATAAATACATAATAGCCCCTATGATTCATCACTATGATTATACCTCTTAACTTTATTTGCATCTGTGTTAGGTTTAATTTCATCACCCATGGTTATTATATACAAACCCTTACTCTTTAGAATCATGACCATCTTGATTTTTCATTCGCGATAGTTAAATGGAGTTAGTGGGTTGATTAAACTTGAATCCATTTTACTGCTGACTTGTAGTAGTAGTACAAGTTATTGGTGTTATAGATATGAAAGTGCAATCAAAATAAAGCACACCCCCATGAACTATGAAATGGTGAACCCCGCTACCGCCCCCCCCTCCCCCCAAATTGAATGTTGCAAACAATGCATGTTCAAAAGACATTAGACACAACTGAGAAAACATCTAGAGAAACTAATTCAAATGTTAAAGATACATGATTTGTAAGACTAGGTGAGGACCTTCGGATCAACTGAAAATGCATCCAAGATGAGTACACAAAGTGAGCAAGTGAAAATATGAAGAGGTTTTAAATAATAACAATTTCTCTTTAAATATTACCCACAATATATTTTTTATATAAAAAATCTATTCAAAAAATCTCCACTGACAATGTTAAACTTGACCAATCCTCTAATGCATTACTTGTGCATTCAAAGAAATGTAGCCTATTTAACCTTGTTTTAAATCAAGATATTAAAATAAGGTAATTTAATATGTTATATTTTAAAAATAACTTTAGGGCAAACTTCAAATAGACTTAGCTTGTTTTGGAAGAAACTCTCAACCCTTTTGAAATTATAAGAGTCTTTTGTGTTGTTGCTTGAATAAATCGCACGTGTAGAGGCTACATAATATGGTGGTTTGATTGGGTGGAAACAAGAGTAGACTCAATAGGTGAAAATTTCGTAGTTGAGGACCACTTGGAAGCAATGCAAAACTAAAGTCGAATAGTCTCCCAAACACATAAAACCAACTGATGTTAAGTTAAGGATAAATACAAAGGTTAATATCAAACATAGGAGATGAAACTTGAACCTATATGGAGGCACGTAGGTCTTTTGTAATAAATTGCACCAAGGCACATGAAACACAATCACAAAGAAACCACAAAAACTATGGTAATGGCTACTAATTAACTAGATCTGCAAAAAAATGACTCCACCAAAGATAAAAGTTACCACAAATGGATTTTATAACAAGCTTATTTATAAATAAAAATATCATGATTTCAAAAAATAGCTTAACAACAATAAAGAATAGACACACAATTACCATGAGTGGATATAATACCATATCAAATTTATTACCAGGTTTAAATAATATGAATGTGATGGTTGAATGATCACACGAGACAAAGCTAGTACACACCACAACAAAGTTGAAACAAGATGAAATCACAAAGCGAGACTATTGCACAAAACCAAAATGAAAAAAAAAACAATATTCTATTAAGCGAGAAAGATCATAAAGTGAAGCGTACATATAGGAGTGTTGAGTAAATCCTCCAAAAATGGTGGTTTAAAACCCTTGAAGATACAAGTAACTCATCCACAAAATGTGGTCAAAGGAGCTTGGAATAAAGGTGTAACACCTCCACAAAAATTGGTCAAAGGAATTACATCCTAGTCTTCTGGTCAAACCTATGACACACTAACTCCACCTAAGCAAACATATCCCCCAAATTTAAGAAAAATCCATGTGAGAAAATATAATATTCTCAAATAATTATATCTAGGAAAATAAATACCTACATTAATAATAGTCAACCTACATAAAGTTTAAACTCTGACTACTATGACAAGTAAAATCAATTTAAAAATATGAAATGAAATGATTTTTTAGTATAGATTTAATTATTTAAAATGTAAAATTTTTGTGTTGCTTTTGTGAGAATATTATTTTGAAAGATATAGTCAGTCTATTTGTTACAAGCTCAAAAATATTGACATTGGATCAATACATGTTGATATGAGATTCTATTTAAAGTCTGAAAGATTTAAAATAGATTTTGTATGCTATTTTAGTGGTTTTGTTTTGGAAATGGAATACATTTTGTAGCAATAAAAGGAATATTTTGTTTCATAGTATAAAGAGTTTCATGTATGCTTATATACAATTTGGTTTTCAAATAGTTTTAGTTATATAATCCTTCTCTAATTTTGAAGCTTAAACACTATAAATAATTTTGTGTTACAAGTTGTTTAATTTTTTAGAATGATATGCTAAGGCCGTAAAAGGGGATTCTATTATATTTATTCATTTTGAAAATAAGTAACAATGCATGGTTTTGTGAAGTCTCAAAAAAATTAGAACTTCTAGGTTGCATAGTGTTTAGAATATACAATTGCATAGCTCATTTTTTTGTTTATTCAAAAGAATTTTTGAAAGGGTTTTTTTGGGTTTGCTCCAATTTTTGAAGAAAACAAATATTGGATATTCAGCATATAAGGATTAGTTTGAGATTTTAATGGTTTGATGCAATGATTGATAAATCTGGATATGGTTTCAACAATGAGTATAAGGATTTGTAGTAGTATTGTTTCAAATCTTTAGGGTTCGATATTCAAGAAAATAATTACAATACATTGATTGTTCATTTGACTATGATAGTACTTTTTAATTCTTTTGTTTTGAGGAAATCTCAATGGAATGGAAGAAGATTACTCATTTCAATTATAAGAGTTTAGTTATTTTTTACTATGGTAGTACTTTTTGATTCTCTTGTTTGGGGAAATCAATGGAATGAAAGAAGATTACTTATTTTAATTATAAGAATTTAGCTATTTGGATTAAGTGTATTCCAATTATTGTTTTTTCTTATTCATATGATTCTTCATTCCTTATTGGAAATATATAGAAACATATATTAATTATTTTAAGCCAAACTCATGTAAGTTTGTCCTGAAACCCTAAATAATGAACTTTACAATTTGTATTGACATTCCTCTAAAAAAAAATATACTAATATGTTCAAATTACA
The DNA here is from genome assembly GCA_037957365.1 of Torreya grandis. NCBI lineage: Eukaryota > Viridiplantae > Streptophyta > Pinopsida > Cupressales > Taxaceae > Torreya > Torreya grandis. The sequence continues at coordinate 3,015,154 of JARHVA010001325.1, forward strand.
TGAGCAAGCTAAAAGTTAAAACTTGTATTAAATTTGAGATGAAATTTGTTTTCTTCACTTGTATAAATTAATAACGATCTTTGGATATAGTGGGTAAATTGTTGATATGGCTTGTATATTTAGAATTTGTGATGATTTGATTTGTTGACTTGTTCAAATATTCATGTAACAATAAAAAATCATATGTTATCAATTGATAAAATGTTTAAAAATGATACAATGGCTTTGAAATTTGTCACAATGAGATATAATTGATAACAATGTAGAAACATGGTTTATTTGATTTGGGAAAAGTGGTTAAATTATTTTTATCAGATAATAATTTTAGTCTTAGTTCACATTTTATAAAAAATAATAGTTATATGTATATTAATTTTCTTACTATTATTTCTAAATCTATTTTATCTCATATGTTATTTTCATTTTATATACAAGATATGGGGTTAGAGTCAGAGTTCACCAAGATCTAATAAGAATAATGTCTAGGGGAGAGAGACTCAAAATAAGATGATGTGCCACATGTTCAAACCAATCATCGAGGTATACATTTTATAGTTTGAAGGATCAGTAGCATGTTTACATGTGGTTTTAGACATAGTACATGTGTCTCTCGTCACACTGTTGCTAGTGACCCTACATTTTGTAGTATTTGAACATTGTGCCTCAAAATTCTATTTCATCTCATGTTACTCGAGATTGGAAACCCTTTCATAGAGGTAGTTGGAGATCTCTCCCATTTGGAAATGGTTGACCAATTACTTCAAACTACCTAATGTAGCCTGTAACCAATGAGGTAATTCTATATTTTGATCCTAAGCCTAGAAATAATGCTTTTTTACTCTTGAACCTCTAAACCTACCAATGATCTAACTATTGTAACTATTGTTGCTTCCTCAAGCTATAGAAATGCTAACAACCTTTCATCCCTACTTGTAGTAACTCACTCCATGAAGAAAATCAAATCAGAGGTTGACGGTGAATCCAATGGTAAGACACTAATTGACATGCCCAAAACTCCTTTTGGGTACATTGAATATTACACTGACTAGGGAATTCCTTTAATTGACTTGGATTCATATTTTGAAAAATAGGATGATGTTTGTAAATTATTTTAGAGATTAATATTTTTAGACACTTTTAATTTTAGCTTATATACTTTTAGTTTGATTGCGAATACTTTGATATTTATATTAAATTTTGATGTTAGTTGGTCAATTTTGGTTTGATCATCTTCAAAATATGATAACTTTTAGTTTGAGTTATAAGATCAAATTGTGGTGAAATGATTATGTCAAAATATTTTATAATATTTTTTTTAGTTTTGAAATGATAATTTTTATGTTTTACCATTCTTGAAGAATATGATTTGATAATATAGACTAATGTTGATAAAATTTGAGTGATTTATTACTTATATTTAGACATATGTGTTGATTCGATTACATGATGATTTGTGTTAATGGTTAAGTAAGTTGTTCATAAGTAAAGTGGTCTGCTCCCACCAATTAAAAAAATCATTGTGTTATGGTCTATTTAAAACAAAAGAAGTCCCGAGTCTTAATGAGTTAACTTTATGAACTTATTATTAACAATATAAAAATATAAAGTAGCTAACTTTTAATAAAGGTAATCAACATTATTTAAGTTAACTAAAAAGTTAGTTGTAACTTAAAACTACAACTAATTTTTAAAGTGAGGGATTTAAAAGGATTTAAAGGACATCATTTAAAAGATGAAGTCATACAAGTACAAGAGCTCTCTTAAGTTTTCATATTATATCCCTATTTTGTTTAAAAGTCTTTAAGATAAGCACTGTTTGAAGGAAGACCGAGTAACACATTCTTTGACGATAAAGTTCTCCACTTAGTACAATCAGGTATATCCAATTTTTATTATTCATTTATAAAATAATTATTTAAAAATAACCAATGGATTAATGTATTTGATGGTTGTATAATAATACAACCATATGCACAACATGTTTTGTATTTTACATCATACTAATGAATACTTCACTCTTCATGTGCATATTATTGGGCCTTCATTTGAAAACATTATTTTATCTCAAAAATATTTTGGAATCAGTTTGAAACAAATTTCAAAATGAAACATTTTATTTTTCATATATCATTGAGTCGACTCCTATATCTACTTCTTATACTTAGTTCATTTTTCTATTTTTGTTTTGCAATGTTTAGCTCTACATTTAATTTCATTTTCTAACTTAACTTAGTTTTCATTTATATATTTAGTAGTAGCTTTTTGGTAGAATTATATCTTGTACATTAGATTTTATCCTTCTTTAAGTTAGCCTTGCACTTCTCATTATAGTATTTTGTAACTGCTCTCAACTTTCTAGTTTATTATTTTTTTATCTAGTTCTTATTATTATTTTTTATCTTTATTTTTGTTTTAGTGTTATTGTATGTTGTTTTAATTTATTTTTTATTTTTTTTAGCTTGGGAGTAACAAGGAAAGCGAATATAAATAATATAATTTGTCAAAGAAAAGTAATATATTTGAGTATTGATAAAACATTAGAGTGTTTGATCCTTCAAGAGGTTATCTCTTTCATAGGCTTTTATCTCTCAGATAGGATTGATGATATTTGATAAGAATCTTATATACATTATGTGATAAGTTGGATCAGGAATTATTTGGAATAATATTTTTAATAATCATGATAGTCTTATTTGAATTTTGATTCATTTTAATAGATTTGATTTGATTATATCTTGCATGTTTGAAATAAATTTTTGATCCCAAGAAATTGGTTAAGTCTTAAACATTCTCAAAAATATATATACTTGACCATTGAAATATCGTTTGTATGCCTTAGAATTGAATTTGAGTCATAGGTCCCTACAATTAGGTTGGTACAATTCCATATTTTAACCTTGGTAATAGGTGAATAGGTAGATTAGTTGACGTTACAAATTTAACAGTCAACATAAACATGTTTTCCTTTTTCATGATAAAAACCACTCTACTTATGGTTCTTTTATGCACTTCCTTACTATATGCCCCAGTTTTTATATTGATGGGGCTCACACTAGCCCTGCAAATATCAAAGCCATATGTGATTGGCAAGTACCCAATTTCTTAAGAAACAACAAGGTTTCCTAGGTTTGGTAGGTTTTTATAGAATATTTATGAGGAATTTCTCAACAATAGCTCGTCCCTTAACTGAGTTCACTAGGAAGGATTCCTTTAAGTGGTCCCTAAAAGCAATTTTTTTTTTGAGGATATCATAAGAGCTCTTGTCTGTAATCTAGTTTTAGTGACCCCTTACTTATTAAAGTCTTTTGTTATTGAATGTGATTCTTATAGATCTAGATTGGGTGTAGTTATGTATCACGATGAACACATATTGCATTCAAAATTAATAAATTTAATGAATGTGGGCAAAAAATGTCCACATATAGAAGGAGATGCTTTCCATCCTACATGCAATTTCTAGATGGTGTTAGTTCCTATTGGGAAGAAAATTATTTATCAAAATTGACTATCTTAGCCTTAAGCGCATGTTAAATTAAGGGACATTAGCAGATAAACAACAAAAATGGATTGATTTCCTTCAAACCTATGACTGAGATCATTTAAAACAAAGGGAAGTAGAATGTGGTGGCAAATGCATTATCCCATGAGTAATAATTTATAGTATTTCAGGCCATGTCCATCAACCAATCTGATTGAATACATGACCTTATATATAACTACCTAAGTCACCCTATCTCAAATAAACTCATGCAATAAATTGAAGATACTTATCATTTTCCATTTTCTCTCTTACATCTTATTAATTCTAGTATCTTGTTAATCTCCCCTTCTCTCTCTTAACTAATCTATATTTGATTTGATACTTATTATTCTTTCCCTTTACATATTATTTAGCATATTTTAATCATTTAGACAAAATATTATATGGAGTAACATCTTTTTATGATTCCCCTTCTTTCCATTCACCATCCTTAGGTGCTTAGCCCTTAAAGGAACTCTTTTCCATCTTTTAGCAACCTTTTATCCACAAAGAGATTGTGGATTAAGAGTGGTATAATACTAAAAATATTTTTTGTGTTCCTCCTATAATTTTAGATTTCTTCACATCAAAGTTCATCCAACCTTAAATGACTCAAACTATAATAAAGGAAAAAATATAGTATCAAACTAGTAATTGATTGCTCGAGTTCAAAGTGTGTCAATTTTTTCAAGGACCTCAAGTTTATCCACCATCTACTTAATTAATTTATTAATATAAAGAATTGATCCCTCTATATGTTTATCCTAGGCCTTAAGATCCAAGGCCAAAATATTTCCATAAAGGTTACCCAAAACTCTTCTTCTTGTGGTTTGAAAAAGGATGCTTTTACCTCATGTAATTAATCACCACTTCTCTTTGTTTCAGGGAGGGAAAAAAATAGTATTTTTTCCATCATTGTGAAAGCATGTTAAATATTCAATTGAAGAAGGTTATGGGGCATCCATGATAATCCACCAATGTTAAATTTATTATGCAATTGCCTCACTATCCTAACTAAGTGTGCATTCAGATCTCAAAATGTATGGGTTCCATAGAGCCACGTCATAAAACCCAAGATTTCATGATATAATGACTTTTCATATTAATTATGCTTCCTCTAGAGTGGATTAATTGAAAATATATTCATACACCTATAATTTAGATTAATAATGTTTAAAATATATGATATAGTTTTGTGTATTCTTCTAAATATGTCCCCTAAATTTTGTGCAATATTCATATTTTTCAATGTTTTAAAGAGGTTTTTTGGTTTTATTTCTAATATTTGCTTATTGTAGTGTTTGATCAAGTTTTCTATAGGAGTATATTAATTATAAGTAGTGATATTTACTTATTAATTTGTCTATAATCAATTCATAGGCATTTATGGTTTATGTCTAAACATTCAAGATGTTCATTTGGTTTATAGATATATGTAATTTTTTTAAAGTGGTAAAAGGAGTGTGAATTAAGTATTTAGGTAGTTTATAGTGAGATATTAAGTTTAATTATTGTTTCTACCCCCTATTTTTATTTTATTAATGTTATTTTTTAATAGTATATTTATCTATTAAAGACTCAATAGTGTATTCATTTTAGAATTTGTGTCACTTTTACAATAAAAATTGTGTGTTGTCTCATCATTAAAACCAAAAATTCAAAAATATATTATTGTAATTAGATGTATTTTTGGTGAATACCAACATTCACATAATATGGTTTACATTGTAGGGGATATTAGACTAAACATAATGTCCAAACTATGGAACTTCATGATTTATCATGATAAGTGAGCAAAACCTCACTGGAGGATGGAGATAATGGGGAAGGAGGCCATCATCAACCTCAAGTTTAATTTTATTAAAATGGTCACATGTTGATATAATGGAAAATCCAAACAAAATGAAATTGACTAAATTCAAGATTGGTGACTAGTAGCAAGGGGTACCAGTTACATTATTTGTGACCGAGTGGTAATGATTGTATATAAAGGCTACAAACACAACAATAAGGACCTAGATCTCAATATTCATTTTATTTTTTTGTGTGATTAATATAAAATGTTTTAACTAGATGTATAATAAATAAATGTTTTATATATTATCTACTAAATACTTCTCAATGATTTTCCAGTGAGTAGCTCCACACCATTGAAAGTGAAAGCATGAGTAATTGGGTTCACATATGTAGGCTATTGCTAGAAGTATGTGATTTTCTAGTGGGTAGCCCAATGATCATTGGAAGTGAAAGCATTAAAAATTTTGTTCATGTATGTAGGTAATCAAAGTAGTAATCATCATGAGTAGCATGAGTGCATACCTGGAGTATGTGTTGACATACATTTTTGTTTTCAATTTGTGTGATGTAGTTCCTCGCTATGTCCACACTAAGGGGGGAATGTTGGAGATATTAGTATGTACATCTAAAATATTATTTTTATGTGTTAGTAACTAACTCATTTAAATAGACTTTATGTGATGTTTCATAAGGATTTACTAATAAGGAACACTCCTAGTTAATAGGAGAAACATTACCTACATATTTACATAATAATGTTATATAGACTATTTAATCATCACATGCTTACAAAATTAATGTTGGCATAAAATCTCCAACTTGGTTACAAATAATTATGCAATTTGAGATTACTCTAATTAGAGCTAATGTAGTGCAAAGATTAGTATTATGTGAAGTTATTTAGTTATTATGTGCATTCATATAATTTTAGAAGTAGGTGCATTCATCCACATAAATAGTACATAATATAAAAATGTTTACTAATCTAAATCTCTTTATATATATATATATATATATATATATATATATATATATATATATATATATATATATATATATATATATATATATATATATATATATATATATATATATATAAGAAAATTTATTACACTTTTCAGATCTCTTTACTTTATACCTCCACAATCTCTACTATCTTATCACTTCTATACTATACTATCACAAATATCTCTATAAAATATATATATTTCTTTATTATCTCACTCTATTAGGTTATATTCTACCTTATTTTTTATTGAAAAGTGTGCTTTTAATAATTTAACAAATATGGTACATTGACTATATATATATATATATATATATATGTATATATATATATGTATATATATATATATATATATGTATATGTATATATATATATATATATATATATATATATATATATATATATATATATGTATATATATATATATATACATACATATGTATATGTATATGTATGTATATATATATATATATATATGTATATATATATATATGTATATATATATATATACATATATATATATATATATATACATATATATACATATACATATACACACACACACACACACACACACACACACACACACACACACACACACATATATATATATATATATATATATATATATATATATATCGACTAGGTATCTTTTACAACTCAATGGCCATGTCTTTGTAAGACACACCTTTTCATCATGTAGATTGTATTTCATTACCGTAGGTGACCAAAACTTATCACTTTGCATAGGTCAATAAACACCTATGTTCCATCAGTATGGAGATATATTATTGATCCAAAACTTAGAAGTTTTGGTTGATAAATATTTAATGAACATAGAAATAACACAGTAACAATGAATTCTCTGAGAAGAGATGTATTATTACTCAAGATCACAATACCACTATATGCTTATCTCTGGGAAGAGATGTCTAATTTTACATTTTGGGTTACATCTTCATTTATACCTATTTTTAAATCAAGGAGAGGATGTGGAAGGTCACAAATATTTAGGGAGATTAACTGGTTCAACTTCCATGCTTTAAAACAATATAGAATTTCAGGAATTACTATTTGTAGAAACTTACTATTTTTAGACTACACTACTAAAATTAAAATTTGGGGCACTTATGTTAGGTTTTTAGGGGTAAAAATTCATTGAGTAGAGATCCATGCCATCTCACAGTGTTCTCCTCATTCTTATCTTTCCAACAGTTCAAACGTTGAGTCAATTGGAGCTATGGTGCAAAAGTTATGGCTCCCAAATGTTCTATCATCAATTGGGGTGGAACTGTCACCCAAATTATCACCTGAATTGTTTCTTGGATCATCCTCCCTCCTTCAAAAGTAATTATCCCCATTGCATCAATGTTCCTCATCAAGTGTGGTAGTTGTGTCTTGATTTGATTCTCTGTGAGCCACTCACCCTGGTGGCTAAGCTGGCCCCTTTTGATCACTCGATAAAGCAGAATAGAGCATCCTCTTGTTGTCTTCATCCAGGTGTCCACAATCTGATCCTCCTCTACTGGAGAAAAAATCTATGGATCAAGCTCATCAATGTCTAGTTGTTATACTATAATTGAAGTGTCTAATAGAGGTAGATGATATGGTTTGAGGAGATCCACATTGAATATTGGATGTAGACCAAGGTAGGCTAGTAGGTTCAACTCAAAAGCTTTTCTCCAAATTTTTTGGTGATGGTGTAGGGACCATATCGCAAAGGCTAAAATTTTTTGTGTGGGATTGCAAGTCATTCCTTTTGAAGTCACAACAAAACCTTGTCACTCATAGCAAAATGGTGTGCAATCCTATGTTTGTCATGGCATTGCTTATACTTCTAATTCATCTTCTCCAGGATGTCATGAACTTGCTACTGGATGTGTTGCATTTGTTCAATGAAATTTGTTGCTTTTGCTACCTTAGATATTCTATGAGGTGTGTATTCCATGGTGGAGAATGGAATGGTTATATCAATTGGTGCCATGGGTTGTAACCCAAAGCATACTTGGAATGGATTGTGCTTGGTTGAGCTATGCAGGGCTCGATTATATCCATGTTGTATGAAAAGAAGCCCCTCATCCCATGTGCATGGATGTTTGGAGTGATACATCTGAATCATGTGAACAATCAAGCAGTTCACCACCTCTGTTTGACCATCAGTTTGTGGATGGAAAGTTGTGGACTTCATCAGCTTGGTATCCATCATCTTCCATGAGTGGACCAGAAGATGCTTAGGAACCTGCTATCTCGATTTGAGACAATGGACTTGGGGAGACCAAAATGGAGCCATACATGATTAAAATATAGTTGAGCAATTTTTTCAGTAGATATATTTTTCTTACAAGCAATCATGATAGCCATTTTTGAAAAATGATCAACTACCACAAACATATAGTCATTACCATGTTTTGAAGTGGGCAAACCTAAGAGAAATTCCATTGAGATAGATTCCCAAGGCCTAGTTGGTTCTGGCAATAGCATGTACAATGCTTGCTTCTTATTTGTTGGCTTGGCTATCACACATGGGGTGAAATATTTGAGATATCTTTCCACATCCTTTCACATATGGGGCTAGTCAAAGTGTTTTTGAAGAACTGCCAATGTCTTTTCTATACCAAAGTGTCTAGTTATCCTACTAAAATGTGCTTCCCATATCATCTTTTGTTGCTCTATGGCTGGAACATAGATGTGCCCCATATGATAGAGGACATTATATTGAAAATAGAAATTAGAAACATGTTTAAATTTTTGAAGCACCTGATATGTATCAGAAAAGGTAGGATCTGCTTCATACAGAGCACCCCAAGTGGTAGTCTCATGTCCACACAGGCCAATAACTATTGTGAGTGTAATAATTGGTGGGTGGCTTAGACAATCTGTAGCTGTATTTGAGCTCCCCTTCTTGTGTTTGATGATTAGATGGAATTGATAAAGATATGTGGCCCACTTTTGGTGCCTCTCATTTTGTAGTTTTCTCTGTGTCTAGATGAATTCCAATGGTCTATGGTCAGTATGAATGACCATCTCTTTCCCCAAGATGTAGTGTTTCTATTGTTTGCAAGCTTGCACAATGGCATGGATCTCCTTATCATATGTCAGATATTTCTTGACTGTATCAGTGAATGTTTCACTGTGATATGCAATAGGATGGCCATGTTGCATGACAATAGCTCCCATGGCATATTCAGATGCATCTATCATCAACTCAAAAGGTTGATACAAATATGGCAAGGCAAGAACAAGGGCTAAGCAAAGTCTATTCTTCAAATTATCAAATGCCCTTTATTGTATTTCACCCCACTTAAATTTAGGTTTAGCTCCTCCTTTAGTCACTTGGATTAGTGACCAAGCAACATGTGAAAATAAAAAAAACAAACCTGTGATAGAAATTTGCAAGACCCAAGAAGCTACAAAGTTCTGTGAGGGTCCTTAGTGTGGGCCATTCTCAAATGACCTAAATATTTTATAGATCAACATAGACCCCTTCCTCATTTACAATGTACCCAAGGTACTTAATTTTTGTCATCCCAAATGTGCATTTGTCAAGATTTGCATACAACTTGTGTTCTCGAAGAGTTTGAATCACCTTACGAACATGTTGCAAATGTTCCTCCCATGTTTTACTATAGATGAGTATGTCATCTAGGTAGACAACTATGAATGAGTTGGTGAAGGATCACAAGATGTCATCCATCATCCTCATGAAGGTTATAGGTGCGTTAGTTAAGCCAAAAGGCATAATCAACCATTCAAAGAGCCCCTCCTTAGATTTGAATTCAGTCTTCTAAACATTAGTGGGATCAATGGGAATTTGGTGATAGCCAAATTTGAGATCAATTTTGGCAAAGAACTTCACACCACAGAGTTGGTCCAGTAGGTCATCAATCTTGGGGAGAGGGTAGCAATTATTCACAGTGATTTTATTCAAGGCTTGATAGTCAATGCAAAGCCTCCATGTTCCATCTTTCTTTGGTGCCAAGACAATTGGGCTACCACAGGGTGAAGAGCTTGGCCTGATGTGACCCTTTTAGATCAATTCTTGAATCTATCTTTTCATATCATCATTCTCTAAAACTAATCTATGATACATAGGACTGTAAGGCAAAGGTGATCTTGGAATAAAATCGATAGAATGTTTTACTAGGCAATGCAGTAGAACTCTTGTGGGTGAATTGAATAAGTCATCATATTCTCCTATGATTCATCCTATCTACTTTTGTTATTGTGTTGATTGTGTAGTCAGGATTGCAACATTGGCCTTCTTGGATTCCTGTGGTTTGACCACCATGAGAACAAATTGCTTTTTCTTCTCCACCAATCTTTTAGATTACTTAGCACTGATTAGAGAGATAAATGTGGGAGGTGGTACCTCGAGTACCCTATAGCACTGTGTTCCAAGAGTGAGGGTGATTCTTCAGGTTCATGATTCATAGATGCCATGTTGCTCATACATGAATGGCTAACCAAGGAGTACATCAAAAACATCTAGATTGACCACATCACACAAGACTTCATCTTAGAAAGGTTTTATTACATATGAAAGAAGACACTGATGGGTGACATGGAGGTTTATCCCTGGGCTCCACCATCCAATATTGTATGGCTTTGGATGAGGCTTCATGGATAGATTTAGACTTTTCACAACTTTAGTAGAGATTAAATTCTTTGGACTCCCACTATCAAGAATGAAATGCAGAGGCTTACCTTTTACACATAATTTGGAGTGAAACAATATTTCCTTGTCATCTGGCCTTTCCTCATGGGTCTGTGATGAAGTGACAATGGTGTTAGGCTCAACATCTACAATTTCTTCTTCATCCTCTTTGATTATGGGTTTTGTATGAGATAGAGTAGTAGATGTCGAGTATTGTGACTCAGAAAATAGTGACTTGATGGCTTGACATTCTTCTTTGGAGTGAGTTCTAATTTTGTGGTAATCACACCATTTTATATCCTTAACCTTTTGGGGTTTCTTATCTTGAAACTCCTTTTTCTTCCAATTTTGGCCTCATGTTTGACCTTTCTTGTCACTTTTCCATTTTGAGGGCTGACTCTTTGTATTCTTTCTACCATGCTTCTACTTAATCTTCACTATAAATTTGTATGCCTCACCGAGGGTTTCCAAATTTAAGAGTTCCATTTCCCCCTATATGTACCATTTTAGTCCACCATGATATTTGAGAGTCTTATGTTTCTCACTTTCTTGGATATTGAATCTTACAGACAAATAATGAAAAAAATCTATGTAATCTTGAACAGATTGGTCCTTACCTTGGCGAAGTTGTTGCCACTATATGTATAGATCATCATATGCTCCATGGGATAGTATTCTTCTTTCATCGCTTCCATGAAATCATCCCAGGTAGGTTCCACCTCAAGGCCAATGTCATCTGTACTGAACCTCTTTTTGTATACTTCCCACCAGTTTTTCATGGGCAATGATGCTTTCAAAAGAGCAAAAGTGATATTTTCTCCATCGGTGAATTTATTTATAGAGAAGTAGGAAGACAATTGATCTAACCAATTTTATATTGCATCAAAATTGATTTTTCCTTTAAATGTAAGAATATCAAAATTCACCTGAACCTTGAAGGGTGTTGGGGCACTGAAAGGACGTTCCATGGATGAGGAACCAGGAAATGCAGCTGAGGAGCCAAAATTTCCCATTGAGAGTTGTTGAAGAATTTGGGAAAATTGTTGCATCATCTATGCTTATTTACATTAAAGGGATTAATTCACCATTTCCTTGAAAGGATTGGATGTCTCAATTTCATCTGCCATTTGAAGTCATTTGGAGTGAATAGGTGGATAGTTTGGAAGCTCTGTTGTTTTCCACCCAAGCTTCTTATAGCCTGACCTCATCATCAGGATCATACACTCTCAAGACAAACCGCTCTGATACCACTGATCCAAAACTCAAAAGTTCTAGTTGATAAATATTTCAAGAACATATAAATAACATAGTAATAATAAATTATTTGAGAAGAGATGTATTATTACTCAAGATCACAATACCACTATATGCTTATCTCTAGGAAGAGATGTCTGATTTTACATTGTGGGTTACATCTTCATTTATACCTATTTTGAAAGTAGGGAGAGGATGTGTAAGGTCACCAATATCTAGGGAGATTAAGTGGTTTGACTTCTACACTTTAAAACAATACAAAATTTAAGGAATTACTATTTTCAGACTGCACTACTAAAATTGAAATTTGGATCACTTCCATTGGGTTTTTAGGGTTCAAAATTCATTTAGAAAATCTACATGCCATATCATGGTTTTCTCCTCATTCTTATCTTTCCAATGGTTCAAACAACGAGTCAATTGGAGCTACGGTGCAAAAGTTATGGCTCCTATAAGTTATGTCATCAATTGGGGTGGAATTGTCACCTGAATTGTTGCCCGGATCAATTATGTTACTCTAGTAGAGATAAAATATCTATGATGATTATATTTTAAGAATATATATTGCTAAATAATCCTACCAATAATGCATATTCATAAATACTTCTTGTTGTGAAGAACAAAATTTCTTCCTAAACATTTAGTATTACTTAAATCAAGAACCATATCAATACTAAAATATTATGTGCCAATATATTATGGAATATTATATTGTTATCTTTATAAATTTATTTCTAAGTACAATTTAAATGGGAAAAATATATGTGGGAAGACACGTGTCATAATTTTTTTAGCTATAATAAAATATGGTCAATGAAAACTATTTTTGAGAAAGAAATATTTTCTATGTTTCATTTAAAAACACACTTATAGATGTGCATGAAGGAATTTGTGGGGATAATACAAAAAAAATGGTCCTTACCAAGAAAATTCTTAGGACATGATATTATTGGCCCAAAATGGAATCCAATGTGTGTTCATGTTAATAAATGCATTGCTTGCCAAAATCATGGTGATTTAATCCATGATCCTTCATGATCACTTCAACCTATTACTTACCCATGGTCATTTTCTTCATGAGGACTCAATCTCATTGGTAAAATCAATCCCATTTCCTCTAATGGACACAAACATATCCTAATTAACATTGAGTACTTTACTAAGTGGGTTGAATCAATCCCTCTTACTTATGTAACCAACAAGAAGATTTCCAAATTCATCCTAAACCACCTCATCTACCATTATGGCATTCCCTCTTCCATTATATCTGATAATGGTAAGCCATTCAAGAATAAGTATGTGAAAACCCTATATGCCAAATTTCATATTAGACATATATGGTTTATGCCTTATTACCTTCAAGTTAATGGCCAAGCTGAGGATTATAATAAAAAAATTGTCAAAATTTTTAAAATTGTAAACAAAGCTAGCCGAGATTAGAAATTGAAATTATTTCCTACCCTTTGGGCCTATCATAGCAATGTTTTCAATCATATAGGTTTAACCCTTTACTCCTTAACTTTTGGTCTAAATCCATTCTGCCAAATGAGATCAATTTTCCCTCTCTTTGTATTTCATTACAAGGTATAATTGATGATGAAGACTATCGAGTGGCTAGATTGTAAAAACTCAAACTCCTAGACAAGAAATGAATATCTGCATTGAGTCATCTCAAGGCATATCATAATTAGGTATGTCATAGTTATAAAAAACACATCATCTGAAGATAAATTAAAGTGGGTGATCTTGTCTTAGAAGAAAATAAAAAAAATACTAATGTAGAGTGTGAGAAGGGAAAGTTTGAGGCTAATTGGTTAGGTGCTTTAATTATCATTATAAATTATGGTTCTAGCGCATACAGGCTAGCTACACCAGTAGGTTATGATATAGAAAAACCCATCAACACTATAAATCTCAAGTGTTTTCATGCCTAACTTGGTTTGAACATTATATATAAGGGCCCTTGCTTGGGGGTATTCTCTTTGTATGTCTTATGTCTCGTTCCTTTCATTAGTCATTCTGGATTTAAGTCTTATCTTCCTACCATTTCTTCTTCCCATCTTAAATATTCATTGAAACCTACAGGTACTACAAATGGCTTTAGTATAAGGTTTAACAAATAATTTAGATTTGGGCATCATTAGCACATCCTTATGAGTATAATTTCATAACATCAGCATGTTTTTTGCATGGTTTATGTGTTTGGTAGTCCTTGAAACAACTTATTTTATCCCTCTGGTAATCCCACATTCCCATACCATCTCATTATTTTTACATTCTACATTGTTATTAAAGGGTAGTTATTTTGTGCCTTGGTGTTGTTGTAGAATGGTAATCCTTTTGTGTTTCCCCTTTTATTTTCATGTTCTAATCATTTTATGAGTATGCCCCATTACAAATGGTTTAGCTATTGTTTGAGACCCTACCCAAAGTTTTACTTTTCTATATGATTCCTTGTGTATATATATATATATATATATATATTCCCTTTTGTATATTATTCCAATTTTTTTGAAAACATTTAGAATTTTTAAAAATACTCTAAAAATTAGAAAATCCCAAAAAGAGATGTAAAGTCAAAAACCATTTACATAATTGGTCATCGTATTAGATATTGGCTTAACCTATTAGTTATGTTCTTAGTGTCACTATTTGAGTATCATGTGGATACGTCATTTTATTTTCATAAACAAACTCATAGGTGGACAACCTTTTTATTCACACCATGATATCTTCATTGTATTCATTCAAAATTTGGTCATTCCCACCATCTTTGAATTATCCCATTCCCTTAGGTGTTAGCCTATAACTTGGGTGGTTATTATTCATTCATTACACTCCCATTTCTGGAAGAACTACATTGGCCTAAGGTTTACATGGACTATGTAGGTGATGCTTGGCTACATGGGGTAGTTCGAGTCAGCTCAACCACTATCATTTCCATTTTATTTTCCCTCAATATTCCTATTTTATGCTCTTGTCATTTTTAAATATAACTATTTTTATGTTCTCATCATTTTGTGAGTCATTCCTAGCTTCTTACAATAGTTTCATTTTACCCATTGGTCATCACTTTTATTCTTTTCTAATTCTTATAAGAACTACATTTCGCCTAATGGTTCGCATCGATTATGTAGGTCGTATTTAGTTGCATGGGGAAATTGAAGACACCTTGACCATCCCTTCCCTATTCTTTAATTCCCCCTTTTTATCTAATTTATCATGCTATCCTATTTGACATTGTCTCGACTTGGGGATAGATCATTGAGAGTAATGTCTTATTTCCACATTTACATTCACTTTTATTACTTGTTTGTTTACTATTTTCAATTATGTTTGTTTTTTTGTTCATTTAGTTTGTTTTGCTTGTGTGTTTATTTATTCTAAATCATATTGATTCTATTTTATTTGTTTTTTTTTGGTGCATTATTTTTTTATACATATGTCTTTATTATCCATATCTTGATCTTAAGTTATTAACATGTGTGTTTCTTTCTTTACTGATTTGTTTTATTTAGTGCATTATGATTTACACTTAGGTATTGATTTTTCATATCTTGATCTCAAGTTTTTAGGTATTTGCATCTATACTAGTCCCTACAAAGGTGGAAAAAATTGTTATCAAGATCATTTTCTTAATCATGATGCATATTATTATTTAAAAAATAGACAATCAAGTGATAAAGAGACTCATGTATCAATGTTTCACAAAGAGAAATCATCCCTCCATGATATGGTTAACATGTGCTCATATGCCAAAATACAACTTAGACACATCATCACATTTTCCATAATCTAGACAATAATTAAACCATATGGATACATTATGCTAATCAAGATGTGTATCTCTAAAATAAACTTATACAACTAGTCATAAACATATAGGAATCATGATCAAATGACAAAACATCTTAAGAAATCAATCACATTTGATATATGGATCAAGTGAAACATCAACATATAAATTAAATATAATAAAATCATGGCAAAACAAATAATATATCCATATTGATACCATATATATAACGTACATGTGTTGATAACCATGAATCAAAAAATCACATCATATATATATAAAAGAATATTAGAGTCCATATACATCAAGTGACCAAAAATACATGTTTGTTTACATCTTAAAATCAATGTTTATACATCAAAAAATACATATACATCACAAAAATTACAAAATTTAGAGCTACAATCAAAATCCCAACTCTGGATCTAATCATCTCTGGGTGGAGTTTGCTCAAATATTTGTCATTAGTAGGTGTCGGTGGCCACTATGGTGGTGGACCTAAACCTATATGTTGTGGTAGTGGTTATGATACTAATCTCTCTAATGTATAAGTGTGATGTGATCTAGATGTTTGAATGGACCTTTGGCTCTGAGTGTACTTTCTAAATATCAATGCCCTAAGCCATGTTGGCACTACTATCTAATAGATGTTCTTGTAATACCCAGTCTCATCCTTCACCTATAGGGCATCATCACTAGCTTGCATTATATCAGTTAGTGCCTTTACTAAATCTTGATAAAAAATAATCTATCATGTCATGTCCCTCTCCCCATTGATCTCTAAATGTCTACTTGGGCTCAGTCTCACTCTACTTGATCCCTATCTCGCTCCCCTATAGAAATAACTAGCTTTACATCCTACATCATAATCTTCCCATATAATGTCATTAGTTGGGCCACTTTCCCTCTTAATGATGTAATATCAGTGTCTCACTCCATGATGATCCTCTGTAGTCTCATAGCCTCACCCTAGGATATCACTAACTCAAAATGTAACCTTGCCACATCTTATTCTACTCCTAATATCTTAGTTAGTTTGATCATGATCTCTTTTTGCAATCTATATATTAGAGCTTGATCCTATAATGATCTAGTAGGTCCTAATAGACCCACCTCATTTTTCCCTTGGCCAAAACCCCCAATTGACACATCTACCATCTCTGTGTTTGGGGTGGGATCATGTCATCTATCCCTATCCCCATTTGAGGCTCCACCTCAGCCACTTCCTATTTTAGTATTTGACCCAAAATCTATAACTAAAGGTGAAATCTATTACACTAGAACTTGTAGTGCCTGATGTGCATATTGTTACACCAGAACTTGTAAACCCTACTATAATACCTATTATGCAGGTGCCTATGGTGGATGTTGAGTTGTTGTATGTACCTATACCAATTCCCACCTTGATCTCACTCTTATTTAGTGTTTTAATAACTATTAAGCTCTAAAATTCATCAACCATATTAGTCTATCCTATTCCCGCCATATGGCATATGCATATATCACCCCAACATTAGCCACACATCCTATATAAGCCCATGCTACTATTTATACCATCATATAGATACCAACCAACTGTACCTTCAGGATAGGTGGTCCCCACTCTCTATTCTCTTGGGTGACATGCATAAAATAATCCAAACCATCAGGGACATCCTATTATAACCCAAACTACCTCTACACATGGTCAAGTCTGTACTACACTATGAAATCATGTCACCCAATGTTTTTTAAGGATGTAATCATATACCAAGTCACATACCCATCCTCCACCTAGCCAAATTGTATAACCAAATATGGGTTCTAGATAAAATATTCATCCACCATCTCAGTAATAACTTGATGATAATAGTATAAATATCCTTTATGGCTTTGATAGCTACCTCCTTTCTGGTATTAGGCATATTCCAATGGATCTTTTATGCCTCATTTGTAGTCTCTACCTAATTAACTGCTCTATCATAATGTGCTCCCAATCCCAAACCTGAAGTAATGTGCTCGGATCAATAATCCTATCACTCTGATATGACACCATATAAAGATACCTATATTTATAGGCTAGTAATATAAGTCCCCATGAAAAATAGATAGTGTGATCTAACATGTCTCAAGCTACTCTAATTAGTCCTATCTAGAAAAATCTGCCATTCTTGTCAGGTAGAAAGAGGCCATTGACAATTACCATCAAAATCTCTACCTCTCTAGGTATTAAAAACTATACTAATGCCTAACCTTGTGCCTATATTTGAACTTGTACTTATCCTCTAGATACAAATACTACTATCACATGCCTATCCCCTTTTGGGATGACATATAGTGGGAATGTTAAGTCCTCCAGGGCATCAATATATGTGGCCCCACCCTTTATGATAATGTCTATGATGTTGATCACATCCTCTAACACTATCAATCATCCCTACTACATCCATCAGATCATGGGTACCTAAATTAACAATTATATATATGTCACACATCCTTGAGGTCACTTCACCTATGGTAAGTCAAAATGCTAAAGTCTCGAAGTGTCAATGCTTAGCTAGCACTAACAAATAAGTTCTATCTGCTTGGATCACTAGCACTCATGCCACATCAAATAACTTGACCATATCTATAAATTTTACCATCCCCTGCGTCTAAATGTTTGGATGATGTAAAACATGTGAACATTGATCACAAATATTCATTACCTTGACTCACTCTTGCATGTTAATAAATCTATCAAAAATATTTCTTTCACTTATATTTATTTCTATGATTGATCTTAAAATCACATTCTTTTCATTATAGACTTAACACTTCACTCATTTCACCTAAGCAAACTCCTCTTATAATTGCACCCATTTGATTTTGAGTGATTTAACCATTTTTAGTGATATCATCATTTTACAATATGTTCCCATTATTTTGAAGGATTTTCCCATAGTTTATCAACCTTTTAACCCTCCAAAAAAATCATCATTTTCATCAATATCATTATTTTTCACTTGATTTCACCATTTTGTGTGTTTTATGATAAAAATGGTGATTTCATCATTTCCTCTTGATTGATTCCATCATTATGGAACTTTTCCATTATTTATGAGATTTCACCAAATTGGTCATGGCCTCATCATTCAACTAGTGATACCATTATTTGTGTATACAATCTCAACATTTTCAGGTGATTTGAGAATGATGATTTTAATAGATCACCTAATTCTAATGGGTATTAAATAAATTTAATTTAAAATTTTACAAAAAAAGGCACCTACTAATGTTCTACTCCCCATCGGTCACTGGTATTCTTTCACTCTCTTGCATAAACAACTATGGTGTGGAATGTGTGCCATTTTATTTTCAAGTCTCTCATCCAAATCCAAAGCTCAATTTCTTAATAAGGGAGGGTGAAAATCAACCATTTTCACCCCATAGGGGTAAATACATAGCTCCAAATTTGAATTTTTACCCCCATCTTATCATTGCATTCTTTTTCTTCCCTAAAGGTTTGGGGATGGGCATCTGGTCCATTTTTTCTACTGTTTTCTTCTAATTACTATGTTTCTCGGCCTCTTTCACCACAAAATATACCATTTTATTCTTTTCAAGGGCCCATTCTTCAAAATTATTTTCAACCCACCCCTCAATGGGGTATCTTGGGTGACCTAAAAACATTTGGGGCATCATTATGAACTCATTTTCAGTAAATTAAACAAATTTAAACAAAATGTAAACACATCATTCTTTAATATGTATTCGATCATTTTAATGAATTTTTCATTCTTTGAAATTTCATTACTTCAATTGTGTGTCATAAATGCCTTCTCAAATAGGGGAAAATGTAGACACTTAATTCTCATCACTTTCATGTCAAAATTATGATCAAAATCAATTTTGTACAATAACACACAAATCACTGAAACACCCAAATTTTCTCACATACCTGACATGTGCATTCTAAAGCACATTAGGGCATTCATGATTAGGGAAATGCATCATAATTAATTTTTAGCTTCATTTAATTCACTTTGACCCAAATTATTATTTTGTAAGTGGCATTTTTGACTAATTAAATGGAACAATTAATCAACTTTTGATATTGCACAAAATCTAATCGGGATTACTTAATCAAGTCAGATCAAATGGATAAGTATAAAATTCATAGCAATTGGACAAATTTCTAATTTTTTAAATCCAAAATTCAACAAATATCAGAATTTGTTACATCATCATGACCTCATTCATAAAATTGGTAAACACTATCATGAATGCAAAAAATATCAACATAAATTTAGAATTTGGAAGTCATGCCTCATTAATGCAACTTCTTTCCAAAATATTTATGGCATTAATTACTCCAAATTGAATTGAGTTTTAACCACACATCTCATTCTTAATCCAATCATTATAATCAATCTAATCATGTTATAAATAAAGTAGTAGGCATAAAAAGTTTTTGTGTAGATTTATAATACAAAAATCTTATAAAATATTCAACCATTTCTCACATTGATCAAGAAAAACCACTCGTAGACAAGGGGAGATGCTTCTATAATTTACTTGAGACATTGTTGAAGAATATTAGCTCTACAATCTAGGCACAAAAAAACTTGAATCAAGCTTAGATGGAGTGTCCATGAGAAAGATATAATTGTTTTGATTGTGTTTTCTACTTGTTCTTTGATTTCATATCTTACCTCATTTGAGGGATTATGCCTGAGGTGTTGTGTTAATTCACTTTGTTGTTTTGAATGAGCTAACAAATAAACCAAACCCTATTGTAATATTAATCTACATATATGCATGGCATATGCCCCCATAATTTATTGTAATGACTAAATTTTGAGCCATTTTGTAACTTTTAAAACTATATATTTTATTAAAAACTTATTTTATTCTTAAGAAAGATTATTATCATATATGAAAGGCCCATTTAAATGCCCTCCTTTTGAGTTGAGGGAATTGATCATGAAAATTCTCTTATATCAAAATAAAAATTAATTGTAGCATGTGTAGTAAAATATAATCATTGAATAATGCAACATATGTGAAAAAATATGTTAGCATAGTGAGATATTTGTCATTTTAATGTTGCATATAACATATGAGGCAAGTTATATATAAATTTATCAACAAAACTTATAGTAATAGAATGTAAAGTTAGTAGCTAATGTGTTATTTAGTGCATGAGATGAATCACAACAATCATCAAACTTAATAAGATGAAAAAGCACACAAGCACAATGATAGTAATGCCAAATCACACAAGGGACATGTTAAAATGTCACAAAAATGAAAGATTTCACATACAAGGCCAAGGGTCACATGAAAAGTCCATGAAAAATATCTTAAGATCAGGGACATGTTCAAAATTTGAAAACAACATAGGTATAAGGTCCAAATGCAATGGACATGTTCAAATGTCTCACACACTAAATAAGGTCTCATAGAGATGTTCAAGAAAATTTACACATAAGGACCAAGGGCCAAACACAATAGAAAAACAAGATATAATCTAATATGTATAAGTAATAACATCAAATGAGCATAATGTAGATACTAAAATCTATATTTTATATGATAAACTAGTCTTGCACGCCTGACAAATATCACTCGAGGATATATCCTTCAGTTCTTTTTCCATTTGTGAAAGGCTTGTAGTCTCCATGAGATGCAAAATTGATTAAATTATGGTCTGAACCTGATATTATGATTATCCAAATCACATATAAATCACAATATACTTAAAACCTGATATATATCCTTCACTATTAGTTATAGATCTTCAACATTTCTCTATTATCCAATAAACTACCATTCAAACCTGAACACTAGCATCGGTGCTAGTGTCCTAGATCCAGTACCCCACAAACACTATAGTTTTAAAATATTTTGATATGTATAGGTCAACCTATTTGTCTTAATTATCATTCTATGATATTACTTTAAAAAGGTGTGATATAAATACAAAATACAGTCCATTCATTATTCATTTATAAATTTACCAAGAAAGGACCTATCAAACTCACTAAATCATCTATACAAATAAGTTATACTACCCTATTCTTCCCTATTTTCAAATCAATCATAAGAGAAATCTTCTTACAGTGTTGAAGCATTCAAATATTAACACATGATTGGTATTTTTCAAGTTAAAATCTATATCACTACATGTACTCACATATATCATATTACACCATTATTCACACTCAAGCCCACATAAGGGGGAGAACTAAATTAGTTTAAGGCCCTCTTCAGAGTATATGGCTATTAAAATATTAAAAAAACATAGTACAGGCTACATGGTATCACTTTTTACATCCACAAATGGACCCTCAATAGTAGCTATAAAAAATAAAACTTTCATCTAGGTCTGAGAAAACAATGGCACAAGATCTGAATTTTTGGATAGAAGAATATAAGTCACCTTTTGTGTGATCACCTACAATGTCAGAAGTATATTTGATATATCAAGTAAGTGAGACATACATATAATACACCGAACCTACTCAAGAAGGTATTGACCATGGGAAGTTTCATATTCTAAGAGCTAAGATTTAGATACTCAAATATTAAACTGGGTAAGAGGAGATCATGAGGAGAGACCAACGCGAATGGTTTTCACTATAGAGCATAATTATTGTAATATTTTATTACTAAGGATTTTGGTCAATTTATTTCTAGATTAGATAAACATGGTCCATATATATCAATGAGGTAGTGCATTGAATTATTATTTAAAGGTTATTGGGATGACATGGTGGGTAATAATCAAGTCAAATCAAATACACAATGAAGATGCTTTGTGAATTACTGTGAGCTCAATTTTAGATAGCACCTATAATCATGAACCAATGGCTATTTTTCTTGGAAAAACAATGTCCTAAAATTCATATTAATAAATTTGTATGTGTGGTCTTTGCAAGGTGTAGATCATAGATACGATGTTCATGCTTTCAAACATACTTTAACGCCTATTCTAACAAAATGGTACATGCATCGAGAACATAGAAGGGAGACTACGAATCAACCACATGTCCAACATGACCATACTTAAACATTTTTATTCAAATATGAGAACCCCTTAGTACAAAAATCCCTTTAGAAGTTAAATATATTCTAATTTCATGGTCGAGTAGATGATCTTAGTAGTACACAAGATTGTAATTTATAGGAATAAATGACTAATGACTTGAACATAGCTTTGTAAAACTATAAGGAGAGTAAATAGAAAGAGTAGTTTTTGACAATGGGGAACATGTTGAGTCCAATGATAATGACAAGGATTTGGATTTGGAGTGATTTTTTGAGCCTAAGTGAGAAATGGAGGATCTTGGAGCCTTTTTTTAAAACTAAATCGAAGATCAACAACTATGAAATATTAATATCTAAGAGTAAGAAGGCCTGAGAACATTACAAGACTCAATCCAAATGAATCCAACAAAATATTTTACGATCCATTAAATAAATTGATAGGGAATTATATACGTTTACAATCACTTTCCTCTACTAATTTTATCACTATTCATCATTAATTATCATCTATGGCTAATTCTTATTCTCATCCAACATTTCCTAAATTTCCCTTTTCATATATCAACCTTATTCTCCATGTCTTAACTAATTCCTCTATTAACATCCCACTTATCACCAATCACTTCTTATCTATTATTTTAATTCATCCCCCACCTACCTCAAACTAGCCCCCACTTTTTCCTACAAAGCACTTTTCTAATCACTATCTAATCAAAACCTAATCATCATTAGTAATCTATAATAGAATATAAAGTCTTATACACTCTTGAGAATCCCTTACAATCCCATTCTTCTAGAATTTTCTAAGGAATTTTATATTCCTTTAAAATTCCTCACCATATCTTATATAATCATGCACAACCCATGCACAAATAATGAAGAAATAATTGGGGAATAATGTTTTCAACTTGTCTATTATCCACTGTCAAGCCATCAAATATCCTTCAGTGATGCAACAATCCTTAAGTAAATCAATCAATTCAACATTCATTCAAGGAGTCTTTTACATTATCATTTTGCGGCACATTATTCACATTTGTAGG
Organism: Torreya grandis; assembly: GCA_037957365.1. Taxonomy (NCBI): domain Eukaryota; kingdom Viridiplantae; phylum Streptophyta; class Pinopsida; order Cupressales; family Taxaceae; genus Torreya; species Torreya grandis. Next base: position 3,039,235 of record JARHVA010001325.1, read on the forward strand.
TATATTGAGTTGCATGATTTAAGTATAATTACATATTTCAAATGTTATTATGTTATTATTTATATTTACCTTTCCTAATCATAGGTGTTTTGCAAGTGGATTAACTATTGGTAATAACTTCCATGCTTGAATGTTTGTTTGTTATTCCAAATTTTCTTCATCACATTAATGGTGACCACAATGGGATAAATCCCTTAAACCTTTATTTTTTGAGATCTTGTGTGCTTGGGTAGGTTTGTAGGTTCTATTAGTTTTGTGGGTTACTTACTCTTATTTAATTATTGTTGAGGCCAATACTATATGTAAACTTGAAATATCTACATACAAACTAATTACCTAGTCATGACTCAATTCTAGGTCAAATCTAATCACTAGTCTAATCTTCACCAATCTACAATCATCATCTCATCACATCTTGTCCTAGTCATAACCTTATCACTCTTTATCATCTTGGCCTATCTTTCCTTGGCCAAAACATCATGATCTCATCCCATCCTAGTCTAATCCTATCACACATCATTTTGTCTAAGCTTTCCTTAATCATCATTTGAACTTGTCCTAGTCAAAACCATATCACCCATCATCTTGTCCTATTCCCCCTTTGTCAAACTTATTATTTTAGTGAAATTTTGCTTTATTTTTGTTTATAAAGAGAGTAAAACTAAAAATAAAGGTAAAGTTGGTAGAACCTAGATTTGGTTTACGCTTTATGATCTAGACAGTTGTGAGAGCTCCTCTTTGGCTTGAGAGGATGATACATAAGAAAGAGACTAAAGAAAGGTTGTGTTAGTTAGGTAGGAAGGTGGATTTCCTAGAAAGATAGATCTAAGAAGTACATGACTTCTTTGGAGGCTATCAATCCACCTTTAAAAACAAGATAATACTGATAAAATAAGGTTTTATAATAGATAAATAAAATTAATTAATCTAGGTGAAATAAATACTATTAAGAAGAAATGATTAGATTAATAATATAACATTAAGGTGAATGCCAGATTATCAATATATGGTTCAAGTATAGTCATGTTGCTATTTCTGGTCTGTATTATGACATAAGTCAAGAAAATAGGGTTTTGGTTAAGGTTGAGAAGTGGTTTTTGCTTGTTAATTTTGGGTGTCTAGTTTTACACAATGATCATCGATGGTCAGGGTGATCATCGAAAGTTAGGGTGATCATCAATAATCAGGATGATCATTGAAGGTTACTATCGGTTTTAGTTCAGATCAAGAAGGTTACTTGTTTGAGGTTACAGGATGGTTCTATAAGGTGTGTTTGGGTCAGATATTGGTTATGAGGTAGAGGGTAAGGTTTAGAGGTGGTTGGTTCAAGGGTTAGTCATTTAGATGATTGAAAATAGGTTATGGGTGGATGGGTGTGATTTCTAAACTAAATAATTGAAACTTGAAATAAATAACAATATACTTAGCTCATGATTTGATAGTTGATGACTGATGGCTTGAAGAAGTTATGGAGTTTGCTGAAGATGATTTATAATGAAGAGATACATACATAAAACATTAATGATTGATCTTGATCTCTATCCTCTCTCTTGATCTTGCCTCTTGATGATCTGCTTACCTCTCTTGTCTCTCTCATTTTTTCCTCTTTTTATAGGAAGGAAGGAGAGGTGCAACAATATGTTAACAAGGGGTCCAAATTGCTATCTAAATATAATTCATTCATGCATTAGTTCACACAAAAATTAGATGAGCAAATTACAAAAATTAAGTTAGAGTCGAAGGGTCAATTATGTTGTTTAGGCAGTGAAACCTGATCGTTGATGGTCAAGGTAATCATCAATGGTTAGGGTGATCATCAACAGTTGATAGGGCCAAGGTAGAAAGGTTAAGTTTGGGTTAGTAAGGTGGGTTTATCCAGTAGGTCAAATTGACTTAGGTCAGGTGGGTTAAGATCAGTTAGGGGTCAAAAGGTAAAATTTGGGCCTAAGGGGGTCCTAAAGTGGTTGACGGGAATTTTGACATTTAGAATCATGGTGTGCAGATTTTGATGTCTATATTTTGCCCTTTTTTGTTATGCAACTTTGAATCAATAAGACAAAACAAAAATTGATTGATGGTCGAAGGTTTGGTTACCCCTAGTATGGGAGGAGGTATTCCCCCTAAAATTGAGAGTTGATGAGGTAAAAAAGAATCGAGTATGGGTTTGACGAGGTGAATAAAGGTGATGATGAAGGTGAACATCATGAAAGTGGGTGATAGGCTAGGCACTAAATTATAAATAAGCACATAAAGTGAGATAAAAAGTGTGATAGCCAAGATCATGTATTGACTAGGTTGTTATAGTTAGTAAAAATAAAGGTTGGTTCTAGAAGGACAAGTGATAAATAGACCACATGACTACATTTAGGCATCGCAACTGGGTACACTCATAAACACAAGTCTCTTAGGCAATGCATATGTTTTGGTGGGTATCTAAGGTAAGAAATGCTCTTAAAAAGACACAAGTAATTTAGGTAAGTGTTATGTGGTTCAAGTTCAAAAAGGTGGTCAACATGGTAAGTTTTATCACTGTAATCAAAAGGACCAAGCAAAAAGTCATCATAAAATACATGCTAGTTGGGCTAAAATGGACCAATGGTGAGATGATGAGGTAGTCACGGTGGGTGGAGAAGGTAGTATCCATGGATGGGTGATAGGTTGGTAGATAAAGGTGATATCTAATGGTTAGTTTAGAAAGAAAGGTAATCTCCAATGATTGGTGGTATTCAAATTGGTTGCCCAATTTTAGGTACCACTTGGTTTGGTAAAAAGGTGCCCCATTTCCTAGTGAAAGGGTGCAAAGTGGGTAGTTGGGGGTGTTAATGACCCAAAAAAGGAAGACATACATCTTGACAAGGTTGTCATGAAAGTAAGAGTAGGCTAAACACTCTAGTTGGGAAAGACCATAATGTCAAGATGAGTGGGCTTATGAACATAAACCCTTCATGTTTTGCTTAGTTATTAGTTCGATGGTTAAAAAGGTAGCTTGATCTAAAGTGCCAAGTAAGCTTAAAATCCCTTGATTTTATAGAGGGTAAAAAGGGAGATGGGTGAAAGTGTGACTTTTTTATGGGGATGGCTTGTCCCTTCTATAGATAACCTAGGAACCATGATAGACAATTCTATACTTTATGTTGGGTGTAGACTGATCGATGTAGGAAGTCTACTAATGTTATTATGAAAGCTAATTATAAATTTATTGGGATTTATTTGCCTTTTTTTAGGGTCTTTTAGTTTCTTTATTTGATGGTGGTAGGAAGATGATCGATGTAAGAAGCTTCTAGGTGATTATTGGCTTGACAAAGTTGACTTAGCCATCCTTCAAGGAAGTGGTCTAAGCTTTAGATTTGTACATGTTGATAGTTGTCCTTTAAGGGAATAGTCTATATTTTTAAGTAATGTTTAATTGGTATGGGCAACTATCCTTCAAGGGAGTGGTATATAATGCTAGAGATGTGACCCAAGTGATATTTGGTATCCCAAATGGATTTATGCTAGTTTAGACATGGATGAGTCAATATAGGCATAAGGCTTTCCTTTATGGGGGTGAAACCATAACACAAGAAGGTTGATGATGGGTAAAAGAGGTTTTTTGACAATGACCATGGAAATCTATCTTGTAAAGGTGTGGAAAGTACCATGAGAATCATGCCATGGGTAGAATCAGGGTACCCATGTTCAAGATTAGGCTAAAAGGTTATGACAGATAATCACATGATCCTATTTGTAGTCAATTGTCCTTAAAATAAGGAAATAAAGGTGGTATGACAATAAAGGATGAGATTTAGCTAGACATAATATGACTTAATAAATTTTTTTTAACAAAATAACATACAATAATGCAAAACATTGAGGGGTTTAGGCTCAGATATGCCCCAGATCGATACTTACGCATGAATGGTTTGGGCCAATCAAGGTTAAATATGTCTCCCAGTTAATTTTTGACACTTGAAAAGACATGGAAAACATGTTGTATTGATGATGGTTAAGTAGGCAGAATGGAACAAAATAATTCTATTTGTCTCCACAAAGTTGGTTAGATGATGGTTGCTAGACTTTACTTGGATTGTAATGGTGGTTGGTTTTTGGTTTGGTTAGGTAGGTTTAGGTGTTGTTTTAGGTTAGTTTGATAGGTGTAGGTTGAGGAATAAGTGCCAAGGGTTGGTTTGGTCACTGTTAAAGTTGGTAGGAAAAAGTTTAAGGTTTGGTTTGGCTATTGGTTAATGTTCAGGTTAATGCTTGGTCAAAGATTTGGAGGGAGAATTCCCCTAGATGCTCTTTCCATGAATGTTGAGGTAAAAAAATATTCCCAGGTAAAGATGTGGGTTAGTAAAGAGGGTTTAGGAAGGATAAAGATGGATTCATTTGCCTCCCAATGGTTGTTAGTTATTATTTGTTAGTTGGAGTTCAAGTTTTAGGTGGTGGTTTAGGAGATCATCGTTATGGTACTATGGCAAGGAAAACATTGTTGGGTTAGATTTGGATAGGTTTTAGGTCCAAAAATGATGTTGAGAACATCATCCTAAAATAGAGGTGGGGTGAACAAGAGTTTTGAATTGTCCCAATGAGTGAGATTAGGTTAGGTATGGGTATCTTGGATAAAAGGGGAGCTAAGATTTAAGAAATCTTGAATGAAGGGTTGATGTTGGTTTGTGTTGATAGATAAGTTGGTTATGGTTGGTTTAAAAGTTGGGTTGATCATGGTTGATTGATTTGGTTTAGAGTTTAGTTTGATTGGTTGTGGTAGGTAGGTAGGATGGGTGGTTGATTTCGCATGTTGGTTGGGTTTGCTTGTTTGTTTGGTAAGGTAAGGTGACAAAGATTTGACCCTATTCAAAAGGGAATTGAACCAAAGATAATGTCATTAGTTAGATGAAAACTAATAGATTATAAAGGAATTGAATGGGTTTGATTTTAGCTGAGGTTGGTTTTGATTTAATTATAGGTGAGGTGTTTAGAGTTTGGGTTGGCTCCATTAAAAAGAGAACTGGAAGAGGTGGTTTGGTTTCCTTAATGATGGTTTCAAAGGAAAGTTGAGAAGGTTCTTCTTGGTCAAAAAGTGGTTGGATTAAGGTTGATTCTTCCTTAGTGATTATCTCAAAAGGAAATTGAAAAGGGTGTACTTGGTTAACAAGTGGATTGGTTGGGGTTTCAATTATGGTTTCCCTAGTTATAGATGCACTAAGGACCAAATATAATGAAGGGACCTCATTATGTTGAGGGTTTTGATTATGGTATTGCACAATAATGAGTGAAAAAATAGGTTCAATAATTTATTTCTTAAATACATTCAAGGTTAGGCTGGGGGAACATGGAGAATGTTTTTTGGCACCTCCTTTTGATCGATAAGGTTTTGGATTATCATCTTAAAAGACCCACATCTGTCTACCACATGTCCATTTATGAAATGATACATATTAAAATCATTCTCTATGAACCAAATGGGTTTTGGAAGAGAAGAATTGATAGGTTTGATTTGAGGGAGTCTAATGATAGAAGACCTTAAAATTTTGTCAATTACTAAGGCATATGATTCCCCTAGTGGGGTATACATCTTAAGAAGAGGGTGCACCAATGGATCTTGAGGTTGGAAGCTAATTAGTTGTCTGGTGAAGTTCATTGGTTGAATATGTTGGATTTAATTGACAAGTTTGAGTGATTTGATGGGTTGGATATGCTTGATAAGGTTGGTGGGTTAGAAAAATTTGGTTGATAGTTATTGGTTTGATTTGGTGAGGTTGGTTGGTTTAATAAGATTGGTGGGTTCAAAACGTTTGGTCAGTTGGATAAGGTAGATAAGGTAAGATTGTTTGATATCTTAGGTAAGGTTGAGGTATTTGATAGATTTTACATGGTTCATATGGTGGGTAGGTTTGATATGATTAGGTGGTTTAAAAAGTTTGGTTAGTTCAATATGGTAGGTTGATAGTTATTGGTTGGATGTGATGGGGTTAACAATGTTGATAAGATAGAGAAGGTACGTAAAGTAGGTTGCATTGATAGGTTTGATAACATTAGTAAGGGTGATAAGATTGATTGGTTAGAAAATTTTGTTTGATAGTTGTTGGTTGGATGATTGTTGGCTTGACTTGATGAGGTTGATAGTTGTCAGATTGATAGGTTTTGGTGGTATGACTAGGGGGATAGACTAAATCTTAATTTTGAGATAAATAATGTTGCCATAAAATAGTTATGTGTGATTGATATAATGGTTGAGTTAGGTAATCAAAAGTTTGATGCAGTTGAGGTAATTGATATGATGGTTGGGATAGGTAACCTAAAGATTAGTGAGGTTGAGATAGTTGAGGTGGGTTATGACAAGGGTCTAATAAGGCTTGAAATGTTATTGGTTAGTTGAGGTGATGATCAAGTGGTTGTTTAAAGGTTGTTAATTGGTTATAGTTGATGTTGAATTGATTTTAGGCAAGGTTGGGTTGGTTGTAGGTGAGATTAGGTTGGTTTTAGGTGAGATTGGGTTGATTTTAGGTGGGGTTAGGTTGATTATATGTGGGGTTAGGTTGATTGAAAGTGGGGTTGGGTTGGTTATAGGTAAGGTTGGGTTGGTTGTAGGTAAGGTTGGGTTGGTTATAGGTGGCTCTTGATGCAAGGTAACATTTCAAGGCAAGAGGGTTGTCTTGTAGGAGTCTAATAAAGTTAGTTTCTCTTGGAGAAACTATAGGAGGGATCTTCATTGAAAAAGGTAATGAAGATGGAGTGGGTAAAGGTAAGATGGTAGAAGATTACCAAAAAGAGTCAGATTCCTCACAACTCAAACAAAAAGAAATCAAGAAAATGATCAAATAAATCCAACACATGCTAGAGTACATTAAATCTTGTGGTTAATTTTAATCTCACTTTTGGCTTATGCCTTAAGTAAAGTGTGACATAAGTTGGCTTGTTTAGTGGGTAATAGAGAGGAAATCTATGGATGGTTTTAGGTTATTTATGTACTCAAAAAGAATATGTATTAGAATCAATATGTGGCTTGGTATTGGGGCCTACCCCCTTACTTCACACACCGCAACGATAAGGGTGTTAGGTGCTTAGACAAAATATATTTATTTTCAAAGTTTATACTCAACCAGAGGGTTGATTTGGTTCTCCCCTTGGTAATAAACTCTAAGTAGGATTGTCAAGAAAGGGTAAGGTTACTGTTAGGTGATGAAATCCTAGTCGGGCCTTGTCTCAAGTTTGTTTGATGTTTAATTGGTGAAAGTGGTTTAGTTTAGAGTGTGAAACAAGAGTGATGCTATGATAGGATTAATTTGTTTGAAGTTAAACTATGTGAGCTAAATTTTCAAGCAATTAATGTATGCACTTAATTTTAAATCCAAAAGAGATTTCAGTTTCGTTAATGAGCATAGATAGAGATAAAAGCATACAGATGCAAAGAAAGCAAACCCAAAGTAAAGAATCAAGGTCCCATCGGGTGTGCCAGAATGTTTGAATGAAAATTTTCTTTATTTTCTACTTATAAAGAGAGTAAAACTAAAAAGATGGGTAAGGTTGATACAACTTAGATTTGGTTTGCACTTCATGATCCAGATGATTGTGAGAGCTACTCTTTGGCTTGGGAGGATGACCTACATAAGAAAGAGACTAAAGAAAGGTTGTGTTAGTTATGTAGGAAGGTGGATTGACTAGAAAGATAGATCCAAGAAGTGCACTACTTCTTTGGAGGTTGTCAATCCACCTTTAAAAACAAGTTAATGTTGATAAATGAAGGTTGTATAATAGATAAATAAAAATAATTAATTTAGGTAAAATAAATACTATTGAGAAAGAATGCTTAGGTTAATAAGATAAAATTAAGGTGAATTCCAAACCATCAAAATATGGTTCAAGTATGGTTATATTCTTGTTTTTGGTTTGTATTATGACAAAAATCAAGAAAATAGGGTTTTGGTCAAGATTGAGAAGTGGTTTTTGCTTGTTGATTTTGGGTGTCTATGTTTACACAGTGACCATCAATGATTAGGGTAATCATTGATGGTGATGATAAATGGTTAGGGTAATCATCGACACTCAAGGTGATCATCGATAGTTAGGGTGATCATTGATGGTTATTATCGATTCTAGTTTGGGTCAAGAAGGTTGCTTGGTTGAGGTTGTAAGATGGTTTTACAAGGTGGGTTTGGGTCAAATATTGGTTGTGAGGTAGAGGGAAAGGTTTAGAGGTGGATGGTTCAAGGGTTAGTCATTTAGATGACTAAAAATATGTTATGGGTGGATGGGTGTAATTTTTAAATTAAATAATTGAAACTTGAAACAAAGAACAATATATTTAACTCATGGTTTGACAGTTGACAACTGATGGATTAAAGAAGTTATGGAGTTTTATAAAGATGATTTAAAATGAAGAGATACCTACATAAGAAGTTGATGATTGATCTTGATCTCTATCCTCTCTCCTACTCTTGCTTCTTGATGATATGCTTACCTCCCCCCTCTCTCTCAATTTTTCCTATTTTTATAGGAAGGAAGGAGAGGTGCAAGAATATGTTAACAAGGGGTCCAACTTGATATATAAATATAACTCATGTAATCATTGGTTCACACACATATTAAATGAGCTAATTATAAAAAATAAAGTCAGAGATGAAGGGTCAATTAAGTTGTTCAGGTGGTAAAACCTAACTGTCGATGGTCAGGGTAATCATCGATGATCAAGGTGATCATCAATGGTTAGGGTGATCATCGATGGTGGATAGGGCCAAGGTATAAAGTTTAAGGTTGGGTTAGATAGGTGGGTTTAGCTAGTAGGTCAAACTAACTTGGGTCAAGTGGGTTAAGATTGATTAGGGAATAAAAGGTCAAAGTTAGGCTCAAGGGGGTCTTAAGGTGGTTGAGGGGAATTTTAACATTCAAAATCATAGTGTGTAGATTTATGGTGTCTACATCTATCATCCTTCACCATATTTAAGATCTCACCTCAAATCATCACCCTATATTACATTATATAATTGCTTGAACATCAAGTCATTCCCCCACTTAGTCTAACCTACCCAAGATTTAGTCATCCGTAATGACATAATCCAAACCCATCTACATCCTAAGAACCCTTTTTATTAGCCAAAACACATTCATCCATATCATCTACCTTGATCAATATTTTATATGCCATCACCTTAACATAATCCTTATTAAAACTCACCTTGATTAGGGATAGCCTCCCTTAGTCAATTTTTGGTCTAGATATGTCATTCTGTTGGTTTCAACCTAGTACCTATCATAATTTTTATAGAAACCCATCATTTTGGTTTGAACATAACACCTATTATTATCCTATCACTCTATTTGTTTTAACTTAGAACCTATCATAATTTTTATAACACCCATCATTATGATATTTTTTCCACCCATCATACTCTTACTAACAACCCATCATTCTATATGTTTGAATCTAGTAAATATCATCAACCAAATTAACATCATCTTCTTTGATCTAGTCTAAATTTTTGGAACCATACCCTAACATTGTCCTAACCCAATCTTACTATCTCAAACCTTATATACCTCTTTGCTCAAATTCATACCACTTTTAAATCCTAGCCATCATTCATGTCGAATCAATCATCCTAAAGTCAAAATTAATCTATCACCCACCTATCCATATAATGTCCCTAAAATAGAAATTCCATCCATCATCCCAAAAAAATCATAAGTCCACCTCAATTTTAGTCCAAAAATCTAATCCACCTCGCATCCCCTAGTCTTAACATCCCATTGTGTCCCTTAGTCCAATTACACATCAACTAACATCTTTAGGCCAACCCTAAAGATAAAATCCTAAACCAAGTCCAATCCCATCATTACCTTGGCAAAATACATTGCATATGGTCTAGACTTGTCCATATCCACACTCTTCAACCAATCATACCTACTACCATTAAGTCTATAATTATCCCCAATCACCAACCATATATAATCCCATCAAGTATGTAATATACTTACATTGGTCCATGTTGGCAAAAAAACCTTTTTACATGTCATATTCACAATCATAAGCTTGCTTGCATATAAACTTATTCAAGTTTGAATCATACACCCCATCAAATATTATCATCCACTTAGTCCAATCTCATCATCCAAGTCATCCAAACCCATATTGATCACAATTTTAATCACTTGAGCTAGTCTAAATCAAGTCAAAACAACCCCACTGAAGGTCATTTATGACCTAGTTGTGTTTCTTTATCTGGTCAAACCTAACCCTCATCTTAGTCAAATCCTAGAGCTTGTTGTAGCTCATTTTTGAAACGTCAAGTCCAATAATTAAAACTTTATCTAACTCACATCCTAATAAATTTTTCTCAATTAAATCCACTTGAAACCTATCATATCTCATCACATGTCTCATAATCATAAATTCAAACTTAAAACCAAATTATAATCAAACCTTCATCAAATAGTTTAATATCTAAATTTGATCCAAACCCCCCAATATCATGCCATCCATCTTTTCTCCCATATTAATCCATGGCCTCTAAAACATATTTGCATGTCACCTTAATTAAAAAATACATATTTTCCAAAAAGGAGGTAGTCATTTTATAGCTCTTAGAAATGGGTACCCATCTTCCTAAAGACTTCAAACCCATATAACTTAAATTGCCTCAAAGGCAAGAGCCCTTTGTCTTTCCCCATCAGCATAATTCTACTCCTAGTCTCTATCAATCTATTATAGTCAATTTTTTTGTCACCATTCATCATTTTGATCATGATATTCCATATCATACTAGTAAAGAGAATTTTATCTTGGAAACCTCATCCATTACTAGTCTTCCCCCTAAGCCACATCAAATACCACCCACCCACTATATCTTGGAATTATTATACCTTGAGAAATTATCTGATCTACATACCAATGCTTCTATGTCCAATCAAATCCATGAAGAGAGACAATATACTCCTTCCCTATATCCTTATAATATGTCTTTCATAAACTAGCCACTACCAAAATGATCATCTACTGCAACACAAACCCTCTTTATCCAAACAAGCTTAAGCCCTCCTAGTATAAATAAGGCTAATACTACCAACATCATAAAACCTAGAGGCATTCTATTAATAAATGTCACAATTTTAAAATTTTCATCCAAGACCTCATTGGTCTTAACATTATCAAAATTGAGATTAAATTAGATGGATCCTTTTCCAAGTTTGAACAAAAGGGGATATGCCAAGATTCATTTATTTATCATGATCAAACCTTTCCATTTCCAAACTAGGCCAAGAAAACAAACCCATCTTCAACAAATAAGAACCCATCATTCACCAGTCATATGCATTTCATCCTCTGCATTAGATCCCTCATTTCTAAAAATCCCTTCATCCTAAAGCCCACATCATCAAGTGAAAAGTGAAGTTGATAATTAAAAATAATGCTACCCAACATGCCCTCCTTGTGGTCATAATCCAAACATCATTTACTAGTACCATCACATCCTCAACCTCATCTACATCAGTGTCAAAGATAACATCATGATCATCTACATTATGATTGATTATGTCATCAACATCTAAATCCATATTAGAATCCACATTAGAATCATCATCCTTTTTAGATGTGAAAGATTGTGTTGACACCTACCTTTTAGAGGATGTCTCTATTTTCAACCAGTAGCAAGGCATGTATTTTGACCTATTTTAGGATTATAATGTCATAACCATAATTATGGGACTTCAAGATGAGTGTTGCACTAAAATTGTGTCTATTTCAAGTCTAAATAAAATAGAGAAAAAGGATAGGGATAAGTGATTAGAATGAACTTGGATTGGTTTGTGTGCCATATCCAGATGTTGTGAGCACTCCTCTTTGGCTGGGGAGGACTACTTGTAAGTAAGAAATCACTACCACAAAAATGTTTGTTAGTAGATATATGAGTGGCTTGCCAAGCTATGCACTTTTTCTAGAAAGTGTCAAACTTCCTTAGAGATGATAGTCCACTTTTGAGAAACAAAAGAGTAATAAATAACAAAGAGATAGGAAAAGGGAGAGTAAAAGAGAGATTATGTTACCATTATCCACAACCTAAGTACAATAGAGAGTAACAAAGTGTAGGTGGTATATTTAGTTTAAATTTTGGAAGTTGTTTGGGTAGGTTTTAGAAGGGTTACTGAAAATACATAGTTGCTAACAATGGTTAGGCTGTCAAGGTCGGTGAGCAAGTGTGGCCGATATCGATTGGGTAACCAATGTTGATAGGGGAAATAATTGCCTAAGAGCTTATAAAAGGATTTTCTAGGTTGGGGAGAGTTGTGAGAGAGAAAGTATTATTTGGATGGATTTGGTCAGAGGTTTGGTGTGTTGGAACAAGGGGAAACAAGTGGGGAAGCTTTATAACTCCTTCATGGTGGTTTAGTCAGGAATGTGTAAAATGATAAATAATAGATATAAAGTGATTATAAAGTAACTACTTAAAGACCTATAAAATAAGTGATGTACTTAGCTACAGAGGTGATTGAATGATAAGTATTGAATGGATGGATCCTATAAGGCTTGCCGAACCAATGCCTTGAATAGAGAAATTAAGCATGTGTTGTTGGTTCTTAAGAGCTTGGTTCCTAATCTAGATTGACTTCTACAAGGTAATAGTGAGCCAAGATGTGGAAATTTGGATGTTAAAAGCCTATATGCAAATAAAAATGAGTTTTCTTGATTTTTGCTGACCTGAACATTAGTTTGGAGTTTAGCTCAAGTAATCGACGTCAGTGGCCCCGCTAACATAGACAATGGGTTGATCGATGTCAGTGGCATGAGAATAGGTAAAATTACTTTTCTTAGCCTATTTTCAATTCTTTTTCATGCCAAGTGTGGTATCCATTAGAAAATGGTAGAAATGGGAGGTTAAGGACGTAGTTTGTTAGCAATTTATTTTTGGGGTGAGAACAAGTCATGGGTAGTTAGGATAAAGGGACTAAGTCTTGAGGTGACTTAGAGGGTGAGAATTAGTCTTAGGATGAGGTGGCTAGGTAAGGTGGCATAAGTAGTTTTTTAATTAACTTAATTAAATATTTTAAATTAATTAAATGTGTAAGGGGTAAAAGCATGGGTTAGGGAGGCAACTTATTATTATTAAAAAGGGGCTCAAGGTGGGTTTTGACACAAGGATTATGCACATGTGTGATGTAAATTTAGTGTCTCCATTTACCCCTTTTTATCTTATAATTTACACTGAAAAGTTACACAACAAAAATAGGAGTTGGATGCTCTAGATATTAGATGAGGTATCCGCCCTCAAAATAGGAATCAATAGAGGAGAAATTGGAATCGAGTACCAATTTGATAAGAAGTGAATTAGGTGAGTGGAGGAGAACATGGTATCACTACTTGTGCATATACGACTATGAGCTATAGTCAACAAAATCCAAAATAGGTAAGGTAGAGGAGGACTCAGATAGAAATAACTGAAGCACAACTTGTAATTGATAGATGATAAGGTCAAAACAATCAAATTTGTAGCTCCAATGGTTCATGTGTGCCAGGTATCTACGGTAGGAAGTGCCCCTAAGAAACATAATAGGTTGTACATGATAAGATGGGCTTGGTCACAATCCAAAATAGCTAATATACATGTGCATGTATAATAGCCAACTATAGTGGGATAGTGTAAGTGGTCAAGACAAGAAATACAAGGTTGGTGTAAAAGGGTTAATGATTGAGGAGATATTCATGATCTCCAGTCAAAGTCATCATGGGTGGAGATTTAAGTGATCTCTAAGGGTGTTTGTCATGGTTGGGGAGATATATAAGATATCCAAGTTAGTTGTGATAGTTAGGGAGATATATATGATCTCCAAGTTACCCCAAATTAGGGGTAGAGTCTAAAGGATTGTGGTTGTTGGTGGAAACTCTAATGTAAGGGTACTGACATTGGTTATGTCACTGATGTCAGTAGGAAATAGTGTCAACATTAGTGGCTTAGGTTAAGGTTGCTGACATTGGTGGGAAATAGTACTGATGTCAATAGCTTAGGTCAAGGATGTTGATATCAGTGGGTGACCAAACTTGACAAAAAAGTGGTAGCCCACCAGAAGTCATTTACAACATTTGATTAGAAAGGAAAACAACTCTAAGTGTTGGTGAAATGGTAGAGCTAGGAGGGGACCCAACTAGAGGTATGCCACCACAAGTGCTAGCTAGTCCAACTTGGAGGAGATGGAGAGATGAGGTAAGAGCCTCCATGAGTTAATTATGAAGTTAATTTTGTTAATTTAGGTTTTTAGACTAAATTTAAAATTTGGGTAGAAAAAATGTGTTGAGGTGGGTAGGAAATGGGGTGGGATAGGGTTAGGTTAATTTGGGAGGGATTTGGGGGTAGGTTGTATGAAAAATAATAAAGGTGGGAGATGGGTTATTTGACCTTAAGGCCAAACTAGTCATCGATGTCGATGGGGTCCACTGATGTCGACTGATATGGTGTTGATGTTAGTAGGGTTTTGCTAATATCGATCGACACCAAACACTGATGTTGACATACAAAATTGACATCAGTGACCTTGAAAAAACCAAAATAAGAGAAAAGGTCAATTTTGGATCCCTAATTAGAGTAGTCAACAAGCCTAATGGTTGAGCTAGCCTCAGAAGACCCCATGTTGACTAAGTGTTTCTTACATAGCTTGATTGAGGGATTCAAGCCAATTTAGTTCTCTCAGTGCATAGGGAAAAAGATCTGAGGTATGGTTAAAAGTTTATTTAAGGGAAATGGTTAGGAAAAGGTAGGTTGAAATAGGTCATGAGACCTAGGGCTTAAAAGATAGGTTATAGGGTCGAGGGTTTGGGATATAAGCCATGGGGCCTAGAGTTGTGATAGGTAGTTGGGCCTAGGGTTGAGAAATAGGCAATGAGGCCTAGAGTGGATATGGGAGAGTAGGTTAGATAGTTAGGTGGGTATATGGCTGAGCTAACCTTAGAAGATCCCATGTTGATTGAGTGCTATCTACATAGCCTAATTGAGGGTCTCAGACCAATGTAGTTCTCCCAGAGAGAAGGGAAAAAGGTGATGGTAAGTTATATTAGAAAGTATGTGACTTGAGTTGTGTGTGTATGGATATAGGCTAGGCAGGAGTTGACACTACAGGATTACCTACCTATATTGCTGACATAGATGAGGAGGGATGTCACCCTAGATGAGTGGGAGCACATGGCAGCCATAGGTTTAGGGGGAGTGTGATGATATTGCAGAGTTGCATGAGATGTGAGTTTAATGATAGCATTAATTGAGAGGTGGGATCACACCACCAACATCTTCCATTTATCGATCAAAGATTTGATAGTGACCCAAGAGGATATGTATAATATTTTATGATAACTACTCTTAGGTGAAGAGCTCTTCTCATGTTTGAGAAAGGAACATGATATTCACATGGTAGCATTATTTGGAGAGCATGTTAATAAGGCAACCTATCTCTTAATGAGCTTTGCTTATGAGCCACTGTACATTACTGATGAGGAACAACATTAGTTGAGCATCCTAATGATGATAGGGATTATAGTGTATGCACTATCAGATACAGATGTTGGGAGATTTCCTATTGCATTGATAGGTGTTCTGGCATAGATGGTTGAGTAATGGACTGTATTTGCATGGGGACAATATTTTTTGGCATAGATATATACAGAGCCATGGGGGTTGAGACTGCAATGATGA
This sequence comes from Torreya grandis, assembly GCA_037957365.1. NCBI lineage: Eukaryota > Viridiplantae > Streptophyta > Pinopsida > Cupressales > Taxaceae > Torreya > Torreya grandis. Next base: position 3,054,888 of record JARHVA010001325.1, read on the forward strand.
TATAGTTTGTATGTCAGTAATTTACTCCATTATTGGGTATATGAGCATATCATGGTGACATGACCATTGGGGTTACCTACCATGATTGTCATTAGTTTTAAGGTTGGTTTCAGATGGTGGAGAGATGGTATGGCCTAGACCTGAGTAGATGGTGTAGTGCAAGATATTAATCATTAGAGGTGCATGATATAGGGATTGATCCCTATATATATTATGTGGAGACCTTACTTGAAATACCCTACATTTAGAGGATAGGCAGAGTAGCTTGTTGGCTTACAGAGCACATTATAGGTTAGAGGGAGATGGGCTGGTGAGCTAGAGATGGTACCCATGGCACATGTTAGGAGATAGTTTGGCTTGTTATAGGATGTACCACCTACCTTCCCTTGATATAAGAGGGATGATATTGAGACACCCCTACCCTTATCGTAAGAGATAGATGGGCTAGATTTTAAGGAGCTGCCAGTAGGGCTGGGTGTAGTAGATCTTAGATGTACAATGGTGTATCTTGCTTAGTGGATAGTTTTGTATCCCATAGTTTAGGTCAAGATACCACCACCAAATTTATAAGGGTTGATGAGAGAGAGATGCAGCCATACAAGCCTAAGATGTAGTGATATAGGGATAAGATGTAGCAGTACAGGCTTGAGATGTGGTAGTATAGGCTTGAGATACAACTTAGTCATAGGTATTGGTTTTATAGGGACATGTGGTGACATTATAGGGCCAAGTCAAGGAATTATAGGGCTAGGTCAGGGTATTATAGGGTTAGCTTACTACACTACCAGTAGAGAGGGATAGTTTGAGAGTAGTAGGTTAGGATACTCCTCCTCCTCCACCATAGGGGCCAGTATAGGTTAGGCCTTCAGTAGGTTTGATGGGACCATCATAGACTATATCTCTAGTGAGGTATAACATTTCCCTTGATGAGATTGCTTATTATGAGAGGGCCATCAAGGATTTCCCATAGATTCAAAGGTATTTTGAGTTTAGAGAGTTGGAAATATTAGTGATACATGCCATGACTTCTAGCTCATGCAGATGTAGATAGCCAGAGACTAGTGATGACACTACTTTTTCATGACCATGCATATAGCCTTGAGGACTCTGAGTACCACATTTTGTTATTATTATATATGTTATGCGCACACCGGCCTATGAGCCAAAGATGAGAGATGTATATTTTGAGAGAGAGATGATATTGTGATGATCTATTGATGTAAATCTATGTTGAGCGTATACACACACATACATAGATATATATATGTATGTATGTGTATATATATATGTATGAATGTATGTATATATGTATGTATGTATATATATATAGACACACACACACATACATATATATACATACATACATATATATATCTATATATGTGTGTGTGTGTGTGTATACACACACACACACACATAGATATATTTATGTATGTATGTATGTGTATATATATATGTATGTATGTATGTATGTATATATATGTGTGTGTGTATATATACACACACATATATATACGTATATAAATACATGTGTATATATATATATATGTATGTATATATATATATATATGTATATATATACATATATATGTATATATATACATATATATGTATATATATATACATATACATACATATATATATATACATATACATACATATACATATATATATATATATGTATATATATATATATATATATATATATATATGAGATGTGTTATTGTTATTTTGAGATGCGTTTATTGTGATAGTGATGATGATGTTGATGTAGATGGTTATTTTAATGTTATGTTAATTTTATGTTAATGTTGAGCATGTTAGTTGAGTTAGACTAGAATTTCCCATATGTGTGATGGTATATACATAGTTGATTTGTTAGCTTCATCTTAGCATCTTTACATATTTGTGATGGTGTATGCTTTAAATGGATAGGTTGTTTATGTTATTATTTGTATGAATATTTCATCTCAGTAGAGAGATTGACATATGATTTGGATGGGAAATAAATAGGTAGAATGCTCGTGTACTGGCAAAGACCATAATCATAACATAAATAGGCTCAAGAATATGAGCCTCTTTCATGCTTTGCATCATTGGACCATTTTGTTTGTTAGAGAAGTGTCATGTTCACCTTGTGTTATGTGAGTTCAAAGTCCCTTGAAAGAGTATGAGGAGAAAATGGTAAAATGAGTGAAAATATTTGGGTAGTGTAACCTTTGAAGTGGGGATGATATGCCCCTAATGTGGGTGACTTAAGAGCTACTATAGGCAAGTCCATGACTTAAATATTTTTTTTGTGTGTGTAAGTTGATCAATGCGAGAAGTTTACAATCTGATTTCGTTTGTGTTGAGGTCGTATGAAGCTGACCAATATGAGAAGCTTTTTATTTTTATTTCCCTTTGATAACAAAGCTTGGCCTAACCATCCTTCAAGGGAGTGGTCTAAGAATTTTTGTTTGAGTTTAAATAGTTGTCCTTTAAGGGAACAATCTATTGATAGTAGCAAAGAAAAATTACATAGTTATCTTTCAAGGAAGCAATCTACGTTGAGAATCATAACCTGAGAGATTATAACTTGTCTACATATCCCATTTTTTCATTTTTTTTTTAACTTTTAATCATGGACAAGACTATAGAGGCTTACGAGTTTTCCACTTTGAGGGCAAAACCATAGCACTTTGTAAGTTAACTAAGTGTGTAGGAGTAATGGTTAAGAGGAAGGGAGATGAATGTAATAGGGGTGCTCAAGGGACAAGCTCAAGTGAAAATGAGGTGAAGTGTTACTTGGTTAACAAAAGAATGGTCATAGGTGTAAGGCATTTAAAGGCTTAGGTTTAGACTTTCCTTCGAGAGAAGACAATCGATAAGTCCCTGAGCCATACTTGTGAGTTATGATATAGGGTCCAATCCAATTAGGAGAAAACTTACCCCATTTTCTTTTCTCCATGTTCATCACATGTTGATTTTACTTTAAGATGAGATCTCCAATATTGAAATCTCACTATTTGAGGTTTTTGTTGTAAGCACATTTGATACGCTCTTGATATATTTAGAGGTGGTTAAGGGCTATGAGACGGTGCTCATCAAGCAACTCAAGTTAAGCCAAATGTTCTTGGTGAAAGTCATCATTAGTAAGTATATATTTTAGAGAAATTCAAAGATAAGGAATCTAAACCTTAAGAGGCAAAAATAGCCTCTATCTAATACACTAAGGAAAAAGGTGTAGCACCTATAGGGGTTAGAATGCTAGTGCGGTAAGCCCATAAAGTAAAGGGAATGTGTGTGTGTCAATCCTTGCCCGTATCATTGACTACCTTCATGAGAATTTTTGTCAATGTTTTGTTAGAAGCTTTTACCTATCCATTTGCTTGTGGATAGTATGGCAATGAGAATCTTAATTTGATTCCAAATATATCACAAAGACTTTGGATAGTCTTGTTTTTGAAAGATTTGTTGTTATCTATTATAATTTTAAGTAGGACACCAAAATGATAGATGATGTGATGGTTGATAAAGTAAATAATTTTGTCAACTTTAGTGGAGATGAGAGGAATGGCCTTGACCCACTTGGTGAAGTATTCAGTGGCAATAATGATAGAATGATGACAGATGAATGAATGAGGGTTAATCTCATCGATTATATCCAAGTATAATTGGGAGAAGGGTCAAAAGTCTTTGGTAACTTATAATTCATGACTTGGAATGTGAAGGAGATTAGCAAGTTGTTGAAATTTGATGCAACACCGAACGTAATCACCACAGTCTTGATGGAGTGTTTGCCAATAATAGTCGAGTCAAAGGATATGCTTAACAACTATGTGACCAATAAAATGTCCACCACAAATCCCGTCATTGACTTCCTTAATAGCAAAGGGAGTTTCGGTACTAGTGAGACATCTAAGGAGGAGACCATCAAAACCTCACTTGTAGAGAAGTCCTCCTAGCATAATGTAACGAGTGACACATTTTATGAAGGTGCATCTCCCATTATTGGAGAGATTAGAAGGGGTAATAGAAAAGGAAAGATAATTTGTGAGTTTCTTGTACCATAAGTTATGTGGGTTGGATGTTAAATTTTTGATAAAAAGAATGTTAGTTGATACATAGGAGGGTAATGTTAAGCAATGCACGGTGACATAGATTTTTGAGGAAGAGGGTGAAGAGGGTATGTGTGAAGCAAGTGAATCCATTGTGTCAGCAAACTTGTCTGTAGATCAAGGATAGTTTGTAAGAGATAAGAGTCAAATTATCCCAATATCAGATCTACATGATGTTTATACTGTTGTAAAATTTCATTTTTGCATAGGTAAAAACTATTAACCTGATTAACCACTAGCTGAGAATCACCAAAAATGGTTATGGATTTGATACCTAAGAAGATAGTTGTTTAAAGCCCTAAAATCAAAGCTTCATATTTGGCCATATTGTTAGTACATTCAAAATCTAGTTTAAATGACAAAGGCATAGGTTCACCATCTAGAGGAATAAGAATGACCCCTGTACCCCCACCGTATTGACATTTAGACCCATCAAAGAATTTCATCATTTGATAGGAGATGTTATCGATGGAAAGCATTATGATGGATTCATTAGATAATTTAAGGTTTGAATGTTCATTTTTAGGTAAAGGGGTAGCAACTAATTAGTTAGCGATCATTTTCCCCTTGATAGACTTTTGTTGAATAAACTCTAAGTCAAATTTAACAAGTAGCATAAGCCACTGAGCTACACATTGGTTGTGATATGGCTTGGAATGCATGTATTTGAGGGGATCAGTATGGGTGACCATGTAGGTATTTTGATTTAGAAGATAATGGTGGAGCTTGGAGTCTAAAAAAGACCAACACGAGGCAAATATTTTTGGTAGGGGTATATCGAGTCTCATAATCAAGAAGTGTGTAGCTTATGTAGTAAATTGCCTATTATTGATGGTGATCATCTCAATGTGTAATCATATCACCGAAAGAATGGTCTATTGTAGAGATGTAAAGGTAGAAAGGCTAATTTTATTTAGGTGGAATAATAACTGATGGGGAAAGAAGATATTGTTTTAGTGTGTCAAAAGCTTCCTGGAAATTTATATTCTAATGGAAGAAAACATATTTTTTGAGGAGATGGTGAAAGGGTTGGAAACAATCTGACAACTGGGAGATGAAGTGATAGATTAACTAAAGTTTGTTTTATAGGCTATAGAGTTGTTTTATATTAGTAGGTGAAGGCATCTCTAGTATTTCTCTAACCTTAGTAGGGTCGACTTCAATACCCTAAAGAGAAATTATAAACCCTAAGAGCTTATCAAAAAGGACACCAAAGACACATTTCTTTGGGTTTAGTCAAATGTTATATTAGAGGAGATAAGTAATTATGATTTTGAGAATCATCAAGTGATCTTGGTGAAGTTTATACTTTCTAAGTAAGTCATCCATGTAATCTTCCATAATTTTGTGTAGGAGATCATGGGAGATGTAAGTCATAGTGCGTTGGTAGGTGGCACCAACATTCTTCAGACCAAAAGACATGAATTGATAACAAAAATTCCCCCATGGGGTAATGAAGGTTGTCTTGTGTTAATCCTTAGGAGCAACTAGGGTTTGATTATATCCAAAGAACCCATCCATAAGTGATAGAGTCTCATGGCCAGCTGTTAGAATAACAAGTTGGTTGATTTTTGGCAATGGGAAGTCATCTTTTAGGCAAGTAAGGTTTAAGTAATAGTAGTTAGTGAAAATTCAGATTCCTCTGATCACTTTTGGGATAGGAATAATATTGGAAATCCATTGCAGGTAGTTAATGGGTTGGATAAAGTTAACATAAAGGAGGCTTTGGAGCTCTTCTTTGACAAGGAGAGCAATACAAGGATGCATTTTGTGAAGCTTTTACTTAATAGGTTTAACATCTTGATTAGTGACAATGTTATGGGTGATGATAGAGGGGTCAATATCAGTCATGTCATTATAAGACCAAGCAAAGGCTTTTCTATGGTTATTAATAAATGTGGCATAATTAGCTTGCTCAGAGGAATCCAAAGATTGTCCAATCTCGAGGATGTAGGGGTTATTGTGAGAGGGAAAATTGATGTCAATGGTTGATTCATTTAACATAGCTTGTGTTTTAGATGGGAGAAATCATTGGATATAAGAATCATCTGCACCCTTGTATGTGAGAATAACATCATCATCTTGACAATAGATAATGTCAATAGTGGAAGAGTCTTCATCAATTATTTTAGGATGAATGAGAGGAAGGGACCTTGTTCCTTACCCTGGTGATAGGTGAGAGGCTCTAAATGGATGGCATTTATTAAAAAAATTTAGGAGGTATAGATACCTCTGATTCAGTAGGTGATGGTGGAGAAGGAGAGACTGGCTCTTCAACAATTGGTACATGGGAAGTTTTGGTGAGTTTAGTTGGTTTGTCATAACCCACTCCATACCTCTTTTTGGCATTTTCAATGGTTTTTCTAGTGGGATATTCAATATGCATATGGACACCCTACTTATAATGACCCAAACTAAATCCTTTCCAAGCACACCTATAAAGATAGGTGTGAGAAAAACTAGGATTTCTCAGGAAAGAGAATCACAAGTAAATGTTTGTGGTGAAGAGGATGGATTGCTGATAGTGGGAGATTGATCAATTCCCCTATATGTGAAATTAGTTTGAAGGTTAGGGGGCCCATAATGGATAACCATCCAAATATAAGGATCATAATTTGGGTGCATATAAAGCTTTCCATACTTTTTTGGAGTAGGGAACATGTCAAGCATCAACAAATGATATTCTCTGAGTGACAAATATTTAAAAGTTTGCTCCATGGGATCTTTGTTAGGAATTTATGTTACTAGTATCTATGTAACTGGGGTAGTGGAGCTTGTGGAAGCTTCAAAATTATCATGTAAAGAAGATGATGTCTTTAATGGAATGAGAACATCATTGGGACTATAAGTCATGTTGTATGTCTTAAATAGAGGTGGGTCAGTGGGTATAACATGCACTTGCCCATTATGCTCAAACTTGACACAATAGTGCAAAGTTGAGGGTACATAGGCCATAACATGTATCCAAGGTCATCCAATTAATATGTTATATTATAACTCTCTTACAACTTAGAAGATCTTGAGAATTATGCGGGTACCTACATAGATATGTAAGATAATAGTGCTCACCCTAGTAGCTATGGTATCGTTAAAGGAGCGGAGCACCACGTCGGTTTGAGACATGAAATTATCGAGAAGAGCTAGTTATTTGTAGGCATGGGTGGAAATAATATTAATAATATCTCCCCCATTGATCATGACTCTCTTGACATGAGTTTGATCAATGTATGCAGTAATAAAAAGGGTAGAATCCTGATCTTCAAGATGTTGAAGTGGAATTTTTGAATTACTGAAGGAAATCAGGGAGATGGAATTAAGAGAGCTAACCATAGCTACAAGAGGTTGGGGATCATCAAGTTATACCTCAACCACTTGTAAGGCACTAGTCAAATCTTGACAGTGTTGGGGTGAGTTTTGGATTAACTCATACAAGGACATTTTCATAGGAGTTTGGTGAAGCTATTTCACCATTGAGCTTTGAATAACATCTGATGATGTTGGTTTTAGGACACCCAAGATGGAAATCTTGGGATTCAAAGGAGGAGTGTCTTTATAAGGGATGATCCCAAAGAACAATGACTTTTTTCTTTCCTTTATCCTTACAGTTTTGTGACCATATGGCCACATTAACTGTGTTGCTCTAAAATATAGGTGAAGGAGGTGGAAAAGGGGGTATGACAACATATTTGGTTTTGAATTTAGGTGGAACAGTATGAGGCATTATGGATGCTAGAGGTGGAATAACAGGAAGGTTAATCAGAGTATCAACAAAGAGGGCATAGACATCAAAGTGTTGTTGAATGACTACTATGAGAGCTTTATAACTCTTAGTATCATGTCTAGGTGAATGATGATATAAACACACTTTTTTATCATTAAACCAAGATGGCTTCGATCTAAGAGGAATATAAGGCTTAATGGGAGGAAGAGTTATTATGAAAGATTAAAAAAATTGATGTAGGAAAAATCTCTAAGAGCCTGTGAGTGGGCTCGCACTTGTCATGGTAATAGGAGTCATAGGGGTGATTTTGTATGGTGCCTTGTTTGGTGGTGGTGGAGTTACATGTTTTGCTGACACTTTCTTGGTGTTAGGTATCATGGTGTCAAATGTGAAAGGCCTACTAGGTGGAAGAGGTAGTAGTGGAGGTAACTTATCCTTTTGTTTTTCTTAGATTAGTGATACTCCAACTAAAGTAGAGGGGTGCGGTCCCAAAATTGATGATAAGGTTGAGGGTTGAAGAGGGAAAGATTGGTGAGACCTAGAAAGCTTAACATTTTTCTATATTTCAAGCCACAAAACTCTAACTTGTGGTTGGAGAGTTAGATCTAATTTCACCTATGGATGAATTAGATTAGAGATGGGGCATATACCTAAAGACCTAATCTACTTTAATATGGTATATGTCTATGAGGGTGAGGGTTTGGACATAGATGGATGAGCTTCTAGTGATTTTGGTGAAGAAGCTCTAACTTTGTCAAAGACTCTGGGGTAAAGGGAAGTGAGAGGGTTGGTGATAAAGGTCGGCACTCATTATGTTGGATAAGGAGTTTTAAGTTAGTCCCAAAATATCATGTGATCTAGCTTCATGGAGTCAAAAAATTCTAGACTTTTCACCAATTATGAGAATGGTTTAGATGAAGTTGACGTAAGCCTTATGGTTGCTTCTTTAAAAGGCTGAGGTGATTGAGAAAGAGGAAATTTATTAGTCTCTACTACTTCAGGCCAAAGATAAAAAAGAGCTGCAATAAGGTCTTCTTCGATAGAGACAAGAAAAGAGGCATGGTCTTCCATGGGTGGAGAAGAGGTAGGTGAAGAGGGTTCCTCAAGGGGTAGAGCATAGATATAATTCATCCTTCAACATATGGGTGAGGAATAGGTAAAGTATGATCTTCCATAGGTAAAATAAGTGGTAATAGTGGTAGAATTGGAGTAGGCACAATAGGTCCCTCATCTAATGTAGGAGTAGATAACACTGACTCTTCTAGGTGCAAAGGTGTAGTGGATGGGGTACTACTCTCTATCAGTGGAGGAGAGGTAAGTGAAGAGGGTTCCTCAAGAGGGTATAACATAGGAATGATGTTCCCCTCAACATGTGGCTATGAAATGGGTAAGGTGTGGTCTTCAAGTGGTAAGAGGATAAGTAACATTGGTATAAAAATAATTGGTAATACATGCTCCTCTGATGGAAAAAAGAGTGGTAAAGGAGGTTCTTCCTCATGTGGGAGTGGAATGGGTGAAATAGGCTCTTCTACCTGAAGGGGGAGAATGGGAAAAATAAATTCCACTGACTGTGGGGGAGAAGTCATTAAAATGGGTGCCTCCTATTATTTGAGAGGTTGAACTAGAGGTAAAGGAAAGACCATATTAATCATATGGATATTATGAGCACATGATTTAGTCATGATCTGAACAATATTTTGATTGGGAGAATGGTTAGGAAAAGGTTGTTTGAACACATCCATATTTTGATTGGCAGGTGCATTAGGATTATCCAAGATGAGATCACCCCTATCAAGCATGTCTTGAATAATGTTTTTGAATGTTTTATAGTTATTATAATTGTGTCTTTAACTCGATGGTAATTGAAAAACTCATCCTCCTTGTACCAAGTTGGAATAAGATGGGAGGAGTCAAACTATATAGGAGGTTTGATTTGAGGAAGGGTTATGACACCTTGTTGCAATAGTTTTTTAAAATAGATGTATATGACTCCCCAATGGGAGTGTATTGTCTTTGTTCATACCATTGTTGGAATTGCTTGGTCAAATTTTGGGAAGCCCAGGAATTAGGTTGGTTTATGGTTGTGGAAGAAGCTGATTTAATGACCACCATGTTGGTGGAGCCTTTATATTTTTTGTTAGAAGGAGAATTTTTAGAAGAAGAGTCATTCAATTTGGAATTGGCATTTTTACTGTGTAACTTGACTCTGCCTTCATCTATAGCCTGAATATTGAGTTTTTGTGCCATTGTAAAGGCCTCATAAAATGTGCAAAATTTTGTACTTAGAGTGTGGATGAAATGTTCTTAGCACATGCCCTTCAGAAGAGATCAATAAGCTCAGGTTGGGGTAAGGAGAAGGAGAGTTGATTGATCAAGCCTCTCCAGTGAGTGACAAAATTTGTGATAGACTTATCATCAAATTGTCTAATAGAATTAAGATTTGTAATATAAACCTTTTTAGAAATTTTAATAGAGAAATGGTCTAAGAATATTTGTATGAGTTGGGTAAATGAGAAAAGGGAGTGCTAAGTTATAGAGCTACACCAATCTAGGGCAGCACCCGAAAGAGACATAGGGAAAGTGTGAAATAATAACGCATCATCATGCCCTATTAAATAACAAGCATGTCTAAATGCTTGTAAATGTTATTATGGGTCCTCTTTACTCTAGAAATGAGTAAATTTGGGAAGTTACCATTGGCTTGGATAAGGGAAAATAGGCATAGAAGGATGGGTGGGTTCATTACATATATGATCATAAGATAACACATTCTTTGAACCCAAAATAGATGTCTCTAGATTATATATCTTGTCCATCAACATATTAATGAGGTTTGGAGGGGGATTATTTTGGGAGATACCCCCTAAGTTATAGGGAAGATGATAGAAAGCAGAGGGAGCGTATGACATAGCATGCTGAGGTTGTGTTGGGGAAACATAAGGATAATGAGTCATAGGCTGGGGGGAAAGAAAAGGGGCTTGTCCCGTTGGGTTAGAGACAATGATTTGGTTGGATATTATTATAATAGGTAGGGTTATTGGCATGGTTAGACTAGATGAAGGGTGAGTTATAACTCAGGTAATTATAGGTGTGAGAGTAGATGGAATAGGTACTACCAAATTCTAAAATGGGGTGAAACTTGACTGAACTGCTTATGGTTATGAAAGTAGGGAAGTCACACCAGGGTTTAGGTGGGATTAGGCAATTGGCGATGCTAAACTTTGGACATTATTTATGGTTGGGTTACTTGTTGAATCAATGGTTTGAGTAACCATGGGGAAAATAGTGGAGACAGCTGAAACTGAAGTTGTCTCCATTAGAAAGGTTGGCATACCATAGAGTGGGTCACCTAAAGAATTATGGGTTGGGCTCATGACAAGGTAATGCTAAAGGGATACCATATTATGATCAAAAAATTTAGTAAAATATTGATCCCCTTCAGGCACAATGGGAATTTGGTTGGGGTTGAGAGTGTGCTCTATATCTAAAGTATGTTCCATGATAGAATTAGTAACAAGAGGGCAAGGTGGAAGTGGTTGCCAGCTTGCATAATCAGCAAGAATTTTAGCTTTTCCTCACATCAATACCATGCAAGAAGTATAAATAGTCTTAATACTTTGTATTAGTGACAAAATAAGGAAAAACTAGGTTCGAGTATAGGTAAGTAGGTTATTTTAGCTTGTAATTTTGAGAAAATTAAAATTACAGTCACCAACATTGATCGCTTGATCAATATTGGTAGTAAAAGTTTTCAAATGCGAGTGGGATTAATTGATGTCGATAGGTTAAAGTCTTTTGATGTCTGTGTAATTAACTAATGTTAGTCACTGTGATATCTTGGGAGATGGAAAATTTCATGTTTTAGAAACCTAGAGGTAGAATCTAGGTAAAATAAAGGATGTAAGAGGCTTGTGTAAGAATAAATAACACTCAAAAAACTTGATTTAAAGGGTTATACAAACTAAGTATTAAAAATCGTGTTGATTTTGTGAATCAATGGAAAAACATCCTTACTAACTCCAAAATATAGAAGGTAATAGAAAAGCAAAAATAGAACATACAGCCACTAATTATTAACTCCTAGAGATTAATTTTAGTCTCATTTTGGTTTATTCCTTAATCAGATAGTGAGAAGATAATTTGGTTAGCGAAGGTAATAGAAATAAATCTAGATCTAGTTTTAGGTTAGTTTTAGTGCTCAAAAGAAAATCTGTGTTAGACCAAGTACGTGGCTTATTATAGGAGATTTCTCCCCTCACTTCATGGACTTGAAGCCAAGCTATGCCACTTAGCCAAAATATATCTTCTACCTAGAGTTTATACCCTACCAAAAAATGGAGTGGGTTCTCCCCTGGTGGTGAAATCCAAGTAGGATAGCCTGGTAGGGTGAGGTGATCCACCAAGTGATGAAATCTCGATGGGCCTTGTCTTAGGTGAATTTAGATGTTTATTTTCATGAGTGTGATTTGGTTTTGTAACATAGGTGCACTACAATTCATTCATAATGTTTGTAATCAACTAGGTAAGCTAATATGCAATAAGAAAACAATTAAGTGTAGTAAGTTTTAAACCCAAATAAAAAATGTTTAGATTCGAATGAAAACAATGATGAAATAGGAGTAGAGAATGAAAGTCACTATCCTAATGTGCATGCAAGAAATAAATAAAGAAGAGATTCTTTTAATTTTGTAAGAAAAATGACAAATTGCTTTTAGAGGCAAAGAGAAAAGAAGAGTGGCAAGGAAGAAGAAATTTCAATTTATTACCCTTAAACAGAAAATAAAATGTTGAATTTTTCATTGAAAATAAGGAGAAAGTGCAAGAAATGAAAATTTCAATATAATTCACCTATATTAATGCTTAAAACAAGTAATGAACCCAAGGAAAACTCTAGGGTCCCATCAGGCATGCCAGAAATGTTTCACTAAAATTATGTCTATTTTAAGTTTAAAGAAAATAGAGAACAAGGATAGGGATAAGTGATTAGAATGAACCTGGATTGGTTTGCACACTGTATCCAAACACTGTGAGCACTCCTCTTTGGCTGGGGAGGACTACTTACAAGTAAGAAAGCACTACCACAAAAATATATGTTAGTAGATATATGAGCGGGTTGCCAAGCTACACACTTATTTCAATAAGTGTCAAACTTCCTTAGAGATGACATTCCACTTTTGAGAAATAAAAGAGTAATAAATAACAAAGAGAGAGGAAAAAGGAGAGTAAAAGATAGATTATGTTACCGTTATCCCTAACCTGAGTGTAGCAGAGAGTAATCGAGTGTAGGTGGTATATTTAGTTTGTATTTTGGAAGTTGTTTGGGCAGGTTTTAGAAGGGTTACTAAAAATCCACAGTTGCCAACATCGGTTAGGATGTCAAGTTCGGTGAGCAAGTGTGACCGATATTGGTTGGGCGATCGATGTTGGTAGGGGCAATAATTGCCTAGGAGCTTGCAAAAGGCTTTTTTGGGTTTAGAAAATGGTTTTGGTTGGGTTTGGAAGGTTGGTGAGAGTTGTGAGAGAGAGAGTATTATTTGAATAGATCTGGTTAGAGGTTTGGTGTGTTATAACAAGGGGAAACAAGTGGGGAAGATTTATAACTCCTTCATGGGGGTTCGGTCAGGAATGTTTAAAATGATAAATAGTAGATATAAAGTGATTATGAACTAATTACTTAAAGACCTATAAAATAAGTGATGTATTTAGCTATAGAGGTGATTGAATGATAAGTGTTGAATAGATGGCTCCTATAAGGCTTTCTGATCTAATGCCTTGAATACAAAAAATAAGTGTGTGCTGCTAGTTCTCAAGAGCTTGGTTCATGATCTAGATTGACTTCTACAAGGTAATGGTGAGCCAAGATGTGGAAAGTTAGATGCCAAAAGCTTGTATATGAATAAAAATGAGTTTTATTGATTTCTACTGACCTGGACATTAGTTTAGATTTTGGCTTACATAACTGACGTTGGTGGCCCCATCCATTTCAACCATGGGTTAACTAACATCGGTGGCATGAGAGTAGGTAAAAGCACAATTTTTAGCCTATTTTTTATTCTTTCTTGTGCCAAGTGTGGTATCCATTATAAAATGGTAGAAATGGGAAGTTAAGAAGGACATATTTGATTAGGAATTTATTTTTGGGGTGAGAACAAGTCATGGGTAGTTAGGATAAAGGGACTAAGTCTTGAGGTGACTCAGAGGGTAAGAATTAGTTTTACGATGAGGTGGCCATCCAAGGTGGCATAAGTGGTTTTTTAATTAACTTAATTAAATATTTTAAATTAATTAAATGTGTGAGGGGTAAAATCATGGGTTAGAGAGGCTAATTATTATTATTGAAAAGGGGTTCAAGGGGAGTTTTGACACAGGGAGTTACACATGTGTGTGATGTAATTTGGTGTCTACAATGAGATCTTAACTAATGATTATTAGAATGGATTTGATCTAGATTTATATGTGTGTCTTATGATGACCCTTAGTGACCTTTTTTCAAATATTGAGGATGTGTTCTCTGACATTAAAGTTGAGCTTCTTAGTACCATCTACAAAGAACATGTTTCTGACACTCCATTCATCAACCTCATTGATCCATCCCCTTCACCATCATCCATAATTTATCCCCTCCTTCCCCTTGACAATCATTTCATCTCACTCCTATATAGGGACAAATAGGAGCATGTATCACTGGACCCTTTTCAAAGCAATAAATCACGTTCCAAATCCATCAGGATCCATGATAATAATCAAACAATCAAGCATAATACTCAAGTCAACTTTGATCTAATAATAATTATAATTTTAAATAAGTAAAATAATTTTCCAAATCAAAGTCCTTATGGCAAAATTTAGTTCAAAATAACATTCAACAAATTCAAAAGTTATATTCCTTTGGTGAAACCTTACTTAAATACCAGGGGGAAGTCAAAATTTAATTGAACCAAGCCAAAAGGACTCTGAAAGTAATCTCAATATGGTTGAAAATATTTCAAGTACTCAAATCAAAGAACATAAAATTTTAAAATTCTTGGATTCATTAAAATCTCTTGTCATATGTCACAAATAAAAATTAACGCAATAAGCATCTTTAATGGCATGTGTGATTTCTAGTCCCAACTCCCATCATGATCATGTTAGCCATCCAAGTCTAATACACCTCCATAAAATCCAAGCCCAAATCCCATACATATCATATATTACCTTCATAGGAATCAATTTCTCCCATAGGGTCTACGAAGATACATGGCTAAGATGTCTGGAGGAATTAAAATCAAGAGTCTAGAAAGGTCACAATGGTTCTCCAGGGTGAGCTTTGATTATAAATAAACATCATCAATGTCATACAATTCTCACTTTTCCAACATGAAGATATGACATCAAAAGTCCTAATCTTGTACATTATTGTACATATTCTTATTCTAAATAAATCTTAAAATTTAAAAAAAAAGTTAAAATAATAATAATAATAATAATAAATCATTTGTCTAATAGTGGAAACGTATTTTTTATTGCCTTGAGAAAGTACCATGATGAAAAGCAATTTTTGGCATCATGTGTAAATAATTTGTTGACTATAGATACCTTGACACTTGGGGGAAAAATCCACTTCATACTCTACATCACATTCCTTAACTTCTAACCATCCTTATCTATCTTATCCATCTGCCCACCATCCCTAGCCATCCTAAGCATCTTGTGCCATCTTTATCCATCTTAAAATCCTTACATCCTATTGCATCAATATTTTATTCTTGTCTTAACCTTGATAAGGGAGCATAATAAGTCTTGATACATGTTTTGGGAACACCTTAGTGTATCCTCCAAGCAATGCTTGAGTGACTAGACATCTGGTTCTCACACGATGTGGTCCTTGGAGATCCATAAATCATTCCCCCATTATCTATCATCCCCTTTAAGTACTACCAAAATCCTTTCATCATTCCATCTGCCATCATTCCCCATCATAGTTAAAAGGCTTGGTTTTTCCTTTGATATTAACCCCTTGTTTGTACATACATATCCAAAAAGACCTAAAAAATAAAAAAAGACAAAAACATCATAAAATCCAAAAATATCCTAGTAGTCTTATCCTTTGTCCTATGAAAAATCTATATACTAATATAAATTCACATCATAACCATCACTTTTCCATTAATGTGCCATTTCAACCTCATAAGACTTAGTCCAACTCATTTCCTTTCACCTAGCACAATCCTCTAAACTTGCTCATCAATCAAATAATAGTCACCCCTTTTACATAATTCAACCTCACTATCAGATCACAATATCAACCCACCATTTTCAACCCATCCAAACTTGAGCAAATCCCGTCTAATATCTTATTTGAGCTAGTCTTATTAAAATTAACCTTGATCATGATCAACCACGACCTAGTAAAAATTAGTCAAATCACATCTTTTCTAGTTTAAAACCTAGCACACATCAAATTAAAAGGTTGTCTTCACTCCCCATCCAAGTAAAAACTAATCAAAATTAGGATTAATTTTACCCTGCCCCATATACAAACTAATTCACATTCCAATGTTAAATTTTCTCAAGGACACCTTGTCCAAATATCATTACCCATCACATTTCAAGTCAAAAATTTGATCAAAGAAAACTAACCAATCTTTATACCATAAATCATTGTAATCAACCATCCAATTTAACCTCATGGATTATATCATTACTTGGGGGAAAACATAGTCACATCAAGTCTTAACCTTACAACTCATCTTGTAGGTTTTCATTAGGATAAAAAATAAGACACTTATCACCTACCAATAATGCATCATATAATATGTATATAAATATTTGTGTTATTTACTTATGATTTTTTATTTGTTCAAATGTCTTTTATTATTTATATATTTGTGTTTACTCATCTATGTTCATCTGCTTGTCTGTACCTATTCAGTTTAAAGTCTTTTGTCATGCATTCTATGAATATATTTGTGCATCTTTTTGTCTTGTATCATCTTCATATAATATCATATGGAAAACATGTCATATTTGCTCCTTATTACCAATGGTATTTTACACCAAGCGCTACTTGTACACACTTTTTAAATCTTTATGCCTTTTGCATCAATCTAACATGCACTTTGACAAAATGTCATCATTACTACATGCATGCCATGGTACATTTTCCTAGTGCTACATTAAAAAGGATTGTATAACACAAATAAATCAAAACCATGACAACACAAATCCACCTCTGTCAACATCCTATAATCACCAAATCATCCAAATAAAATGATCTAATCTCTTATCTAACATTCATAATAATCATATCCATAATCCCAATCATTATTACAACATCAAAATTCAAATCCCATCATTTAACAATCAAACCAATCAAATTCAATCATCAAATCGAGCATCTAAGTCCAACCATCTATCTTGCATATAATCATATCTAACAATCATAATCATCACTAATCTAATATTTTTGCTAACATCTATCATCCTTATCAATCCTAATCCATATTTTTGGAGCATCCTTACGGCATCATCATCATCATCTAATTTATCATATCATCTTTCATCACACACTCCCTCTTTTTAATAGAACAACATTGGCCTAAGGTCTCTTAAGACCATGTAGACAACACTCAACCATTTGAAGTGCCCAAGTACAACATAGCCACCCTAATCACTTATTCCTTATTACTCCCTAGACACTCAAATTCTCTTTTTGTCACCCTAACATGTCATTTTATCACCAATCAACCTATGCTATGATTCACACCAATCTAATTATCATCAAAAGTATCATTTTTAGGGTTACGGCTCTCTTGACATGAGTATTTTCCTAGATGCATCTAAATCCAAAACCCTCCCATCAATACTCATCAAACATTTGATTTATATCTTTAGCTCTCCTTGACATGCATTCTTACATGGGATACATCTAAATATTATGGTCCATCATCCCTTTTAAATGCATCTCTCCCTAACATGTGTCCTTACTTGGGATACATCTAAAGCTTACAACCTATCATCCCTTTCGGCCATGACTCTCTTTGGCATGTGTCCTTTCCTAGGACACATCTAAATCTTTCATCCCATCATCTATTTCAACTAAAACTCTTGTTGGAATGCATCCTTGCCTAGAATACATCTAAATATTGTGTCCAATCATCTAATCCAAGATTGTAGCTCTCTTTGGCATGCATACTTGAATTATATATATCTAAAGGATACATATAAAGTTTGTGACCCATTATCATTTTTGACCATGACACTCCTTGACATGCATCTTTGGATGGGACATGTTTAAATCTTGTGACCCATTATCCCTTTTGACTGCAACTCTCCTTGGCATGTGTCTTTTCTTGGAATACATCTAAAGCTTATAACCAATCATATAATCTACACCTTCAACTTTATTGGCATGTGTCCTTACCCAGGATACATCAAAAGCTAGAAGCCTTTTATCACCATCCTAACACAACTACTTCCCATTTGGGGCACGTCTAAACTGTGACACCGTCATTTTCTTCTCTTTTGCATATGTCTTTTCTAGGGGTATTGTCTATTTGTGACTCATTTTTAAGGTAAAGTTTCTCTATTCTCCTATTTCTCTCATCCCATCCCCTCCTTCTCTTGTCTATTTTATAAACACCCCTCATTTTCTTTCGAGTGACCATCTATCTCATTCCTCCCTACATGTCCCCTGGAGGGGGCATCATCTATCTTAATCCATTAACTTCCATGACTATCTTTATTCTTTGAAATACCATTACTCTTCTTCCATTTGTAATTCCATTTCAAAGAGGTGTAAAATGTATACATATAAAATCACTCACCTCTACTAATTATATCACTAATCATCATCTATGACTAATTCTCATTTTTCTCTAACATTTCCTATATTTACCTTATCATATATCAATATTACTCCATCCCACTTATCAATAATATCTTCTTATCTATTATTTTAATTCATCCCCCACCTACCTCCAATTACCCCCACTTTCTCCTACAAAACACTTTTCTTATAATGATCTAATCAATACTTAATCATCATTAGTCACTCTAATGTAATCTAGAGTCTTCTACAATCACTATTATCCTCTACACTCCTCTCCCACTAGAATTCTCCAAGGAATTTTATATTCCTTTAAAATTATTTACCACATCCTATATAATCATGCACATCCCATGCACAAATAATTAAGGAAATACTTGGGGATTAATGTTGTCAACTTGTCTATTATCCATTGTCAAGCCATCATATATCCTCCATTATTATAACAAGTCTTGATCCAATCAAGTAATCCAACATTCATTCAAGGAGTCTTATACTTTTTCATTTTTGGGCACATCATTCACATGTGGAGGTATATTAAGTTACATGATTGAGTTATAATCGCATATTTAAATTGTTGTTGTGTTGTTCTTTATATCTACCTTTCCCAATCAAAGGTGTGTTGTAAGTTTGATTAGTTATATCTAATAATATCCATTGTTTTACATTTTTAATTCTATTTTGATTTGTCTTCATCACATTAGTGGAATCTGGTAATAATAAACCACATGTGCTAAACTAAGATAATGTATCTAGGATATAACTTTGTCTGCCAAGGTACCGCACTAAGATCTCTCTTGAACAATCCTAGCAAACAAATGAGGCCCCAAAATACCCCTTATTGTCAAAAAAATTGGTGAAGTACCTGATCTAAATGATATCTCTCTATAATCAGGTCCTATTGACCCATCACACAACACTCAATAATCATGTAGCTGGTATGTATGCATCCTCATCCCATCCACACTATACCTACCAATAAGGAATCAAAGTAATATCTCCATAGATCAATTCATCCAAGGCATGATTTTAAAAAATCACATCTCTTTCATGTACTATGTCTACTCCCAACACTAAGTCCCATCCATCTAGTGTTGGCTCATTAGGCTCTTGTACATGTCTTGTGCCTACTAGTTACTGCATTTCTATGTCCTCCCAATCCTAAATATATTGTAGTAATGTTGGTCCAATTATTGACCCATCCTTTTAGTCCCCTAAATGTAGTTATTGATATAAGTGGGATAATCTAACTAGTCCCCAAGAAAACACTCAATTCATCTTGACCATGTCTATAACATCTCCAAGTTTAATCTGAAAAACTAGTTATTTGTATCAAGTAATAATACGCTGCGAACAATATCCATGAATATTAGCATTAACCAATCAATTGTACCCTCCTCTAGGAACCTATCAATATCAATATGGCCTTTGTATAGGCCAACCATCACATGTCCTATAAGCCATTATACCATCAACATTAGGGTCCCAAAATTCCAATAGATCTTGTCCCATCT
This sequence comes from Torreya grandis, assembly GCA_037957365.1. Classification (NCBI taxonomy): domain Eukaryota; kingdom Viridiplantae; phylum Streptophyta; class Pinopsida; order Cupressales; family Taxaceae; genus Torreya; species Torreya grandis. The sequence goes on from JARHVA010001325.1 coordinate 3,075,033, forward strand.
CATTAAGAGATGAAAGATATGACATAAGTCCTCCAAAGTGATAATTATCCAAACCATCATAAAGTGTAAAGTGCTTATCTAAGAATTTTAGCACTCTAATAAGGTCATGCTCAATTCCCTATCTATATGAATATCTGGCATGTGGTAAATATAGTAAAATCCTACCATCTCCTTACAATCGAGCTCCTCATCCATCAATATATGCAACTCATGTAGTACCTATGATCCAAGGAAACATTATGCCTTGATATCTAGTACCTCCCACACACATCACATAATTATCTTATCAACCTACTCTAACTAAAATCCTACAACACCAATTCTAACTTGTCTCTTTCCAACTTCACATCATCATCCATAACCTTGATCTGCTTCTCAAACACCCATTATACAAAGTCACTACTCATTTGAACAAGGTCACCACTTATGTTTTTCTTCATTAGTGGATTTATTATAAATCTTCTCTTCTACCATTCACCATTTAGTGACTTGTAAAAGTCACTACTCTCAACTAAAAAACCATTTATCCCTATTAAGCCTAGTCACAACTTTATATTTTAAAAAGTCATTGAAATCTTTACAGAGCTGCTAATGGATTTTATAAAGCCACTACAGCATTGACAAATCTATAACTAACCTAAAAAAAAAATTAATCTCTAAAGTCAACTCCTAACTAGTCCAAAGCAGTGACTTAACTCAACAAAACCACTTTTTACATTGACAAAGTCACTATAAAGGCATTACTCCTAGTAGTGTCTTTGTTCTAAACCAATTTCCCATATTAAATGTGTAATAAATGAATTTTAAAAACACCAAATACATAAGTTAAAGATAATCATCATCAGTTCATGCTATCTAGTCTCTTGTACTCTCAAACTCTCTCTTTCATCATTATAAATGGTGGGGAATTCGATCCATTTCTCTATCTAATTTTTTTCTCAGACCAAAACTCAATTTCACTAAAGGAATAGGGTAAAAATGACTTGGTTTTTATCCCCTTCCATATTTAACCCCCATTTTTACCACCACCCCCATCTTTATCATGTATATTTGATCTTATTTTCATCCTATTTTCCACATTTTCATCCCAACTAACCTCATAATCCCTTCACTACCCTCCTTAATCCCCATCACTATAATAATATTACTCATCTTAACCTTTTGTCATCATATTTTCATCAAAATTTTATATTTATCTTCTCATTCGAGGAGAACTACATTAGATGGAGGTCTTTTAAGACTATGTAGGCAATGCTCGGTTACTTAAAGTACTTGAGGATAACTTAACTATCGTAATCATTTATTCCCTATCATCCCTTGATCACTCAAACTATCTATTTTTCCTCTATGACACATCATTTTATCTCCAATCAATATATGATTTGAGTCACACCTATTGAATTATCGATAAACATCTCATTTTTAGGGTTATGGCTCTCCCAACATGAATCCTTGTCTTGGATACATCTAAATCTTGTGGCCTTCTTTATCCATCATCTAATCCCGTAACTCTCCCTCGAATGCATCCTTACCAAAGATAGTCTAAATTTTATGTCCCATAATCCCTTTTTCATATAACTCTCCTTGGTATGCATCCTTGCCTGAGATATGTCTAAAGTTTTTGACATATCATCATTTTTTCCTGCAGTTCTCCCTAACATTTATCCTTACTTGAGATACATCTAAAGCTTGTGGATAATCATCTAATCAAAGATTTTAGCTCTCCCATCATGTGTTTTTACCTAGGATATGTCTAAATATTTCAACTTTTTATCACCATCCCATAATGGTTGTTTCCCATTTGGGGCATGTCTAAAAATATGACAGCATCATTTTTCACTCCCTTGTATATGTAATTTCTAAGGGCATCATTTATTGGTGACTCATTTCTATAGTCCATTTTCTCTATTATCCCATCTCTTGAATTATGTCCCCTCTTTCTCTTGTCCATTTATACATCCTACCTCTTTTGATATGTTTCAGTAGCCATTTGCCTCATCCCTGAATGCATGACCCCTCAAGGGGGAATCATTCATCCTAATTTACTAACATCCATAACCATATTTCTTATTTGAAAAATCATTACTCTTATTCCAGTCACAATTCCCTTTCAAATAGGGGCAAAATGTATACATCTAAATTTGTTCACTCCATCATTATTCATTTCGTCACTAACTTCAATAAATAAACACTATATTACTATTTATCCTAGTCCTAGTCTATCATCCCCTTCATTCCATACTCACATACTAACCTTACTATATATCTCACATCAATTAATACCTCATTAATGCCATTTATCACCCTCTTATCACATCACTTAAACCCCTAATCAATACTCATAATATTTATGAATTTTAAAGTCACTTCCCAACTACCCTTAACTACCCACACTAAGATCTCCTACAAGTCACCATTCTAATCCACCAACTAACCTCATTTAATAATCTTAATGACATCTAGACTTCTCTAATTTTACTAAATCCCCACACTAATCCCTGTTTAGGCTCTTATAAATTTTTTTAATTCCTATAAAAATATTTGCCCTCCATCTATAATCCCCCATGGCTCAAATCTAGCCATTTATTTATTCTACCACCTGCTATATAATCCTCCACATCTCATGCATAAGTCAACTAATAATTTGAGCAATTACATGCTTCCAAATTGTCTTCAAGAATCCATTATCAACCACCATTACTGCAAGTCTTTAATGTAAGTTAATAAATCCTACATTCAAGAATCCAAGAAGAATTATTTTTTTGTTAATTTGGGGCACATCAACTATATTTGGAGGTAACATTGATTTCAAGATTGAGGTATAATTATTTTATTTCAATCGTTATTTAAATTCTCTTTGCCTACCTTTCCTAATCAGGTGTTTAGTGTGAGTTTGTAATTTGGATTTACAATCATTTACAATGTTATCTATTGTCATTTGTATTTGAATTTCCATTTGTAAATTTTACCTAATATAGGAATAGTGGGATAAGATACTTCCTTAAAAATTGAGAATTTAGGAGACTACTAGATGCATAATGATATTTCAAAAGGACTACAACTATTATGATATTATTAGGATGTATTTACAATACATTTTCTAGAAGTCAAAGGTGTATACCATTCATTGCGAGAGATGCACATAGAGATAAATGACTATGCATGACATATTAGAAAGTGTCCATATAGATTTAACCCCATTATGAAACTAAAGGTAAATGCTGAATTGGACATGATGTAAGAAGTAGACATTATCTATCCAATGAAAATGTAGACTGGGTTAGCTCAATAGTGGTGAAACCTAATTTTTTTAGAGAAATCAAAGTATATGGGGACTACAGTACACTAAATTATGCTTGCATTAATGATCCATTTACAATCTCATTCATAGATGAAGTCTTGGATTTAGTTGTAGGACATGAAGTGTATTCTCTTAAAGATGGGTTTAGTGGCTATCATCAAATACCAATCACAACCCAAGATCAAGCTAAAATCAGATTTTTAACAAAATGGGGTTTCTTTTAAATACAAGGTAATGCCTTTTGGATTGAATTTTTTTTTGTTGTGTTCTCTAGAGTTGTGGTTACTACATTTAAATACTTCATCCATGATTTATTGAAAGTCTATCTAGACTATTAGGGTGTTTTTCTTTATTCAAGGAACACCTATCTAAGCTATGGTTGATGTTGGAATGTTATCAAGCTCTATATATTATGTTGAACTTCAATAAGTGTTTTCTCTTTACACCTTTTAGTCTCCTTTTGAAATATATAGTATGTAATGATGGGATTTTGGTTGACCAAGCCAAAATCACACTTATTGTGGGTATGCTACCTCCAACAATCTCTATAGAGGTGAAATATTTGTTGGATCATATAAGATACTACATGAAATTAATAAAAGGATATGTAACTCTATATGCTCCCATGAAGAAGATATTATGCAAAGACACCTATTTAAAATGGAATAATGAGTACCAAATAATGTTTATGGATATAAAGCATAGACTAGTAATAACTCCCATATTGGTCTTTCATAAGTTGAACAAACCATTTATGTTTATGTAAATGCCTCAGTAACTATGGTAGGATTTGTTCTAAATAATCATGAGATGAAGTATTAGACCATCCCATTCATTTCAAAAGCTAAAAAATCTCTACTACTAAAACATTAGACAATGGTAGAATAAGAAGCTTTGCCAATAGTGTTTGCACTCAATAAGTTTAGATAATACCTTCTAACAACAACATTTGAATTTTTTATAGATCACTAGGATTTACAATATTTGATAAATAAGCCAATGTTATGAGGAATAATATCTAGGTGGTTGATGTTGTTTCAATAATTTTAGTTTAAAATCAATGTGAATCTTAGGAGAGAAAATATGGGGCCAAAACATTTGAGTGAAATACACAATGGAAAGAAACTTGAAGAACTCCAATATGAATCAAACCAAATGCTGATTTATTTTGAGTCTCTATAATCTTATAAAACATGGAAGACATATCTAATTTCCCTAAATAAGGAATTTTTCCTATGCACTAAGTATAAATGGATAAAATTTAGTTGATCATAAGAGCCATTCCATTCAATATCATTAATGTCTTTCTATATAAAATGGGCAAAGATGACATACTATGTAGAGGAGCTTTAGAGCATGAGTGACCATGACTTATCCAAGAGGCATCAGGGAATTACAAATGAAAATTTAATAGGAGAATCCATTATGGGGAAGGTACTATAAAGTGGCATGTGGTAGTCTACTTTATTTATAGATGCACACTGAGTAGTAAAACACTGCAACATCTGTTAATATATGGGCATGCCTAACCATAGAGATGAAATGTTACTAAACCTCATGTTAAATGAGAAACCATTTGAATAGTGGTAATTAACTTTATAGGACCAGTCAATCTACCCAATAAACCCATTCATGTAAGGTACATAATTACTGTGATGGATTACTTCACTAAATAGGTTGAATCTACTGCCATACCAAGTTGAAATTCTAAGGACACTACCATATTTATACATGAGAATATTATAATGAGATTTAGATGTCCTTTAAATTTGGTTAATGATAGAGAAACACATTTCCTCAATATTACCATCAAGACTATCATGAAAATAAAACAAATAAAACATATCATCTACAAGCTACTAGAAAGGCGTAGGCATCAAACAAAGTCATTGGCAAGATGCCCATAAATATATGAAATGTTTAAAGTGATGATTGGTAGGATTAAATTACTAAATCCTATGGGTATATAAGACAAACTACAATAGGTTTCACTCCATTTAATCTGGTTTACGTATTTGAAATAATCATGTTAATGAATTACATAGTCCTTAGTTTGCAAATTAAAATGATCATATGACTAGGAGATCGAGACTCTCTTCAAGAAAGACTGATGGATTTAAATAAGATGTAAGAAAACATGCAAAGAGACAAATGGACATAGGAATTAAAAAAGCAAAGTCAAAAAGTGTGACATGATCTTAATCTATGATCCAACTAATTTTACCCAGAACAAGCAATATTACTATATGATAGCAAATTTTGAACATTTTTAGGTAAGTTGTGCATCTAATGGAAACGACATTACATCATTCATATTGTCTCACAATTATGAACAATTACATTAAGGTACCTTTAGGTAACCATTCTTATAGGACATGTAAATGGCTATAGGCTTAATCCTTTAAATCAATAATCTCTATCACATCTCACAGAAAAATTAGAGAGGGTGTTGATTAACACCATGTAGATTAGGATTTCTGTTTAATGTATCATTTTATTTGTTTTATTTTAGGTATGTAGTGTATCTATATAGTGTGATCTCTATATCATAGGAGATTGAAACCAAGTTGAAAAATTTTAAGTTACAAAGTAGGATAAGGATATCAACTCAACATAGAAGTAATGACATCATACAAGTCATCACAGGGATTGTCAACTAAGTCTAGTAATGAGGTGTTGATACACAAAGTATGGAGGAATGATAAGAAATAATCATTATAAAATCCATTCATAATGACACACTTCAAATACTACATCTTTCTAATATTGAATCGAGTTCCATAATTAGGTGATGTATAATATAGGAAAGGGACAAAGGAAAATATGTCATATTACATCAATAAATCCTGTTGACCAAAGAAATGCTTCTAGACATTAAATTTTTATCATGACCTTATTTGACCTACATTTATTTCATTTGATGATATAGTTTAATTGTGAACTTTTTGAGATACATTGGTTTGTTTTACTATGGTGTTATAGCTCTGAGATCTATGTTGATCCATTATATTTATGGTTGAGACAATTTTTGATATATTTTTTATTACAACATTAGATATTTATTCTCAATGAGTTACTAATTTACTATTCAATTTAGATGTATTATTTAAATGATGATATTGTATTTATTGATTTTAGTTATCTAGATACTGTTGATGGTCTATTATTTGACTACAGGGATAGGTACTTGAGCTAGGTTGTGTTCAGACATGAACAATAGAGAAATATGGATTTTATGTGTGATTTAGCATTAGTTTTGGTAGTAACTTGGAAGCCTATGAAATAAGGGAAGATCTCTTATATGGTCAATTGTAGGACTCTAAGTAAGTATTGTATTAAATTATAAGTTACATCATTTTCATTATTTAATGGTGTGAACTAGTTTTGTTTGTACCCATAAACATAGGCATTTATATTATATACATATAAAATAGTGTTTATAGTTGGAAACCCTAACTGGTTTGAGTGAATTTAAGTTTTTATATTATTTTATGGTGGCTAATATATGACTTAGATATGGTTGGTTGTGGATTTAGATTATGCACATACATTTTGATGTATTTGTTGTTAGTGTTGGATTTATTTTTATTATTATGCCATTTTATTAGGGTCACGACTGTGCATTTCTTGACTGAATTTTAGTTGGTTAATTCAATTTGTATATTTGAAACCCTAGTTGGGTCATTCAAGTTTTTGGATAATGTTATTATTTTTTTAACAAACCCTATTGTGTATTACAAAACTACGGTCATGATTTGGGGCAATGACATTTTTGGCACTACATGATGATCATTAGGTTTTTTGGAAAAATAATATTTTATTATTATTTTATCTACATGATTATGTTGGACGTACTTCTATTTTGTAATTTCATCATTATGAGTTCACTCGGGTTTATTAAATCCTATTTGAATTATTTATGTGATTTTGGTCATTAAATTGGATTTTATTCAAATTCACTATGAGTTGACTTACATTTGTAAATTATGATCAATTGATTACTTTTATTGTTATGATTACGTTTATATCATTACAGCTATTTTTAAATCTTCTTCCATTTATGGTAAAGTCTATTTTTGTCAAACTTTAACCCATAGCTTTGTGTTGGATGTTAAGTTATCATTTTTGGTTGGCTAAAGTTATTTCTTCTTTCTATGAATTTTTATTTTAACTCATTAATATCTATTAAAATGGAATTTGATGACTGTAAATAATTGCATGACTTAAATTTATAGGCCATATTATTATTTTTTAAAATATAATAAGGCTCATAAATAAAAAATCTCAGATGAATGAGTGACATTCATAATCATGTACAAAGTTAATGAATCTTGGTGAGATGGAATAGGGATGTGTGGTTCGTTTCTTTCTATTGTGATTGTTTGGTTATGTCACATTTAGTACATTTAATTTGTCCTTTCTCCACTATTTCTCTATTACCTTAATTTATATATAATTGATGGTTGGCTTGGTCTAGTGCTACTTATGGTTGGGTTCATTGGGATTGGTGAGGTGGGTTGGTTTCATTGGATTACATGCAAAAGATTGATTATACACTTCTTCTTCATCTTTGAGTTTTGACAATTGGTTGGAGATGAATTAAATGGTTTATGTAATTAGTTTTATTCATTATAGTTGTAACATGATACAAGTTAATGTTATGTTTATCTTTCATATTCAGATAAAATATGCAAGATTGATCTATGGTTATGATTAGAGTAATCTTTAGAATATCAAATTATTCTTTGTATTATTATTTATATATGGAATTCTACAATTTTATTGAGGCATTTGATGTTATGAACTTTAGCTATATGATTTTAATAAGTACTTCAACTAATCTCTTATTATCAGGATAAGTAGATTTATAATGAAGCTTGTAAAGTTAAAATCTAGAAAGTTATTGCATTTTAATTGCGAAGTTATACTAGTTATTTAGTGGTTTATAATATGAATATGTTTTCATAACTTTGTTTACACTTGATTAATATTGAGTTTGTGGCATTGAACTAATTGGATATTTGAGGTTGTATATAGTTATTTTTTAACACAATTTGTAAGAGTTACTTGTGATATTACATGAGTCTTTTGATGTTAATGAGTGTATGAGGATTGGAAAGTAATATTTGTATGTTTAAGATTACATCTTAAATGCAAACTAGAAAGTCAAGTTTACCTTGAATAATTCATATGGGATTATCATTATGCTTGTTGAAGTTAGGTAATTTTATTAATCGATCAAGTTAATCGGTGTTAATCATTATAATTAAATATTGAGGTGACTTGTAAACTTAAGCCTATAAGGACTTTTCATTTTTACTTTAATCTATTCAAATATTTAGTGAAGAGATGGAATGATTAATGATAGTTTGTTTAAAAATTCTAAGGAAGATGTTAAGTCAATAACGTTATATGGATTAATAAGATGAAATCCTTGTGATTATAATATGGTATATTAAAGAGACTATAACCATCATAAGACTTATACATATGTTTGTAATTATTGTTAGAATCTTTGACAAGGGTTAAAATAAAATAATTACATAGTTATTAAAGTTATATAAATATTATTAGAAGACAAACATTCCAATTAGAAATAAATAGATCATTGTTAAAGTGCAATGGACTATTTTAGGATAGATCCTTATAAACTCTTGGAATTGAATTACAAATAAGACTACGTAAATCTTATGCATCTGGTGAAAATAACTTAGATAATAAGTTAATTACTTAAATGTTTTAAAACACAATGGTCATTCCAAATCAAGGCATATTGAGATAGAGGATCATTTGCTCCATATTTGAAATTGATAATTAGAATAATAACAATTTAAATCTATATCCTTATAGGAAAATGAAGTTTAATTGAGTTGTATTCATTAAGTTGGAATTGATAATTCTCCTTTGGAAAATAAGAATAAGAAATTTCTAACCTAAATCTAAAACAATAAGGCTAAGATCATGAACCTAAGATAAAAAGGTTTATTTCTCTTAAGAATGAATTTAAAAGTAAACCTAGTATAAGTAGACTTAGTTTTTGGAACTATTAAATAATATTGAGTCCTTTGAACACATACGACACTCCTAATGGTAATGGTTAGAAATTAAAGGATAAATTTGAGCTAATGTTCTAAATCAAGTAAGATCCTTAAGCAGACATGCTTTGACATATGTTTGTAACCATTATTTATAGATTGGTAAAATGTTATAAAATGGAACATAAGCGTGGTTGTTGAAACTACTCATGAAGCTACACATGTACCTTAGACAGATCATGCCCAACCTCGTGCCTCTATTTGTTTGTGAATTCAAAATTTGTTCTAAGGCTTTGTATTATTTTTGGAAATAGTCATTTTCCTTGATATTTGCCTATTACTTGTGAATTGGTAGATCTTGCTTAAGCAAGCTTAGTATGATGATTCTTCAATTGAATTTGTTTTCTCTTTACCTTTATTTGTTGAACTATATTAAATTACCCAATAATGTATTGGTTGTTCTATAACCTATATAGGTACTCAGGTAAGGGCATAAGTCAATGATGGATCCTCTAAGAAGGTCATAGTGAAGTACATGAATAGGCATGTGTGGGTGTGTCTACACTTACCCATTTCTATCTGAATACTAAGTGGTTTAAATACATCCTAATGAATACTATTTGAATCCTATGATTTATGTACTTGGTCTAGTTCTTGTATTGGCTATAACATAATTATAGATCTCATTACATTTTTCCATGTTAAACTTTGGTTGAAACTTTGAACCATAGTTGTTATCTCGATGTATACAAAAAAATTATGGTTGTTATATATTGGTATCATATCATGTTTTATTGCTATAGGGAACTTTAGAGAATTTTTCTTACTATTTTCCTGTTAAGTTTTTATTTGTTTCACAACATGATGGTGAGAACAAAATATTGAAATTACAGACAACAACCCAAGGAATGTTAACCCGGGTAGAGGAAGACATCAAGGTCATAGGGAAAATATTTACTAAGAGGAACCTCTTCTTAATAATGATAATAATAATATTGAATCCCCTAACCATGAGGAAAATAATCTCAATGCTAACCATGAAGTAGTTTTGAATGGAATTTTGATTGCATTGAATTCACTTCAAATTAAACTAGACACCCAAGAATGAAGGTTGAGCAACCTATAAGGTGTTCCATCTGAAGAACTTTAAATTAGATAAGAAGGGAAAGTTGGTGAGTGATAAATGAAAAATAACCCTATTAATGTGGTTTACTATATCATTAAGGAGCTGAAGAAGTTACCTCCATCAACCTTTTTTTAGGTGAGGATTTAGATGATGCAGTTGATACATGGTTAGTATACCTACAAAAGTATTTTAATATACATAATATGTCATCTAATGTGAAGGCAAGAGTGACCACTTATCAATTAGTAAGAACTACAACTCTTTGGTGGAACCATCTATGTGCTCTAGAGGGTTACCAATGAATGACTCCTACTTGGCCTACTTTTGAAAGGTAGTTTAAGAAGAGGTATCTTAGTTCCAACTTTAAGGAACAAAAAATAACTGATTTTTAACTGTTGAAACAAGATAATATGTCTATGACTAAGTATGAAAACAAGTTTTTAAATTTGTTGCATCATGCTAACTACATGCATGATGAAGACACTAAAGTCACTAAAGTTAAAGTTAGATTTGAAAGATATATTGATGCATGATGTTAATATGATAAATCTTAAGACTCTAACTATTGCTATGAAATCTGCTCATAGGGTAGAAGAGAAGGAGAAGGCTCATCAAAAGGTGAGACAAGATTTTAAATAAAATAGATAGTAATCTAAGAATAAAAATGTGTCCCCTTCACCTAAGAATTTTAATATATTTGACTCAAACCATAGTTTTAAGAAGAGTATGAGTGGTTTTAACAAATTCTAAGGGCAAATTAAAAATTTTAAGAACATGAATTATTCTAGGTCTATAAATTTTAAAATAAATCTGACCCAAAGTAGTTAAAATGTGCGAGCCACTAGAGAAAATACCATTCTAATGACATCACAAAGGACTGTAGTAACATGTGGCGATATCCACTACCACAAAGATTTACCTAAGCTAAAAATAGGTCAATCAATTAATCATAGAGTGTATACAATTATGGATAATAGAAACACAGATTTCAAAAAACTCTTATTGAAATTAGAGGTAATATAAATGATTTTTCTATTTCAATTTTGTTTGATTCAGGGAACAATTGATAGTTTTTTGAATCCTAAGTTAGTAACATTCTATAAATTGAATCTAGTGACTTTGAAGGATGCTTGGGATGTTGAATTTAGCTCAGGTAAAAGAATACTAGTTACTAAGTGTCTTGAGTACATAAACTTAGACTTAGGCAATTTTCATATCCAAGTTAACTTATTTTTAGCTCCTCTTAGATATTTTGATATTATTTTAAGTATGGATTGGTTGTAGCAACATAAAACAAATTTGTACTATTGTATCAAAGTGATATATTATTATATCAATTTAGAAAAACCTATAAAAATTCAAGGTTTGCTAAAATCAAAAGTACATAAGTTGTTATCAATTTTATAGTTGAAGAAAGCAGTGCATAAGGGCTACAAATTATATGTTGTTCAAATGCAAGAAACTACACATGTAACATAATCACCATTTAAATATATCAATTTTTCAATAATTGTCTAATATTTTCTAGAAAAACTATTTGGTTTGCCTTTTAAACATGAATTTGATTTTTCTATTGATGTAACGGCAGATGTAACCCCAGCATCTAGAGTGCCTTATCATATGAATGTAGTAGATTTGTAGGAGCTGAAAGCTCAACTATAAGAACTACTAGAAAATGGAAGTATTAGGCCAAGTGTGTCACCTTAGGGTGCACTAATGGTCTTTGTCAAAAATAAGGATATAACCTTGTGATTATATATTGACTATCACATGTTTAACAAGTTTACCATCAAGAAATATTATCCTTCATCAAGGATAGATGATCTATTAAATCAAATGAAAGATGTATCTAAATTTTCAAATATATACTTAAGATCAAGCTATCATCAGTTGAGGATCAAGGAGGAATACATCCATAAGACTACTTTCAGAACTAGATATGGACATTATGAGTTTATAGTAATGCCTTTTGGTTTAACTAATGCACCTATTGCATTTATGAACTTGATGAATAATGTATTTAGAGATTTTATAGATAAATTTTTTATAATTTTTTTTGATGATATATTGATCTATTCTAATAATGAAATTGAAATTGAATAACATTTGCATTCAGTGCTGCAAAGGCTAAGATAGCATAAACTATTTAATAAACTGTCTAAATGTGTTTTCTTTCAATTTGAGATCCACTATCTATGTCATATTATATCTAAGGTTGGTATTGTTGTTGATCCAACAAATATTAATATATTCGAGAATAATATGATCCTAAAAATGTACATAAATTATGTAATTTTATGGGACAAGTTGGTTATTATAGAATATTTTTTAATTTTTTTTCTAAATTGGCTAACCCAATAAATTCTTTGCAGTACAAGAGTAAGAAGTTTGTTTGGAATTTAGAGTGTGAATAAGCTTTCCTAAAGCTTAAAGAGTTACTAAATTTGACACCTATACTTGTATCAGATCTGAACATAAATTTTGAAATATGGGCCAATGCATCCAAAGAAGGGTTGGGTGGCATGTTTACTCAGGATGGTTCAATTGTGTCTTATGAGTCACAAAAACTGAAGGATCATGAGAATAATTATACCACGCATGACCTTAAGCTTGTTTCCATTATTCATGCTTTGAAGTAATGGAAATACTTTTTTATAGGTAAGTATCTTGAGGTAAAGTCTAACCATCACAACTTAAAATATTTATTTTCCTAAGATTATTTGGATGCATGTTAGCATAGATGGCTATAAATTTTAAGTAATTTTGATATAAATATTTCATATGTGAAAGGTAAGGATAACAATATTGTTGATGTACTCAGTTGATGCTTGTATCTCACTATCTTATCTATTCTACATAATAATTTCAAAAATAAAATATTAGAATGGTAGCATTCTTGCCAAGATGTAAATGCAAATTTGACTAACGAGTCTCTTGAAAAGATTTTTTTTGCATTTTTGTTGATTTTGAATAGAAATTAAAAAAAAAATTATGTAACTGATTTTGGTGACTTAAGAAATTTTTTACTGATGGGAGTGCATGTAACACTGCATTTTGCTCATCCATGTGTCACAAAGATGACACATGAGCTAAAAAAGCTATATTATTGACCTTGAATAAAACATGAAGTTATTGTATTTATGGTAAGATGTTTAGAATGTTATCTTGAGAAAGCTTGACATTATCATCTAGGAGGACTATTGTACCCTCATGATGTACCACAAGGTAAGTTGTTTGTTATCTCTTTGGATTTCATAGCTAATTTACAAAAATCTAAGAGCAAACATGATACTATTTTGGTTGTGATAGATAAATTTTCTAATGTTGGTCATTTCATTATTGAAAACTTAATTGATGATGAATCTATTTTATGTTTGTCAATGATGTCTATAAGGTGACCAAAGATGTTGATGAGGTGGCATATGTGCTAAAATGACAATGACAAAGTGTGCTTCAATGTTCCTACATGGTTCCTTGATGTTTGATTTAGTGAGGTAATTGATGGATGATATTAATTGTATATACATGTTGTATATACCATATGGGATGTTTTTAGTGCTTATAATTCTTATGGAAGTGGATGAAATTTATCATAATAGTCATATAAATGTCTAAGATCAAGCAGTCATCTTGACAGATAAAGCTGAGTGAGAAGTTTGATGACACCATATTTCATATGTGTAAAGGTTTTAGGAGTATTTTGATACATGGATGGATTAACCTATGAAATGGTATCTTTTGGTTCAAATTTTAGGTCATGAGGTAGAGCGTAGCAAAAGTTATTAAGGTGAAAAGTTGGCCTCTTAGACAGAGTTCACTAAAAATTTTATACTTAGCCAAATTTGCAAGAGAAGATATACGATCAACATTTATTTAGATTATAGATATAAAAATGAAAATTTAATATAAATATATAATGATTCAATGGAATGATTCAAATTAAAACATTCAATATTTCATGTGTTAGTGATATGCGTCACAATCATAGAGTTTGAGCAGTAGATCTACGGTGAGCATCTAATCTGATAGATAAAGATCCAATGGTGAGCGTATGATCATGCAGTTAGAAATTAATGGCATGAATTAATTAAATAATTCAAATGATTCTCAAATTTAACATATAATGACCAAGTTCTACAATCACATTGACTGAAGGGTACAAGGTGTGTAGAAGGCACACAGAGCTGCGAAGTGGCATGATCATAAAAGCAAGGATCTAAGATCAACGATGAGCATTGCAAGAATAAATACTAGGATACTTCAAGGAGATTGATGGAGTTCATTTGGTCAAATTTTATAGGAAGTATGATATGAGGTCAAAGTTTTTGAATTTTAACATTTGCACAATGATCGTTGGAATTTGAATATTCAAATTAATGAGGGAAAAACTAGTGCTAAGTATTTTACTTATATCTTTTGATCCAAGACAAATTTATTGATGAAGTAAAAAAAAAATTGTAAAATAATTTAAGGCTCATACATCAAATCTATTTATAAATTTTTAATCTTTTTATAATCAAATTTATTAATATTCAAAGTTGACTATGTATTTGACCAAGGTCTATAAGTGATCTGAGAAAGATATTTAAGTTGTTCTTGATAATGTATTGATGTTTTAAGATGATATAACTATTGAAAAGTGTTTTATACTCCATTAATACTATTTTTATTAATTTTTGAGGTTTGACCAATCCATCTTCAGTGATAATAATTGTTTAGAAGTTGAATGTGTTCGTTGAATACACTGACAGATTGAGTGATCATCTTGTAAAGGTAAGTTGAAGATGTTCAGAGTAGAGTTAAGGAAGAAAATGAGTATGGATATGTTTTATAAGTCTTTAAGTATTATTAAAATTCATTTTATTTCATGATATACCCCTTATATGATATGGAGAGTCAAAATATATTGATTGTATTTTGACTATATAGAACAGTTTGAGTGGTCATTTTGAGAGAGTTGTATTGAGTGCTTAGAGCCTATATTGAAGTGTATAACAAACTAGGAGGTGTATTATATGTATTTTAGGGTTCACCCATATGATATAATAATATTTATATGTGAAATATTTTATTACTTGATTCAAAATTTTGAAACTATAGTTTATATGTATGAAGGCCTAAAGAGCAAGGAGACCTAATTGGTAGGTTCATGTGTTGAGTTGGTGTTCCAAGTGGCATGGACTCATATGATATTTAATAAAGGGGATATTTAAGATATTATTTATGTGTTTTAATAATTGGTAAAGGATGAATGTGGTCCAAGTATTCTCACATGTAACGTGTAAGTATGAAGGCCTAATTATTTTAGGTCTCACCAAGACCTAATGGTGGTTTGGGGCTAATGAGGTAATGGATGACCTGTGAGAATGGATTTGAGATATGTCTTGGCATGATATAAGTCTTAAGTTATAATTAAATTATTCTTTCTAACCAAGAATTTAATATTCATGAAGACTCTATAAAGAGTGAAAGCAAAGGTGATGGTTTCTACACTTGAGATTGTAGAGTTGAGCAGTTGTGTGGGTGTGGAGCCAAAAAAAAGAGAGAACCTTTGAAAGAGAAGGTAAAAGTAACTGAGGACCAAAAAAAATGAAGAGGATCATTCATGCTTCTTTGATCAAGGTGATTAATGTGAACACATTAGTCATTAGATCTAATAAGCCTAGAAGAGGTAGATTAAGCAAGTAACCCCTAGAGGCTGATTGAGTGAGTGTGCTTAGTGGATGGATTGAAGAGAAGAGTAGGTTTAGGATTGTGATGCATGACCTATAGGTCATTTTTTTGTGTTATGATATATATTTTTTAGGTTTTTTTATTGTGTATGTGCTAATAAGTGAAGAATGATCCAAAAGGGTGTTTTGGATGGATTGCTTGTGTGTGCAAGTTTGTAAGAGTGTGAAGGGGAAAGAGAGAAAGTAAGAGAAGTTCATCATCAGGTGTATAAGACATCATATCAGAGGTATAAATTAGATCAAGGTAGCTAGGTTGGTGCTTGGTTACATAGGATTGTGGTTCTTCCTTGTGGGATAGGTATCTCACTAAATTAAGGGATGGGTGTTCTTTAATCAGTTGGTGCTAGTCAAAATGTTGAATCTTATATTTATAGGATCGTAGTCCATCTTGTAAGGTTTAATGGGTTTTATCCTCAAAGAGTGTTTACCACATATATATTGTGTTTTGTGCTTGATCTTGCTATATCTTCCTTATTCATTGTAATGGTTAATTTGTATACATCATGATTGTATGTTTTAAATGTATAAGATTTGAGAATTGAATTGGATTATTTGACATCACTGATTCACCCCCCCCCCCTCTTAGTGATTGGACCTCTAACAATTGGTATCATAGCTAGACCTTCATTGAAAGTTTAACCACTTGAAGGTGATCTAAGGTACAATATGGGTAAAAAGGAAAGTTATTCAAAAGAAAATAACATTAGAGATGATGGAGTGTTCTATGACAGTGAGGAAGAAGAATTTGATCTAAAAGCTAAGCTCATGGGTGTACTTGGTGAACTAAAGGAGCAAAAGAAGAGGAATCATAGAATGAGGAGTATGATCAAAGGTCTTGAAGCACAATTCAGGTCTCTTGAAGGTAGTTTGTCAAGCAAGTCCATGAGAGAGGAAAAGGAGAATCAAGAACTGATCAAGTCTATGGAAGAACAAGCATGTAAATTTTAGGATGACTTGGATAAATGTTTTAAGGAGGATAAGGAGACCATAAAATATCTCATAATTGAATTAGAGGCTGAAATTTCAAGCATGAGAGCTAAAGAAGATGAATGCATTTAATTGAAGACTAATCTTGTTTCCCTGAAGGATGAGCATAATAAGGTCATAGTCAAGATAGGCAAGCTTGAAGAAGATGAAAATAAATTAGAACAATACAAAGAGTTTGGTAGCATGAAATACAACAAGTTGGATCAGGTCAAAAGAAAAATGAATAAACCAATTAGATAGCCAAATGCTTCAAGGTATGCAAAATATTTTATGATCCATTGTTTTATTTGTCATATTATTGGTCATAGTGCAAAGGACTATGTAAGAATAAGTAATCAGTCAAAAGGAGATCACTACCATATTCAAGCAAAAGGTATGGAATACATTTTTTGCTATAATTTGCATAGAGTTGGTCACATTGCTAGGTTCTATAAGCAAATACCAATTAGTCAAGATAAGATCAATCAGGTTCCTAGAGTGCAAGAAATAAGATCAGCTAGAGAGTGCAAGAGGAGAAGAAATGAATCAAAGAAAGATCACAATCATCATCAAGTAAAAGGTATGAATGATCTTTTTTATTTTAGATGTCATAGAGTTGGTCACATTGCTAAGTATTTTAAGAATAGGTTGAATGAGTTATAAAATCAAAATAAGGTGTATGGAGCTCCTAATATGCAAGGAAGAGGTCACAAATGATTGTGGAAACCTAATCCTTTTAGGAGAGATCAAACTAAGACCAAAGATGGTTTGTTTGCCATGATAGACATGAAGTAAAGTCAAGAGTTTTTGTTGTTTGAATTTGTTGATAGGTTTGAAGCAAAGAATGAAGTTAAGGATCCATTCAAAGTCAATTTGATGATGAGGTGGGACTACAAGTCAAATGAGAGTATGGAGATATGGGAGTCTCTTGAGTTTTGAGACCTTTAGTCTCACTATGTCAAATGGGTGTCTCTTTCTAGGCTTCAAGGAGATACTTTATAGAAAGAGGAAGCATGGTGGATGCTTGTTGGATCTTAGCTGGTGTTGCATGACAAGAAATCTATAAAGGTGAGTTGTTATATCAAATTTATGGTATGAAAAACAAAGTACAATTGTGTGTTCCTTTATGTTGAATTAAATTTATAAGGAGTCATGTTATGATATGCAAGAGATGGTCCTTGGTATAAAGAGAGAGGTCTTTGAGGGCTAATATTGTGAAGATGAGTTGCAGTAAAAGAAAGGTATGGATGCAATCAGATTTCATCCATAACTGGTCTCTTGAGGTAGTTTGATCTGGTGTAGTGCCTTGAGAGTACTTGGGAGCTTGGTTCAAGTGAGGCAATCTGCATTATGTTTGTTCTTGTTATTCTGATTATTAGTATGGTGACTTTTGAGAGAAGACTTATGGGCCCTAGAAGTTCAGATATTGGTATGGAGTTAGGGGGAGTTAACTTAGATAGTTTAAGAGGCTTAAAGAGTTGTGAATGATGTGAAGGGGAACATATATGAGATGTTTTAGTCATGGTGGAGATATGAATAAGTCTACCACAAATTTGAATTCAAGCATGTTGATATGATGACTTGATCAAACCAATTTAGGTGCTTTGACAATGTATTGAATCCTCATATATAAACAAAAATGGAACTTTGTAAATGGTCAGGTCCTAGGATCAAAGGACTATGTAGCAGGATCTGATTGACAAAAGAGATTTGAGATCAGTTGAATTTGGTTTGTAAAAATGGATGAGGTATCTTAGTGATGTCATAATGATGTCATGATCAATTTTTGGTGTTTTGGCATGTTGACTATTGTATGTACAAGGTCTACAGGCTGGGTATGGAGATTTCCAGGTGTCATTTGAAGAATTTCAAGTTATCAAGGTGTCTTAGTGGCATAGAAAGGTGTGATTAATTTATTTATATGTGCTTTAATTGGTTTAAAGTATTAAAGGTCTTTTTTGTGCAATTAGAGAATTTTGTTTGTTCTCGGGTTTCTTAGTTTGTGTTTAGGGGTATGCAGGTCAAAAACCATGGTATAGGAAGTATAGATTCCCAAAGGATTCTAAATTCAAAATTTGGTCCAAAAGTGTGCATTAGTGACCTAAAGGTGTGGAATAATTTTCAAGTATTGATGTTGATCATAATGTGGTGAGTTGATTGAGTTTCATTTGAAAATCGTGTATTTTTGCCCATGCTAGTTAGTTTGTTTCTTCAGGAAGTTAAAGTTTAAGGTTATTTTATATATTGAAATAGCCAAATGGGTTATAAAAATTTGTTTCAAAGTAATTTTAAAGTGTGTTGTGTCTTCCATGGATGAGGATTTATACAAATGAAAGGCTAATTGGCTAGTGGGTTTGTGAAGGAACTATGTTGCAGAGGAAGAGCTGAGTGTTTTTTTTTAGCATGCATGAGGGGGCATAGTAGAATGTTTTAGATATGGAATTTTAATTCATGAGTGTGTCTAAATATAAATTTATGGGTGTTGAAATGTTTAGGTAGGGCTATTAGGCCTATAATCAAGGCTAGTGAGAATAAAATATGTTTTTGGTCATTTTCTCCAAATGACAAAGAAGTTATGTATGATAAAAAAAGAGTGTAGTCATGGAAAATGTTTGAGAATCTCAAGGTAAGAAGAGGTATGAAAAATTTTATGGGGAGTTTTTATCATCTCTTTAAGGTGTTCCTTTCCTATTATTGATCCTTGAAGTCTTTTTAGGTCCGTAGGATCAGGAGTTGAGCCCACTTTGTCATTGTGTCAAAGGGGGAGAAAGTGCTTGAAAATAGAGACAGAGTCTAAGAATAAGATTTGTATTGGTGTTTTACATTAATTACAAAGGAGGATATTGTTGGAGGTTTTTAATTGATGTCTCCAAGGTGACCAAGGATTTGGTGAGGTGTTCTATGTGCTAAAATGACAATAACAAAGTGTGTTTCAATGAGTTTTAGTGTTCCTGCATGGTTCCTTGGTGTTCAACTTAGTGAGATAATTTATGGATAATATTGATGGTATAGACATGTTTTAGATATCCTATGTGGTGTTTTTAGTTCTTATAATGCTTATGAAAGTAAATAGAATTCATCAAAATAGTTATATGAATGTCTAAGCTCAAGCAATCATGTTGACAGACAAAGTTGAATGAGTAGTTTGATGACATAATATTTCACACATGTGAAAGTTTAAGGAGTAGTTTGATATATTGATGTATTTACATATGAAATTTCATGCTTTTTTTTTTTAAATTTAAATTCATGAGGTTGAGCGTATCAAAATTTATTAAGGTGCAAAGTTGGCCTCTCAGACAGAGTTCACTAAAGTTTTTATACTTAGCCAAATTTGCAAGAGAAAGATCTATGATCAGTGTTTAATCAGATCAAAGATCTAAAAAAAAAAATTTAATCTGATTTAATAAGAATCCAATGGCATGGTTCAAAGTCAAATATTCAATATTGCACATGCTAGTGACATGTGTTACAATCACAGAGTCTGAGCAGTAAATTTACAATGAGCATCTAATCTAATAGACAAAGATCTAATGGTGAGCATATGATCACATAGTTAGATATAAATGGTGTGAATTAATTCAATAAGTTAAATGATTTTCATATTTCACATAGAACTAATAATTTGTGCAAGCACATTGACTAAAGGGTACAGGGTGCGCAGAAGGCATGCAAAGCTGTCAAGTGACACGATCATAAAAGCAAAGATATAAGATCAAGGATGAGTATTTTAAGATAAATACTAGGATACTTCCAAGGAGATAAATAGAGTGAATTTTTTCAAATTTTATAGGAAGAAAAATATGAGTTCAAAGTGTCTGATGTTTAACATTTGCACAGTGACTGTTGGAATTTGAATATTCAAATTAATGAGGGAAAAACTAGTGCTTAATATTTTGCTTCTATATTTTGATCCAAGATGAATTTATTGATATAGTAAAAATAATTTTTTTATAATAATTCAAGGTGCATCACAAAATCTATTTATAATGTTGGAATCTTCATATAGTCAAAGTTATTAAACTTCAAAGTTGACTGTGTTTGACTAAGGTCTGCACGTGATATGAGAAAGATATTTGAGTTGTTCTTAATAGTGTCTAGATGTTTAAAGATGATCCAAATATTGGAAAGTGTTTTAAACTCCATGAAGACTATCTGAGTGGATTTTAGAGCTTTGACCAATCCATCTTTAGTGAGAACATTTTTTTATAAGTTGACTATGTTTGTTGAATACATTGGCAGATTGAGTGATCATCTTGCAGAGGTAAGTTGAAGATGTTCTGAGCAGATTTAAGGAATAAAATGAGTATGGATATTTTCTATAACTATTTAAGTCTTATGATAATGTATTGGATGTCAATATATGCTCTTTATCAGATATAGAGAATCAAAATAGCTTGACTATATTTTGACTGTATATGACCAGTCTAAGTGGTCACTTTGAGAGAGTTGAATTGAGTGCTTAGATCATGTTTTGAAGTGTATAAATAACATGGAGGTGTATCATACATCCTAAAGGGTTCACCCATGTGATATAATCATATGGTTATGTGAAATATTTGAGTATTTTCTTTAAAATTTTGAGACTGTGTTTTCTGTGTATGAAGGCCTAAAGAGTAAGGAGACCTAATTGGTAAGTTAATGTGTTGAGTTGGTGTTCTAGTTGGCATCGAACCATATGAGATTAATAAATGGGATATTTGAGATAGGTTTGATGTGTTCAAGAAATTGGTAAATGATGAAGATGGTCCAAGTGGTCTCACATGTAACGTGTGAGTATGAAGGCCTAATTGTTTTAGGTCTCACCAAGACCTAATGGTGGTTTAGGGATAATGAGGTAATGGCTAACATATGAAAATTGATTTGAGATATTTATTAGCATGATATAAGTCTTAAGGGTTAAGGTAAATCTTTTTTCTGAATAAGAAGATAATATTCATGAAGAATCTATAAAGAGTGAAAGCAAAGATGATGGTTTTTAGACTTGAGATTGTAGAGTTGAGCAGTTGTGTGGGTTTGGAGCCAATCAAAGGAGATAAACTTTAAAAGAGAAGGTACAAGTCATTGATGACTAAAAAAGAGTGAATAATATCATTCATGCTTGTCTGATCAAGGTGATGAAGGTAAGCACATAGGTTATTAGACCTAATAAGCCTAGAAGAGGTAGATTGAGTGAGTAAGCCCTAGAGGCTAATTCAGTGAGTGTGCTTAGTAGATGGATTGAAGAGAAAAGTAGGTTGAGGATTATGATACATAACCTATAGGTCATGTTATTGTGTTATGATAGAGTTGTTGTAGGTTTTATGATTATGTATGTGCTAAGAAGTGAAGAGTGATCCAAAAGGGTGTTTTGGATGCATTGCTTGTGCGTGTAAGTTTGTAAGAGTGTGAAGGGGAAAGAGAGAAAGTAAGATAAGTTCATCATCAGGTGTAGAAGACATTAGATAAAATTTGGAGATTAGATCAAGGTATTTGGGTTGGTGTTTGGTTTCCTAGGGGGTTGGTTCCTCTTTGTGGGATGGGTGTCCCACTAAATTAAGGGATGGGTATTCCTTAAACAGTTTGTGTTGGTCTAAATGTTGAATATTATATTTATAAGACTATATTCCATCTTGTAGGGTTTATTGGGTTTTATCTCCCAAGAGGGTTTCCCACATATATATTGTGTTTTGTGCTTGATCTTACTATATAGTCCTTGTTCATTATAATGGTTAATTTGTATGCATCATGATTGTATGTGCTTAATGTATAAGAGTTGGGAATTGAATTGGATTATTTGGCATCACTAATTCACCCCCTTAGTGATTGTACCTCTAAAAAAATTTGTGTTTGTTTCATAGTTTTTGCAATAAATAGTATGACTGTATGGCATGCCTGAAGTTGTCATTTCAGATAGAGACAAACACTTTACTTCAAGGTTTTGAAAAACTTTGATTGCTAATTTTTGTACAAGGTTGAATTTTAGTTAATCTTATTACCCAAAAATGGATGGTTAGACATAATATTAAATTAGGTTGTGTAAAATATGTTAATAATGTATGTGATGGATCAATAAGGTAAATGGGAGGATTATTTACACTTATTTAAATTTGATTATAATAACATGTACCATTCTATGATTAAAATGGCTTCTTTCAAAGCTTTGTATGGATGTAACTTTAGAACTTCATTTCACTAGGAAATTTTTAAAAATAGGATTGTTGTTGGTCTTAATGTTTTGTAGGAGTATGACATGCAAATGGAAACTATAAGGCAAAATTTAAAGGCTACCTCTAATAGGCAAAAGAGTTATACTAATTTAAAAAGGTCACCACATGAATTCCAAGTGGGAGATAAGGTTTTTTTGCTTGTTAGACCACAAAAAAGTTCAATTAAATTTGTAAAGTCTTCCAAATTAGATTCACAGTTTATAGGACCCTTCAAAATTTTGGAGAAATTTAGTCATGTTGTCTACCATCTAGCCCTTCCTCTTTCTTTGTCTTAGATTTAGAATGTATTTCATGTTGCTTTGTTGGGAAAGTATATTATTGATCATTATCATTTTTTGATTGGACTCATATTTAGGTTTTGGAAGATAAAAAGATGTAGTTGGATCCAGTGAAGATCCTAGACCAACGTAGTGTTAAATTGAGAAATCATGCGATTTCCAAAGCATTGGTTCAATGGGATCCTTTATCAAAAAGTACTACTTAGGAAAACAAAAGTCTTTTCAAGCATCATTATCCTTGGCTATTTTGGTAATTGAAATGGCTCTTTCCAAGTGGGGAAGGATGTCATGACCCTATTTGACTTGCATTTATTTCATTTTCTAATATAGTTTAGTTGTGAACTATTTGAGACATCTATTTATTTTATTGTGGTGTTATAGTTTTGAGATCTATGTTGATCCATTATATTTATGGTTGAGATAGTTATTGATATATTTTTCATTACATCATTAGATATTTATGCTTAATGAGTTACTAATTTACTACTCAATTCAAATGTATTATTTAAATGTTGATATTTTATTTATTGCTTTTAGTTGTCTCAATATTGTTGAGGGTTTATTATTTGAATGCAGGGACATGTACTTGAACTAGGTTATGTTTAGACCTACGCAATGGATAAATGTGGATTTCATGTGTGTTTTGGCATTGGTCTTGGTAGCAACTTGGAATCCTATGAAAGAAGGGAAGCTCTATTATATGGTTGATTACCGGTTTCCAAGTAAGTATTGCATTAAACTATGAGTTGCATTCTTTTAGTTGTTTTGATGGTGTGAATTGGTTTTGTTTGTCACCATAAACATAAGCATTTATATTATTTTCCTATAAAATAGTGTTTATAGTTGGAAATCCTAATTGGTTTGAATGGATTTAATTTTTTATATAATTATATGGTAGCCATTATAAGGCTTGACCATGGTTGGTTTTGGATTTAGATTGTGCACATACATTTTTATGTATTTGATGTTAGTGTTGGGTTTATTATTATTATTACATTTTATTAGGGTCATGACTGTGTATTTTTTGATTGAGTTTTAGTTGGTTAATTTGATTTGTATATTTGAAACCCTAACTAGGTCATTCAAGTTTTTGGGTAATATTATTCTATTTTTAACAAACCCTATTGCCCATTATGAAACCATGGCCATCTTTGGGGGTAATGATGTTTTCAAGCCTCCAGATGTTTCAAAATGATCATTAGGGTTTTTGGAAAAATAATATTTTATTATTATTATTTATATATGATTATGTTGGACATACTTCTATACCATAATATAGTCATTATGAGTTTACTTGGGTTTATTAAATCATGTTTGAATTAATTATGTGATTTTGGTCATGATGTTAGATTTTATTCAAATTCATTAAGAGTTGACTTACATTTATAAATTACGATCGGTTCTTTGC
The DNA here is from genome assembly GCA_037957365.1 of Torreya grandis. Taxonomy (NCBI): domain Eukaryota; kingdom Viridiplantae; phylum Streptophyta; class Pinopsida; order Cupressales; family Taxaceae; genus Torreya; species Torreya grandis. The sequence continues at coordinate 3,100,088 of JARHVA010001325.1, forward strand.
TTTTATTTTTATGATTACGTTTATATCATTATAGTTGTTTTTTAAATCTTCTTCCATTTTTGTTAATGTATATTTCAGTCAAATTTTGATCCATAGCTTTGTGTTGGGTGTTAAGTTATCATTTTTGGTTGGCTAAAGTTGTTGTCTTCTATCTATGAGTTTTTATTTTAACTCATTAATATCTATTAAAATGTTATTTAAGGATGATTGCAAATAATTACATGAGTTATATTTATGGGTCATATTATATTCTTTGAATATAATATGGCTCATAAATTGAAAAGCTTAGTTGAATGAGTGGTAGTCATAATCATGTATCAAGTCAATGGATCTTAGTGAGATGGACTAGGGATGTATGGTTTGTTTGTTTCTATTGTTTGATTATTTCATTGTGTCAAGCTCAATACATTTTGATTGTCCTTTCTCTACCATTTCTATGCTGCCCTAATCTATATCCAAATGATGGTTGGGATGGTCTATTGCCACTTATGGCTGGGATCATTGGGATTGGCAAGGCAGGTTAACTTCATTGGATTATATGCAAAAGATTGATGATATACTTCTTCATCTTTGAGTTTTGAGAGTTGGCCGTAGATGGATTAAATTATATATTTAATTAATTTTATTCATTATAGTGGTAACATGATACAATTTAATGCTATGTTTATCTTTCATATTCAGATAAAATATGTAAGATTGATCTATGGTTATGATTAGAGTAATCTTTAGAATATCAAATTATCCTTTGTATTCTTATTTGTATAAGGAATTCTACAATTTCATTGAAGCATTTGATGTTATGAACTTTAACTATATGATTTTAATATGTACTTCATCTAATCTCATATTATTAAAATAAGTAGATTTATAATGAAGCTTCTAAAGTTAAAATCTAGAAATTTGTTGAATTTTAATTGTGAAGTTGTATTGGTTATTTAGTGTTTTATAATATGAATATGTTTTCATAGCTTTTTTTACACTTGATTAATATTGAGTTCATGGACTTGAACTAATTGGATATTTGAAGTTGTAAATAGTTATTTATGAACATAGTTTGTAATATTTATTTGTGATATTACATGAGTTTTTTTATGTTAATAAGTGTATGAGGATTGGAAAGTAATATTTGTAAGTTTATGATTACATCTTAAGTACAAACTAGAAATTCAAGTTTTTCTTGAATAACTCATATGGGATTATCATTATGATTTTTAAAGTTAGGTAATGTTATTAATCGATCAAGTTAATTGGTGTTGATCATTATAATAAATTATTAAGGTGTCTTGTAACCTTAAGCCTATAAGGACTTTTTAAATACCTTAATATATTCAAATATCTAGTGAAGAGATGGACTAATTAATGATAGTTTGTTTGAAACTTCTAAAGAAGATGTTAAGTCAATAACATTATATTGATTAATAAGATGAAATCCTTGTGATTATAAGATGGTTTATTAAAGAGATTATAACCATCATAAGACTTATTCATAATGTTTGTAATTATTGTTAGGATATTTGATAAGGGTTAAAGTAGAAGAATTTCATAGTAATAAAATTTATATAAATCTTCTAAAGATTATTATAAGACAAATATTTTAATTATAAACTAATAGATCACTGCTAAAGTGCAATGGACTATTTTATGACAGCTCCGTATAACCTATTGAAATTGAATTAAAAATAAGATTATGTAAATCTTATGCAAATGTTGAAATTAACTTGGCAAATACGTTAAGTACCTAAATGTTTTAAAAATCAATGGTTATTCTAAATCAAGGCATATTATGATAGAGGATCATTTGCTCCATATTTGGAATCGATCATTAGAATAATAAGTTAAATTTATATGCTTATAGGAAAAGGAAGTTTAATTGATTTATAGTCATTGAGTTAGAATTGATAATTCTCCTTTGAAAAATGATAATAAGAAAGTTACAACCTAAAGTTAAAATAATGATGTTATGCATATGATAAGATCATGAAATTAAGATAAAAAGGTTTAATTCTCTTAAGATTGAATTTAAAAGTAAACCTAATGTAAGTGCACTTAGTTCATGGAACTATTAATTAATATTGAGTCCTTGGAACACATACGACATTCATAATGGTAATGGTTGGAAATGAAAGGATAACCTTGAACCAATGTTCTAAATCAAGTAAGATCTTTAAGCAAGCATTCCTTGACATGTGCTTGTAACCCTACCTTGTATATTGGTAAGATTTTCCAAAATAGAACATAAGCATGGTTGTTGAAACATCTCATGAAGCTACACATTTACCTTAGACAGATCATGCCAAAACTCATACCTCTATTTATTTGTGAATTCAAAAGGTGTTCCAAGGCTTTGCATTACTTTTGGAAATAGTCTTTTTTATTTAATCTTTGCATGATTCTTATGAATTGGTAGATCTTGCTTAAGCAAGCTTAGTATGATTATTCTTCTATTGATTCTATTTTCTCTCTGCCTCTATTTTCTAAACTTTGATGAATTATCCAATGAGGTACAGGATATTTTATAGCCTGTACAAGTACTGGGGTAAGGTCATAAGTTAGTGACAACTCTGATAGGAAGGCCATATAGTAAAGTATGTAGATAGGCGTGCATGGGTGTGTTTGTATTGACCCACTTTTGTCTAAATACTAAGTGGTTAAAACACTTCTTAATTAATTTATTGATGAGTTATGTACTTAGTCTAGTTTTTGTGTTGGCTATAGCACAATTATGGATCTCATTACATTTTTTCATGCTAAAATCTAATTGAAACTTTGTACCATAGTTGTTTTCTTGGTGTATATAAAAAAAATTATGGTTGTCACATTTTTGAAATTCAAATCATTAGCAACTGATTACAATTGATTCAACAAGTGAAATGATGCACTAACATCTTAGCACATTCAAAGTAATGTGTCAAATGGATTCAAGAGAGAAAATCTATAAGTGTATTCATAACACAATACCATTTCACACTTTGTTAAATAATATCTTACGATTTTTTCCTAATTCACTCATTTGCATGTTGATTTTTCACTAACACCAGTTTAGCCAAAGCTATCATTTGAATGCTACAAAATAAAAACTATATATACTCACAACTTTTGATTCCCCTCTTAGATGTATATAAGGAGGAAATGGGAATTGGTCTTTCACTCTAAAAAATAATATACCATGATCTAGACCCATTTGAATTCATTGACATAATGGAATCCAATCTATTCATTCCAAACTAACTAACAGTAGGCTAACCAGGTGCCCTATCATTATAACATTACATGTGAGGAATAGATGTAGAGTGACTTATCAAATTGTCAAAATTTTGGCCATATCAATGAGGTAATGATGATAATTCTCAGTTGATATAATGAGATCATCATTCATTTGTCATAAGATGTGACTATTTTCATCACATTACCACCATGTCATAAGCAATAAGACTACATATAAAAGGTAAATAAAGGACCCCTTACAAGATAAAGAGCCCACCCATCCATTCTAAAATAAGTAAGAAATACATTAGGGCATCTAGGGAGGTCCCTATATACTCTATAGAGGAGTTTTAGTGTGCATTCTCTATGAATGCATCATAAATCAATTTTGAGCAACCCCCAAAAGCGTGAAGCATGCCACAAAAGGCGTAATTAACATTTCTTACTACATGATCCAAATCTATGAATATTGTAACTAGCCATAAATTTTGGTCTCTAATATCATCAAAAACATTACTAATGTCATCAGTGGTACATCACAGGCATTTCAGTACCAATTTTTTGACTTACTTCTATGTTTCACATAGTGGAAGTCCTTAAATGTCCCCATCAATATGGGTGCCAACTTATAGCATGTAACCACCTTCACCAACATTTCCTAGACCAAAATAGGGAAATATTATGAACAACTATGCAGATTCAATGCATGGTGGGTGTAAATCCATCATCTCATCCTAGTGCACCCTTGTGTGCCATCAAATGTCATGTAATATTTGGGACAGCATGCTACAATAACTAAGCTCATGATGTCATAAAAATTAGATTCCATGAGCTCCCAAAGGCACCCATCATTTCCTTTCCATTATTCATTACTATGTTGGATGTGTAGGACGAATTTATACACTACACATCTCTAGCTACTCACTCAATACCACCACTATGAATGATACCCCTAAGGGTATAGAGGCCATTGCCTCAATAATCAGTAACATGACCACAATCAAAGGTGCAAGCATAATTAGAAGTAGAATCATACCCATCAAATATTTTTATAATAAAAATTAAGGCACTAGCATGCATAGCATTTCCACCTCGATTAAAGATTAAGTTGCATAATACCAAATCATGGACTTCTGACAAGAAAGTTCCATAGATCAATGAAAAATATGATCTTTCTTAAATAAGCATCATAGTGGAGTACATGTAAAAGTCTATGTTAGATGAAATAGGTACTGGGGTATACAAAGAAGAAGAATATAAATAATTTTTTTATTATAAAGTAGCGTGCACTTATCAAGTATAAAACAATGTCTTAAAGATACTATTGGTAGACATTCCCACACTTCTTATGTCAATAATTGTAAACATAGTGGTAGAAGAGGAATAACGCACACGTAGGATGGCTAAAATGTTTAAAAGAAAACTAAGTTTTATATCTTTAGGTGCACAAACAAGTCTAAAATAATAAGGAAGCCTATAGTCATTGATATAGAATCCAAAGACCCATAGTATGTCTTGAATATCACCAACTATTATAGCGTATGGGTTCCATTATTAAACCTTAGCTAGTTGAGGAAGCTGAGCCATAGGAGGCTCAAGTTTCAAAATAATAGCCAAAAGAGATGATTCAGGCCTATTAGTAGCTAAAGAATACTTTGGTTCCTCTATCTAGACCAAAGCACTAGTTTAGAGGCACATTGCAGTCAAAACATCTCCTTCGTCCTCTCCTTCACATTCAATGTCATCTCTAGATTATTCATCTCTAATGCATGATCCACAAGTGAGCTCATAACCACACCTTGAGAAGTTAACCATATAAGAATATATCACAATAGATAAGGAAACTATTAAGGATCAATTTTAGTATGAGAAGGCTCAAAAGGTGGTTGTGAAGAAAGCAATAAAAGAGGATAAGATGAAGAGGAAGGAAGAAGTGGTACACAAGTTTATCAAGGATAAGGATAAAAGGAAGAAGCAAGAGGAATAACATAAGAAACATGAAGAAGTTGTGTGGAAATAAAAAAAGTGATCAAATCAAGAAGTGTAAGAAACATAGAAGAGGAAGGTTGAGGTTGATGCAGAAACTAAGGTAGAATAAGATGATAAAAATAAATAATTCCTATGAAATTTGGAGGAATAAATATATAAGCAAGCCCAATATTAAGTGACCAAGGACAAGGTGGAGGTGGTTGACAAAACAAAGGTAAAATTAGAGTGTAAAATGTAGGTAGACTTTATAACACAATATTCAACAAAACCTACCAAGAAGGTGGTGATAATTGAATTCCATAAACCATATTCCACATCATAAGGTTTGGGGTCCACTCAAGGGGGTATATAAAAGGAGGCTTCCCAACATATACCATACTTACCTATCTAATGGTTGTGGGATGTTCATGTACCCTCAGTAAGATGCAAAATATTCTCACGTATAATGGAAAAAATAAATAAGTCACCTATGATGTTTGTAGATTCTACTTTGTCCCTTGTAACAATAATACAAGAATCATCACTCAATGTCTCCCAGTTACCTTGTACAAAGTAAATTGAGGGAGTGAGTAGATTCTTGGAGTCAACCACACAAAATGCTTTTGCACTAGAATAAGAGGCATCCAAACTAAGGGAGGAAAATATAGAGTTACACCTCTACCTCACCAAAATAAGGAAATTCATCAATGACGCCTTCCCTACCTTAGTCACTCAAGTCCTGGGTAACCAAGTTATGTTAGAAGAGAAGCAATTCAAGGTGCTACTGTCTAGGATTAAAAAATACTACCTTATTGTGTAAAAGCTCCAACAAATGTGAACATAGGGTTAAGTGTTGAAATTCGAAATAGAGACCATCTACGAACTATTATAGGAGTACAAGCAAGTCATGGACACTATTTCACATCAAGTTTTGCATATTACTTACACCATGTTGGATTGGAAGCAGTTACTCAACACTACATTGAATGAGGTAATATTTGAGCTTGTTAAGGTTAATAGAGCCAAGGAAATAATGGCATATCAGATAGATACACATGTTTAATGGATTCAACAATGGAAGAGTCATTGGACTCAAGAGATGTAGTGATGGCCAAGATGACTAGATGGTAGAATGACATGTTATGAAATACATTTATAGGAATCCAAATTCCAATTCATGTAGATATAATGGATGAACTCACACTGGAGATTCAACACAAAGTGTTTCATAATAGGGATGCCATGATCATCTCTAAGGATGATGATATTCATAACATAATGTAATATCAATCCCTTTTAAGCACTATGATTAATTTAGTGTGGGCAGCTCTTGGCAATTGTAATTTTTTCAAGTAGGACTTAGACAATTTTAGTTTAGAAATCATTAAGGAACCATACTTTGTCCCACCTACCTAGCTCCAATAGTAACTCTATAAAATGAAAGTTTTTCAAGCTACATAATCGATTATATAATAGAAACAAATGTCAAAGTCATCTTTGATTATAATTAAGACCTATTAAAAAATAATTTTAGTACATACATCATCATCATCTATTTATACATATGAATCTACTCTAGCCATAGCTTCCACATAAAAACCTCTTTTACCTTATTCTCAGTCTATGCCTTCACCCTCCACATAAGTATTGTGCACACTAATTTTGGAAAATTTTATAAATAACTTAGTTTTCTATAAGGGAAGGCTTTAAACATTAGGAGCAAGGCTAAGAATGTTTAAAACCCACAAGAGCGGCCTCTTAGTTATGTCAATATATTAAAAACCTACAAGGGTAGTATATTGGTACATTGCTAAGTTAAAAACCTAAAATAACATCTAAGTAGTGTGTAAGAGGTGAAAATTAGAAAATGACACCTTTAATGATTAATGCAAGTAATTTTTTAGTCCAACATTTCTCTTCAAGCAATTTCATCAACTCTAATGTTCAACACACTTCTGGTCACTTTTTCTCAAGATAAGACACTAATTTAAGTTTAAGAAAGTGTTAGTAATATAATAGGGATATAAAATATTAGAGTATAATTATTTGACAAGTGTGTGATTTTCACTATTTTATACTTTGTATATATTTTTGGATTTGACACCTAAATACACATCAAGAGTCTACAAAATGCGAAGAGTCCCTCTTTTGTTGTAGTAAAAAGCTAGAATAAAAGGGATAAATCCTTTGTAAGCTCTAAATATAGTGCTATGTTATATTTTTAAATGGCTTTAAAATATAAATATCAATATATAGATCTGATAATGGTTCTTCTTTATGTTTAGACTTGATCCTTGTGCAGTTGCATACTATTTTCCTATAATCTGTTAATCATTTAAAATATTGAATGTTTGGGCAAACTAAGATTGTGAATCATGCTCATTCCTTTATAAATTTTCACCTGGTTTAACTTTAATTTATTATCATCACTTCCTTATTTCTCTTTTGTATTATTCTTCACACAAACAATCCCAATGAGCATGTTCTGATGGGTTTTCAGGAACCTCTATTAATAGTTAGAGATGTCTCTTCATTATTGAAACATTTGATAATTATGATTACTTGTTGAAGCATGTGGATAATTACAATGATTATGGCCCAAATTTTTGAACTAAGACAATTCCATGGGTTGGTAAAATAAATTCCTCAACCCTCATGAATATGGAGTAGTTCCACCACCATTGAGCATTGTTGAACCTCAACAACACTAACTCATGAGATTAATATTCTAATGATATTAAAACCCTAAGATGAAAGGTGGGAGACACATATTGGTCTCACTATGAGTAATTTAAAGGACACTGATCCCGATTGAACCTCAACCATACATGAATCAACCATTATAGATGGAATTATAGATTCAAGGGTACTCACTTCTAGGTACCATCAAATGTTTCTACAAAATATAAAATTTTAGTATTGTGTGCATGCATAAACCAACTTCATACCCCATAATATTAATTAATTATTGGAAACATAATTTAGAATGTTATGCATCTATATGTTATCTATGTTGAATCTTAGAACCTATATCTCATGTTTCTTAAAAAATAGTACTATGCCATCGAATGTATCTAAATATGTGAATATTTGAAAACTTGTAAGTTATGTTTTGTACAAAAGTATGTGCACCTACATGGAACATGCACTCAAGTATATTTGAATCTAAAAACTTTTAGTCATGTTCCTATCAAATGAGTGCATATGTAAGACATGCCTCAAAAATCTATTAAATATATAAATTTGTGTCCCGTATATGAATCAAACTAATATTTGAACCACTATGAAATCTCTAAATCCTATATTTTGTTTTAAAATATGAAATTTATAGTCATAGAAGCTTAAGTCCTTATTTCAATCCCAATATCATGCCCCCCATTTTAGGTGATGGATGTACCTTGTGAGTTAATCATCTCAAAAAAAGAGGGTTAATTATACCATGTTATGTATAAAGATGTAATCATATAAAATCATGTAAACATGTTAATAATATGCCACCATAATAATGTATATGTCATCAAAACATGTATGAAACATATGTAATTCAAGGCATATAAGTGTCACATCAAGATAGATATAACAATAAGACACATAATAGTAACCATCATTATTTTAAGAATTGAATAAGGCTATGCTATAAAGAGGTGCATGATGTGAATCATGGCACTATATACAAATGGGAAGGTGTGTGCTATGGATCATTATAGTTGAAACTCAACAAACTTAACAATATCATAAGAAAATCCTAGAACTAATCCATTTATAATCACACAATGCCATACAAATGACATACACAATAACACTCAATGTCACACATAAAGGCAAGTGCCACATACAAGGGACATGAATATGTCACAACAAACAAGGACAAGGTATTAAATTATGTGGGAAGGGTCTAGAATCATATTAGCTACCATAAGACAAACTCATGAAATATATGCATAATAAATCTATGAAAGATTATAAACAAAGTAACAAATTCATCCAAGTAACATAACTACCTCTTTTGATTAGGAGCACTGGCCTAATTCTACCAATATAATACTGACTCTCATCCATAATATGCCTCACCCATTAGCCTTTATGTTCTTATATAGATAAGAGAGGAGGCTAGGGTTAGGGTTATGGTTTTATTGATTAGTTACAAATAGAATAAGATAAGAATTTTATTAGTATAAGTCAATTAAGTATTTAATTAATTGTTAATATTCTCTAAGAATAGGTTGTGGATAAGTGATCACCAATTAGTGCCCACCCATAAATCACAAATACATATTATAATTACATCTCAAAAACCATAAAAGAGTGTATGAGTAATTTCATACCTTAACATTACCCCTTAAATTATATTTTGATGAAGGGAAGGACAACAGAATCATTAAATTATCCCCCCTTGACAACACCTTCCTTCACTCCAATTTTTTCCTAAGCTAAACAAATTAGGCCTCAAGTAAAGGTTTTGTGAAGATCAATGCCATTTTATTATATCATTTGATGAGTATAATGTATATGGATATTAACGTGCTTTGTGCATTTGATCTCCAATGGGTTATGATAAATGTGGATGACACTCTGAATATCACACCAAAGTGATGTAGGTTGGGTATGTGAAAATCTAAATTTTGAAAGTACGTGTCAAATCTAAACTAACTCACTTGAGGTAGTGAAAGATACACTATACTCATTTTTTTAGTAGACAAAGTAATAATAATATTTTTCTTACAATACCAAGTCACTTGACCTATCCCAAAATGACAGATGTATCCAGCAGTTGACTTGTGAATGTTTAGATCTCCTGCTCAATCACTTTTTGTGTAATTGACAACTATTGTGTTCCTAGTATAAGTGTAACTAGAAATTGAAGCTTTTCCTCCTAACTTTTAAGCAATCCCATAGTTATTAGTATTGTGAATATGCATTATAATGTGTTTTTTAGTTTGTCAATGTCTTTCATGGGGTTCCTAACAGTAGCATGATACTGAGTCAACAAAAAATGAAATATTAGGTCAAGATGAGTCAAGTGAAAAATAATTCCCACCAAATTCATGTAGAGTATACCATAAAATAAAAGAGAATAATACTTGGTGGAAATCTTAATTCCTAATTAACAAAGAGTTGGTAAAGACTTGTAGTCTTTCATGTTAATATTGAGTATGTCTTGAGAATACTTGGATTAATTAACAAAAATTACTCTATTGGAATTTGAGATTTGAATACCAGGGAAAAAATGCAACAAGTCCAAGTCAGTCATCTCAAAATACTTCATTATCTAATCTTTCAAATCATGAATCTACTTGATTGAACTCCTTACGATTGTTAAGTCATCAACATAGAGGACCATAATTGATAGTTTCCCATCTACTTTCTTGATGTGGACTATGGGGTCAAAGTAAATCCATGTAAATCTAGATTTGATTAAGAATGTGTTGATCTTTTCATACCAAGCTCGAGAACCCAATTTCAAAACATACAAGGACTTTTTTAATTTGCATAAAAATATGGAGTTTTCACTGCTTATGGACTAGGGAGGTTGTGACATGTAGATTTATTCCTACAAGTATCCATAAAATAAGATGTTCATATGATGGACTGACCATTCATGTGTTTCAACCAAGGAGAATACTAACCTGATGTAATTCATATTTACAATTGGAGAAAATGTTTCTTGGTAGTCAACACCTTTAACTTATGAAAACATTTTGCTACAAGTCAGGATTTATATAAATCAATGGAACCATCTATTACATACCTAGTGTAGTACACCCACTTGTAATTCAGTATTTTTCTTCCTTTCATAATTAGATCCAAGTCCTAAGTTTTATTCTTATTCAAATAAATAAGTTTGGTTTACTATAGTTGTTTGTCATTCAAGATGCTTAAAACATTGATGATAAGTCTTTGGATCATGTTTCACTACTAATTGTACCAAATTAAAAATAACATATGGATTTTATGATCACTTCATGTTGTAATATCTTGGATCCATTGCCAATGCACCAACCTCACTGTGAATTATGTGTACCCATTTTGGTAGAGGTTTTGTTAGTTGTACAGGTGCAATCTACAATTATTTTTAGAATTGGAAATAGAGGTGTTGGTTGTCCCCACTATGGTTCATTATTTAAAGTGTAGTAACTCTTAGAATGAGAGTCATCTAAACTATTTTTTCTTCATAAGAGACCTTGAAAGTTATGGCCAACTCAAAATAATATAATAGAGGAGGAGGCGTATCAGATGTTAACATGAAATCTTGAGATTGTTCATTAAATAACATAGTCCAATAGTAAATCACTTTAGTGGTTCCTAAAATACAAAGATGTTATGCCTTTAAATATTCATGATAGTTAAAAATGATGTCCCTTAATTTCCATTATTTTTCCTTTTCATCTATAATGTGTACCCATGCATTATATTTAGAAACTTATAAATTATAAATATTTGGATTGACACCAAACCATTTTTCTTTAGGAATCATATTTTTCACTACAGAGTAGGGATTGTGATTTTAGATGTGGGTTACACACTAAATTTACTTTCCCCAACATTGTGGAGGAGAGTCTTTGAAATATAAAATGTAATTAACTATTTTATTTAGTGTGTGGTTTTCATGCTCAAATACACCATTTTGTTGAGGCATGTAGGAAACCACATGCTCAAGTTGAAGGTACTTCTATTCACAAAAGCTAATAATCTGATTACTAAAAAAATATGCTTCATTACTTATTCTGAGATGTTAAATTTTTATCATTGATAGGTTTTCAACAAGGGCCATTAAAAATTTTGAAGTGTTTAAAGACTTCATTTTTGTTTTTCAAAAAGTAGACCCAAGTTCTACGAGAGAAAACATCAATGAATGTAAGCACATATTTTTGTTTTTAAAAATAAACCTTGGGAAAGGACATAAGATCACAATGAACTAACTTAAATATGTCACTTTCCCTAATAAAGTTATGTGATTAATAATGATTTCAATGGGAAGTAAAAGGAGCTCAGGGTAAGAGAATGGCGATGACAGTGAGCAGGAAACAAAGTTTTCAAATCCTAACTCAGAAAGGGATAAAAAATATGGTGATGGAGAAAGGGAGATCATGTGGTCTACTAGATTTGAATCCATGCCAGGGTAAGTACAGATACAAGGAATCTCTCTTGAAAGAGGCAATAGTTTTGACTCTGCTAACTCTAAACAAAATTCAGGTAAGACTTCTCGGTGTGAAAGATTGATTGGGTTGATGAGCAAGAAGGAGATAAAACCTATTGAATATCTAAAAAACATTAAATATGGAAAAAGTATACATGTTGAAATCACTCCCTCTCTTATAAATCATGCTTCACAAAGGATGAAATAATACTTAGTTGGAAAGTTCATGGGAGCTAGACCAAACATAAATTCTTTCAGATCTTGGGCAAAGGAAAAATGGTGCACAAAAGGGCATATGGAGATACTAGAAATGATGAATGGATTCTTCATGATTATATTTAATAACCCTAAGGATAGTGTTAAGATTCTCGTAGGGGGTCTGTGGTTTTTTAGAAAATTGGGTCTTTTTCTCAAGAAATGGGAACTAGGGTTTAAACTTGAGAAGGAGAGTATTTAACCAAATTCCCATCTAGGTTAGACTTATAGGTCTCCTAATTGATTTTTGGGATGAGGATATATTTACAAGTATATCCAAATCATTTGTGTACCTCATAACTCTAGATTTAATGACCAAGGCATGATCTAGACTTGTCCATGCCAGATTTTGTGATAACACATTTGTTAATCAAGATTTACCAAAATTAATAGTGTTACACACCCCTTTTGGTGTAAGAACACAAAAGATATAATTTGAAAAATCTGACATGATATGTGAGAAATGCCACAAACTGGGACATTCAATAAAGGTGTGATTTATGGGTCCAAACACAATAGTGTGGCAAAGAAAGAGAGGAGTCTCATTTGAAAAAATATACCAAAATGTAGACATTAAATATGGAGATGGAGGCCCATCCTATCTTAGATGCAAATGGTCCTTACACTCAATAGGAGGAAGGAGATAAGGTGAGTTTAGAAGAGATCAAAAAGGATGTATCAGAAGCTAATCATATAGAAAAAATGGAGAATACAACACTATTAGATAAAAGGAGCAAAATAAAACCTATCTGAATAATTCGCTTTGATAGAGATACAAAAAAAGAGGGATTTTGGGAAAAGGATGAATTCATACATAAAATAAATATTATGGAAAAGTAAGGACATAAACCTACAAGTATTCAAACTCAGACCAAATTTCAAATTTTGGAGTAAGAGGTAGAAGTAAAAGAATTGATTGAGAAAGTGGTAGAATCCCATAAAATAAAGGTTATACTTAAAGAGTTCAACCATATTTTTTTAGTGTTTACTCATAAGAAAGAAGGGAATTTAAGATGGGAAGTTACTTAAAGAGTTTAACCATATTTTTTTAGTGTTTATTTGTAAGAAAGAAGGGGCAGTTAATTTTGTAGAGTTTCAGCTTATTAGCCTGTACAATTCTTTTTACATAATTATAACCAAGCACATATCCCTAAGGATGTAGCTAAGCATGGAAAAAATTATTCCATGTTAGTAGAGAGGTTTCATACCAAGAAGACAAATCCAAGATGGAGTGATTGTGGTTCATGAATCCATACACTCTATAGAAAAAAATCTAAAAGGTACCTATGGTCCTTAAATTAGATATGGCCAAGGTGTATGATAGACTAGATTGGAGTTTTCTAGATAGAGTATTGGCTCAATTTGGTTTCAATGATAAGTTTAGAAAGGTTATTAGAGTGTGTGTAACCACTTGCATGTTTTTTGTGTTAGTCAATGGAGTGTCTCGATAATTCTTCAAGAGCATGAAAGGAGTTTGACAAGGAGACCCTCTATCACCACTCCTATTCATCATCATGGTGGAATTATTGAGTAGATATATCTCCAAGGATTTGGATGATGATCAATTAAAAGGCTTCAAACTAGCTAGGTTTATTGATCTAGTGATACATCAATAGTTCATTGATGACACTATTTTATTGGCCAAAGCTTCTATACAAGAAGCTAGAACTATCAAAAATATTTTGGTGATGTATGAAAAGTAATCTAACCAAAAAATTAATTTTGAAAAGATTTTGGTTTACTTTTTCAATACTCTGGTGGCTAGACAAGCTAGGATAGCTACTCTTCTAGGTTGTCAAATCAAGTAACTTACTTCTTCATATCTAGGAATGTCGTTCTTCAATAACCAGCTTCACATTTTATCCTAGAATCTTTTGATAGATAGATTTCAAAAGAAGCTCATACGATGGAAAGATAAGCTCCTCTCTTAGGCTGACAAAGTAATGTTGATTAAGAGTGTTTTACAAACTCTATCAGTGTACATTCTATCACTATTTAATCTACCCAAATGAGTGGAGGATAAACTTATTAAGATTCAGATAAATTTCTTATGTGTTGAGATGGAGGAAAAAATCAAATTCCACCTAGTGGCATGGACTAAAGTTTGTAACAAAAAAAGATATGGCAGGCTTGGCATTAGAAACCTATGATTGATTAATAAAGCACTCATATCTAAATTTGTTTGGAGATTCATATCCATAAAATTAGTTTGGGGTAAGATCCTCTCTTTTAAATATATTGAAGGGAGAGACCCAATATTCATTTTGTCTGAGGACCAATTTGTGAGAGGTTCACATATTTGGAACTTTTTACCAACAAACAAGGAGTTAATCAATGAAGGTTTGAAATGGCAAATAGGAGATGGAAGGAGGATCAAATTTTGGAAAGATAATTGGAGCCTAAAATTGATGCCTTTCTAAAGGGACATAGGCATACACCTTCAGGAGAATATGAGACATAAATATGGATATAAGGTCACTAATTATTGTCAAGTAATGGAGGGATTTAAAAATTTGATAAATCTGAGCTTGGATCACATAAACCAAGAAGACATTTTGAAGATAACATAACTAAATAATGTGTTGTGAAATATCCACATCCCAAGGGTAGATAGAGAAGATCAACTGGTCTAGATTGACTCATTTGATGGCTTATATAAAGTAAAATTAGGGTATGATTTAATCTCTTAAGAACAAGAAGCTATGGTAAGCTAGGAAGGAGTGTGGGATAGATGGTTTGCTCCTAAAATTGTTTTTTTCTTAAGGGTTACTATTCAAAATAAAAAATGTATAGTTGATAACCTAAGGAAAAGAGGATGCATTATTATCAATAGATGTGTGCTGTGTGAAGAGGAGAATGAATCAGTTTTTCATCTATTAGTCAATTGCTCTTTCACTCAGAGAATTTGGAGTTATTCCTTTGAAAATTTTAATATTTTATGGGTACAACCAGGTTTACTTATGGAATTTTGAAAGTCTTGGAGATGTCCTTTCTAGAATACTCATCTCAATAAGATATGTAACTTGACTCTACTTCACATTATATGGGGGATTTTGGGAGCAAGGAATAATAGAATTTTTAGGGGTAATAGTTGCAACAATAATGTAATCTCAGAATGAATCTTTAATTTCATTGAAGAGAATTACATGTCAGTTCAAAATTAAAAAGGAAAAAATCTTCTCCCTTTTGAATAAATTGTTAGAGGTACAAACCACTGAGAGGGGGGGTTAATCAGTGGTGGCAAACAATCCAATTCAATTTATAAATCCTTTAAACACTTAAGTATTTAATATAACCATTCATGAAGCATTCAGCATGTTTATAGCAATGAACAATAGATAATATAAGATCACACACACAACACACGATCTATGTGGGAAAACCTCTTTGGGAATAAAACCCACTCTCAACCCTGAAAACACATGGACTACTTGTCCTATAATAAGTATACAAACATGAGACTTTATTGAAACACTTATTCTACAAGGAGCCCCTAGGATGGTCAAGTCCCGACCAAAATTTAGTGAAGCACTTATTCTACAAGGAGCAGCTACCCCTAGGATGGTCAAGTCTTTCTAACCAAAATTTAGTGAGACACTTTTTCCTCAAGGAACACCTACCCCTAGGATGGTCAAGTCCTTCTGACTAAAATTTAGTGAAACACCTATTTCACAAGGAGCACCTACCCCTAGGATGGTCAAGTCCTTCTGACCTAGATGTTGAAAACCCTCTTAATAACCATGAAATGAACATCCCCTAAACACTAATTGACTACCAATATAATGGACATATAATGTATATCATCCCCCTTCACTTCTTCACACAACCATAAACATCCAAAACCACCTTTTGGATCACTCTACACTTCTCAGCAACAACTCTGTCACAACCTCAACAATATGACCAAATGGTCATACACATAGTTCACACTCTGATTCTGCCTCTTAAATTGACCACCAAGCTTACATAGACATCATCTATCCTTCAAGCACACTCAAGGCATCCTAAACATCTTTTTAGATCACTCTAGACCTCTTCACTCATCCTCAATATTCAAACTTACAAGAGCACTATCTTTGACATCATAAATATAACTGATAGATGATACACATAGTCATCAACCTGCTCTCTCTAAAACCCATCCATTAGGCACACTCCCTTTCTTTTATCCTTCATTCCACAACACTCACACATGCCTCTCTTTCACAAGTCTTCAAACTTATAAGAGTATTATTTCTAACATCATAAATATGACCTATAAGTCATACACATAGTCATAAACTTGATCTACTCTTCAATCCATCCACTATGCACCCTTACTCTCCTTCACCTCTTAACTCTATACTCTTCCTCCACTTAGAGCCCCTTCTCACAAGTCTAAAAATTACCACCCTTGATTTCACCTTTTATAGATCCATCATGATTATTATCTTCTATTTCATCCATAATAATTGTATTAACCCTTAAGACATATAATAGAGGTAAATACCATCCACCTAGGTTGACCATAGCATCTATGGGTCACACTTAATCAACTATGCCTTTCAATTAGGCCTTAATAGCCCTTATAGGTCCTATGGAGACCCATTCACCTCTTTGACACTTCTCTAAGAAAACATAAAACATAAAAACACTTTAAAAATACATAGACCCATTTAATACAATCTATAACTCTACCTTAAGTGACAATATCCATCACATCACCCTTCTATTACAACACAATTAGCCTAAACATCATTTTATACATACGATCACCAAAAATGAACACACAATCAACTTCTAAGACTTTGATCATATAGAATATGGATTGGTAAAACCTTTATAGTCCACATAGATGGTCCTCATGAAGTATACAACATGATCTAGACTTAGTGTTAAGGTGTGGAGCCTAAAAGCTTCACATATGAGCGCATTACCAAAGTTGCAGGTTTACACAGTCACCGGCGTCGGTCAGGAGCGACCGACGTCAGTCTGATGCAGTTGAAGAGACACCGACGTCGGTAAAGGATCGGCCGACGTCAGTCACAGGCAAGTAGACAGGAACCGGCGTCGGTTACCTGTGCGTCCAGAATGCTATTTTTGAGGACAGAAGCGAGTGTTTGCATGATGAGTTTAAGTCTTAGTCTTAAGTTCGTGTTTCTATTATTAGTAAGATTGTTTTTAGAGCCCTTGTTCAAGATGCTTAACTGTTGGTTGTAAGTGCATGCTCAAGTTTCCTAATTCTATATGTAGAATTAGATCTTCTTAGCTTAGTGTGATTATTGTAGTAGTTCATTGTATGTGAATGTTGAAGAACAGTACAGAGTTGTATCAATCCAGGTTGTTGGAGTTGATTGTACTTGAGAGAGAGAGAGCTCTTAAGGGATAGAGATCTAGAGAGAGATCTTGTGCATCTGAGAGAGGTGTGGAAGAAATAAGTTTCTTCAATTGTATTCCTTTTGTAAAGAGTTTAATACAAGTTTTCAGGGTGGTTTCTTGTATCTCTTGTTCTTTGCTATTATTTGATTCTAGTTACTTATCTATCTGATTTAATTCTGTAGTTTATTGCTTTCATAAGTGTAATCATATTGTTGGTTGATCCCCAACAAGTGGTATCAGAGCCTTGGTTGTAGGTTTAGAGTTTGATATCCAATAATTGGTATCAAAGCTCAGGTTCACTAACAGGCGGTTCAGATCTGTGTAGTGTGTATTGATTACAGGTTGCTCACAGGAGTTTCTGTAGGGATTTTTGTTTGAGTGGGAGAAGCAATGGCAGATGAAAGTAAACTGAAAATGGAGAAGTTCAATGGCAAAAACTATCAACATTGGAGAATGCATATAGAGGACTATCTGTATCAGAAAGATCTATACTTATCATTAGGTGGGATTGCAAAGAAGCCCACAGACATGGAGGATGAAGAATGGGAAGTTCTTGACAGAAAGGCTCTGGGGTCTATAAGATTGAGTCTAGCATCTACTATGATATCTAATTTATCACAGGCAAAAACAATGGTAGAGTTGATGACTACTCTAGCAAATTTGTACGAAAAACCCTCAGCTTCTAATAAGGTATATCTTATGAAGCAGCTATTTAATTTGCATATGCAGGAAGGTGGATCTATATCTAATCACCTGAATGATTTCCATGGTATTGTAAATCAACTAAGTTCAGTCAAAATTGTATTTGATGATGAAATAAAATCTCTTTTAATATTATGTTCTTTGCCTGAAAGCTGGCATAGCTTAGTAATGGCAGTTAGTAATACTGCATCTGCATCAAATATTTTAAAAGTAGAGGATGTTGTTAGTGTTATCTTGAATGAGGAAATTCATAGGAAAAGCATAGAAGAGACATCTAGGAACGCTTTAAGTTTTGAGACAGGGGAAGGCAAAAAGAGAAGAGCAAGAAAAGGAGATCAAGATCCAAATCTAAGGGGAAAGGCAGATCCAAATCTAGAAATGGTAGAAGGCCACAATGCTGGAATTGTGGAAAGATGGGGCACATAAGCAGAGATTGTTGGTTAAAGCCTAAGGAGGACAATCAGCACGAAGGAAAAGAAGAAGCAAAGGTTGCAGGTATTGCACAAGATGCTTTAATATTCTCTTTGCATAATAATATAGAATCTTGGGTGTTAGATTTTGGTGCATCTTTTCATGCTACCCCTAATAGGGAATATTTCTGTGACTATACCCATGGAGATTTTGGAATAGTATATCTAGGGGATGATGAACCCTGTAAAATTATTGGCAAAGGTAAAGTGCAGCTGAAAATGCAGAATGGCAACACATGGGTGTTGAGAGAAGTTATGCATGTTCTTAGCTTGAAGAGAAATTTGATTTCTGCAGGAAAGTTAGGGGATGAGGGTTGTACAGTAACTCTCACAGCAGAATCTTGGAAGGTGACCAAGGGTGCACTTGTTATGGCCAGAGGTAAGAGAGTAGGTACTCTCTATTTGTGTAATTGTGTTACTAACAATTCTCCTTCTGTATTATCTACTTCAGATGTGGATGCAAAATTGTGGCACTCAAGGCTTGGCCACATGAGTGAGAAGGGGATGTCAATTCTTAAGTCTAAAGGTAAGCTTTCAAATTTGAAAAGCATGGATCTAGAATTTTGTGAGCACTGTGTATTTGGAAAATAGAAAAGGGTTAGTTTTCTCAAGACTGGGTCTACAAAGAAGAAGCATGAGTTGCAGTTTGTTCACACAAACGTGTGGGGACTAGCTCAGGTAGCTTCTATTGGAGGATCACAGTACTATGTTTCATTCATAGATGATGCTACAAGAAAGGTATGGATCTACTGTATTAAGAAGAAATCTGATGTATTTGAGACTTTTAAGATTTGGAAAGCTATGGTTGAGAATGAAACAAGCAAAAGATTAAAGTGCCTAAGATCTGATAATGGTGGAGAGTTCTGCAGTTATAAGTTCAACTGGTATTGTTACATGCATGGGATTCGTAGGCAAAGGACGGTTCCAAGGACACCTCAGTAGAATGGAATTGCTGAAAGAATGAACAGAACAATCATGGAGCATGTAAGATGTATGAGATTGCATGATGGGGTTTGCCCTTAGAGTTTTGGGCAGAAGCTGTTGACACTGCAGTGTACCTGATTAACAAAGGACCCTCTACAGCTCTGGATGGTGAAATTCCAGAAGAGGCTTAGATAGGTAAAAAGGTAGACTTCTCCTTTCTCAAAGTTTTTGGTTGTGAAGCCTTTGTGCACGTAGATAAGGAAAATAGAAAGAAGCTCGATGCTAAGTCTATGAGGTGCACATTTATTGGCTATGGCTCAGATGATTTTGGTCTCAGATTTTGGAATCTAGGAACTAACAAGGTAATTAGGAGCCGTGACGTTGTTTTCAATGAAAAAGTGATGTATAGTGATCAGTTAAAGAAGCTGAATCAATCTGGGCAGAGCAATAGTGAATTGGACAAGGTGACGGTCCAAAATGAGCTTGCAGGAAAAAGAAATAATCACTTGCAAGAAAACGCAAAGACCGACATCAGCAGGATAGGAACCGGCGTCGGTAGAACAAAAACCGATGTCGGTCATACAAAGACCGATGTCGGTAGGACAGGCACCGGCGTCGATCAGGCAGAACCGGTGTCGGCCAGTAATGAGTCTGGAGGTGACCAAGGTCGGTCACTGTCAGAGAATTTGGGTGGACAGCATGTTGTGAACGAGTCTCAGACACCCATCAGGAGGTCTGAAAGGGTAAGTAAGCCTCCAATTAGATATTCACCTTCATTATTTTATTTATTGCTAACTGATGGTGGAGAACCAGAGAGTTTTGAAGAAGCAATACAGGTGGAGTCCAAGAGTCAGTGGGAGCGTGGCATGGTTGAGGAGTTGGAGTCCTTAAGAGAGAACCAAACATGGGATTTGGTTGAATTGCCAGCTGGTAAGAGAACACTGAAGAACAGATGGACCTACAGGTTGAAAGAAGGTGAGAATGGACAGATGAGATATAAGGCCAGATTGGTAGTGAACGGATTTGCACAAAAGCCAGGTATTGATTTTTGTGAGATTTTTTCTCCTATTGTTAAGATGACTTCTATACGGATTGTACTGTCTTTGGTCGCTGTTGAGGATTTGCATCTTGAGCAGCTAGATGTTAAGACAGTGTTTCTTCATGGAGATTTGGATGAGGAAATTTATATGGAATCACTGAAAGGATTTGAGGTCAAAGGTAAGGAGAAGTTAGTGTGCAGATTGAAGAAAAGCTTGTATGGCCTCAAGCAAGCTCCTAGACAGTGGTATTTGAAATTTGACAGGTTTATGACTGAGCATGGCTACAGTAGGTGTCAATCTGACCATTGTGTGTATTTTAAGAGATTAGATAATGGTAGATATATTATTCTATTGTTGTATGTAGATGATATGCTGGTTGCAGGATCACACATGCAGGATATCTCTGAGCTTAAGGTGAAATTAGCTCAAACATTTGCTATGAATGATTTGGGAGCAGCAAAGAAAATCCTTGGCATGAGCATTAAGAGAGACAGGAAAAATCACAGGTTGATATTGTCTCAAGAGGATTACGTGGACAAGGTGTTGAAACGGTTCAATATGCAGGATGTTAAACCGGTAAGCACACCTTTGGCTGGACATTTTAAGTTATGTAAAGAACAATGTCCTAATTCACACGATGAGGTAGAGTACATGAGTAAGGTTCCATATTCTTCCGTAGTAGGAAGCTTGATGTATGCAATGGTGTGTACTAGACC
This sequence comes from Torreya grandis, assembly GCA_037957365.1. Lineage (NCBI taxonomy): Eukaryota > Viridiplantae > Streptophyta > Pinopsida > Cupressales > Taxaceae > Torreya > Torreya grandis. The sequence continues at coordinate 3,121,863 of JARHVA010001325.1, forward strand.
AGATATTTCCCAAGCAGTGGGAGTTGTAAGTAAGTATATGGCCAATCCAGGTAAGGAACATTGGAAAGCGGTTCAGTGGATCCTTAGATATCTGAGAGGAACCAGCAGTAGGCACTTGTGCTATGGAGGTTCAGATACTTCTCTACATGGTTATGTAGATTCAGATATGGCAGGTGATTTGGATGGTAGGAGGAGCACTACAAGTTATGTTTTCATTGTAGGTGGAATGGTGGTTAGTTGGATATCTAAGTTGTAGAAGGTTGTTGCCTTGTCAACTACAGAAGCAGAGTATATTGCAGCCACAGAAGCTAGCAAAGAGATGATATGGATGACACGGTTCATGGAAGAGCTTGGAAGGGAGCATGGGAGTTGCAGATTGTATAGTGACAGTCAGAGTGCAATCCATTTGGCTAAGAACTTAGCTTTTCACTCAAGAACCAAGCACATACAACTAAGGTACCACTTCATACGACAGGTATTGGAAGATGGTGATTTGAAGCTGGAGAAGATCCATACAGATAGGAATCCTGCTGATATGTTAACCAAGCTAGTTACAAAAGAGAAGTTGAATCTTCATTCAACTTCTATTGGTCTTCATGATTGAGTTGAAGATGGAGGAGCTAAAAGATGTTGCTGTACAGGTACTGGTGCAGCTGTTTATCTCCAAGTGGGAGATTGTTAAGGTGTGGAGCCTAAAAGCTTCACATATGAGTGCATTACCAAAGTTGTAGGTTTACACAATCACCGGCGTCGGTCAGGAGCAATCGACGTCGGTTCGGTGTAGTTGAAGAGACACTGGCATCGGCAGAGGATCGGCCGACGTCGATCACAGGCAAGTAGATAGGAACCGGCGTCGGTTACCTGTGCGTCCAGAATGTTATTTTCAAGGACAGAAGTGAGTGTTTGCATGATGAGTTTAAGTCTTAGTCTTAAGTTTACGTTTCTATTATTAGTAAGATTGTTTTTATAGCCCTTGTTCAAGAGGCTTAACTATTGGTTGTAAGTGCATGCTCAAGTTTCCTAATTCTATATGTAGAATTAGATCTTCTTAGCTTAGTGTGATTATTGTAGTAGTTCATTGTATGTGAATGTTGAAGAACAGTACAGAGTTGTATCAATCCAGGTTGTTGGAGTTGATTGTACTTGAGAGAGAGAGCTCTTAAGGGATAGAGATCTAGAGAGAGATCTTGTGCATCTGAGAGAGGTGTGGAAGAAATAAGTTTCTTCAATTGTATTCCTTTTGTAAAGAGTTTAATACAAGTTTTCAGGGTGGTTTCTTGTATCTCTTGTTCTTTGCTATTATCTGATTCTAGTTACTTATCTATCTGATTTAATTCTGCGGTTTATTGCTTTCATAAGTGTAATCATATTTTTGGTTGATCCCCAACACTTAGTTCATCTTAAAATATCAACATAGCATCAAGAATAACTCAATTACCCATCTTGAGTTACTTGCAGAGCATGAACACATACACAGTCAACTTTGGAGCTTAATAACTTTGACTATACAAACATTCATACCTTTAAATAAATATTTATGGATGTGCCTTGAAGTCCTATACAACTTTTATTTTAACACCATGGTCAAATTATGTATATATCAAAAGTTATAGCACAAAAAACTATATACTAGTCTTTGCTTATAAATTCAAATATTTGAATTCCAAAAGTTACTGGGCAACTATTAAACTTTGAACACTTTTCCATCATCTCATGTCCTCACATCTTTTTATCAAATACACACCATTGATCTTATTAGAATTATTTTATTCTTTACCATTACTCATTGTTAAACTTTGAGTATGTTGAACTCATCTCGTGTGCCCTTGCAATATTGACCAAATGCATACCGTCAATCTCCTTAGATCAGCCAGATCTTTATCTTGCAATGTTCACCATTAGATATTGATCAAAAATCTCATGATTAAAACAATTAGAATCCTTACATTCCTTTTAAACACTTTTCTATTATTCTATGCACTTATGCCACTTGGTAGTCCTATGTGCTTTGTTGACATTTTGACTTGTCTCGCACTGTTGATCTTCATAAGTACGAACCACTACTCACCATTGATCTTATATCAGATTAGTAACTTGTGACACTTATAACTAGCACGTGTAACCTTTGACATGTTGATTTAATATTCACCATTGATTTAAATATTTACTATTAAGTGCTTACCATTAGATCTTCTCAGACCAATGACCTCAGAGTTCAATGTGATTAAATTTGATGGTGTCTGGCCCATCATAGTATGCTAGAGCAACTTTGAAGCTTTATAACTTGAGCTAGAAATCACTTCAAGTCTCTAAATTTTTAGGGTATATTTTTAGAAATATAGAAAACATATCTATGAAAACCTTTGACCTTATTTAACTCTTTTATTACCTATATTAAATGTATAAACTTTCTAGTTCATTCATATCTACATGACGTGCAATGACAGTCTGGCTAAGTCTAGGAACTTAGTGAACTTTTGTATGAGAGGCCAACTTTTCACCCACATATGTTTAACTACACTCAACCTAATAACCTAAAATTTAAACCACAAAAACTTGGGACTAATGGATCACACCCATATGATCAAATCCTCCTAACTCATCCATATGTGACATTGGTAATGTCAGCAAACTACCTACTCATATTTTTCTACCACTAGACCCAAAATGTCTAGACGAGAACTATGAACTACCAAATGAAATACACTTATGCACACAAGAATTCAAATCATATAATACATCTTATGGGACCTATTGTATAGCCTCAAATCACCATACTCATCCTTAAACATCCCTAACCATACCAAAACTGAATATCAACCAAGCCTACTTAGAACAAACACACTGCACACTTTGTCATTGACACTTCGATTATCAAGACACTTCATCCACTCATCTAAACACCTTCATGACATCATTGACAAATATTCAACACAAATACCAGCTCTAAATTATAAAATAGACTCTTCATATTTAGGGAAACCAGACCCTAAGGATGAAATTAGGAAAATAATAAAGTGAAAACCTCCTCTCAAGGGATGGATGAAGCTCAATTTTGATGGAACTTCAAAAGGAAACCTAGGGAAAGTGGGGGGAGGTAGAATTATAAGAGATCATGAGGGTAATTTGATTGTTTCTTATGTGAGAGACATGGGGTCGAGGTTGAATCATTGGGCAAAAACTTTGGCTTCCTTATGGGGGATCAAATTGGTGAAACAAATAAATGTTCAAAATATTTTGGTGGAGGGAGACTCTATGAATATTATGAATTATTTTTATGGTAAAAATTCTACAAGATGGTTTATCAAGCATGCCATTAATGAAGCTCAATACATTTTGAACTCATTCTAGTAGGTGAACATTTAACATACCTATAAGGAAGGGAATGGGATTGTTGATTGGTTTGCAAATAGGGGAATCAATAATGTGGGTTTTAAAACTTGGATAGGCCATGAGGACCTTCCTAGGGAGTCGATTTTAAAATTAAATAATGAAGGAAATAACAATGCTAATAATCTTATGCTTATGGGTGTACCCCCAAATAATTAGAGGTAACTTATTTGGTCCTAAGGTGAGTCAGGGACTCAGGTTTTTTGATGTAAATATTAGGGGTTCAAAGGAAACACATTTAGAAGATCCAAAACATCTCATGGATACCAAAACACAACTCACAACTACAGTGATTTCTCATTCATCTAGGAGAATAATGATACTAGATTTAGCTAGAGTGGAGGCAAGAGAAATAAAATAGGTTTGCCAAACATAATTGAACCAAAACTTTAGCTTGAAGCCAGGAAAAAATAAAGAGTTTGGGTTGACCTATAGGTTAGTGGATTTGTAGGCTTTATGGAAAAAATAAAAGGTTTTGATAGACATTTCTCTATCCTGTTCATAAAGGCTTGGGAGGATAAATCAGTGACCATAGATGGAGTCACTTTAGATATTATAGAGGAATTTATTTCCCATGTGACTAGTTTGGTAATTGAGGAGACTAAGAGTTATTATACTCTGAGAGACTTCAAACCTGACAAAGAGGCTTTTCTAGAGGAAGATGAGCAATTAGAGCAACTGCACAATGGATTCAATAGGGAATCCCTACCCAAGCCATTTGCAGAGGCATATTTTCATTTAATATAATACATTACTTTAGAAGGTAGATATAATGTGGTGAAATAGTCTCTATTTATAATGTTAGACTATTTTAGACATGGAGTGCTTTTTAGTCTCCATTTCTTTATCCTCAAATCTATGGAGGGGTCTATTCTAAAATTCAAGCATATAAATTACTCCACTCTCAAGCATGAGGGAGTAATTTAACTTATTTTAAAGTAATTTAAATACATGAATCAAATTATGCCTGACATCTCTCAAACCTAGAAAGAGAAGCTTGAGAAAGGGCTTGTAGATATTAGAAAGATTTAAAAAGTATGGATCAAGTCTCTAGGGAGCCCAAACAGGGTCTTGAGGAGTAAGAAAAATTATGTTGATAATGTTAGGGTTAAGGAGAATGAAAAGAATAAAAAAGACTAGGATAATATTAAAAAAATGCTCAAAAGTGTGCCAAAAATTCTAGGGCCCAACAAATAAAAAGAGGGGAAACAGGGGAACAAAGGCATACATAATTTACATAACAATAGGGGTGAGGAGACTATCATTGATGTGAAAAAGGACAGTGAGGAGACATAATAGTTTTAAAATAATGTGGAGCAGGGAAGTAAGTAAGAACGCGAACAAATAACATCAAATAAATAAAAGGGGCTTGGGGAGACATGGATACCTTACTGAAGAAAGGTAAGATGTCCTTGAACTAAATGGATCAAAATGTGGCCTTCAATAACTTGGTTTCTTCACTCAAAGGCAAGGAGAGCACAGATAGAATTGTAGAAGAACTTGACCTAAAAAAATCCATCATGAATTGGTTTATGCATGAGATTACTGAGCTGAAGGGCAAGGTGAATGTGGTGCAATAGGAAAATACAAAGATGATACAAACATTGGCATCTAAGGAGGAAGACAATTAGATGTAGGGTCTAAATTTTAGAGTGGAGGTGTTGGAACATGCTAATGAAAACTTACATAACAAGATTAGTTTTCTAGTTGATTCTAGTAAATTTATAATGTATGAAGGAATCCAAAATGTAGAAAACCTTCAGGCACATCTCAGATAAATATTTGAACCCAACTATACAAGTAAAGGGAAGGGAAAGAAGGGATAGAATAGTGGATCTCAATACACAATAGATCATGAAAACTTGTTGATGTAGATTGATATGAATCTCAAGAAGATGAAGGCATGCTAGGAAGATGTGTTTTGAAGCTTGGATTTATATTAGTGTTTATGTTGTTCTATGGTTGTATTAGGGTTATTTTTTTACATGTTTCTAGATTATGTTAGTCCTTGTTTATTTTCTTGTCTTGGTTAGCCTATTGTTTCTTTTGTACTTGAACTTCTCCTAGGGTTTGGGGATCCTAGTTCAAAAAAAATCCCCCTTTAACCTAAATAAAATATATATTTCACTTTCCCTCAAGGATTTTCCTTTGAGAAATGGATCCATGTGTTTTTTTCAAGTGCATAACCTAGACAAACACAAAGAAACTTATGGCAAACCAATAACCATGTGATGCTTATTGAGATAATTAATAAGTGATATTTGAGGTGACAAAAACATTCACGCAGAAAATTATTCAAGTCATTAGCATGTGAAATCATGACTTATGAAGGTTGAGTGAACATAAAATTATCAAATTTGTATAATCATGCTAGATGATCAACCTTGTCAGTGGCTACAATAGTGAACTAGTCTTTGATATTTTTGATGACAACATCCGTAGGTTTAAAATCAATAGTTTTTTCTTCATTTGATGTGTGATCTAATATATTGAGAGGAGGTTCATAGACACGTTTGGAACCTAGAGAACATTTTTGAATGTCCATTTTCCATCTCAACTGTCCCTTCTCCCTTAACAACTAGAGGACCAGATTTGACCATAAAATTCCTAGTTCTATGACATTGGTCAATATTTTAAAACAATGAGCCATAATGTGGCATATGGTGAGATTCTCATAAATCCAAAATCCATTCATACATGTGTGCTCTTGTTTTTTAGAAAGTGTTGCCCTTATCTTGGGAGGGACAAGTTGTATTTTTTTCATCTCTACTTCTAAGTTTGTCATTTTCTTGAAATTTTAATGTTCATCATGGCCTGGTTTCTTACACCAATTACAACACTCTTGGTCAACGTTGACATTTAATTTCCCTTCACCTTTGATGTGAATTTGGGAAGGATTCTGTTAAGTAGATTGATTTCCCTAAGGCTTGGGATTTGCTTTCCTTTTTTTCTTGGTATGGTCCTTTCATTTTTGACTTTTGGGTTGTGACATTTCATTAGTATAATTTTTCATTAATGCATATTTCATAGTACCATCATGTTGTATTTCATTAATAAAAAATATTTTTTCTTATTTTCTATGAAGTTGTTCACTAAACTTGTCAGAATTTGATATCACATATGCATATCCCATAGAGTATCGATGTATGTAATAATTTAAAAAAATGAGTAAGGATAACCCAATTTAGATAAATAGTCATAATGAATCTCTCATCAGTCTTCATTTCACTAGTATCAATGAGTAGAAGCTTCAAGCACTTAACTTGAATGAAGAATTCCTCAATGCAAAAATGGTTATTTGGACTACGAGTCATGAGCTCATTTTCTAATTTGCATGCCCTTATGTTACTACACTTTCTAAAAATTTCCTCGAAGGCAATCCAAAATATATGAGTTTCCATGATGTCTTAAAAAAGAAACTTTAATTCAGAGGATATTGGCTGACTAAGGATGCCTCTAGCTTCATCAAAATGGTTTTTCCATTTTTTTGTTTTGCAAGATCTAAAGGTGTAGCTTCTTCATTATTTACAATGTGGTAGAGATTCTTGCTAAGGAACACATCAGTAATGTATCCTTTCAAGATGAAGTAGTTGAAACTTCAAAAGGGTATCTCTTTCTTCATCCATTTCTAGCATAGAAAACTAGGTGAAAATAGCCCATTTTATTTTGTATTAAAAAATTAAATAATTGTTTTATAAAATACATGTTAAAATGACTATCTTGATTAGAAAATCATAATGGTGCAATAGGCCCATGGGAATTGAAATACCAGTTAAATATCATCTTGATGAGAAAATCACAATGGTACAATCACTCTGGCCCACAATTTTTTTTATTCACACGAAAATGCTAGTTTTTAGCCTTCCTACACAGATAAAAAAAAATCTAAAAAACCCATTTATACGAAACAAAATATTTTATGCTTTTTCATTTCTCTAATATTTTCTATAAAAAACCCCAAATAGGGATAATGAAATTAAATCTATATAAAGAATAATGCAACTAAATCTGAATAAAAAATAATGTAACACTTTAGATCTACCAAATGTAACTAGAGTTTTTTTTGAAATATTAAGATGAGGTGTGTTTGATCTGTAGGCTCTTTGATATATGAATCCATAGTCATAAATAGTGAACAAGACCAAATAGAATTTATTATAGAGGTTTTCACCCTCCTACAGTTGTACTATGTCCTCTTTAAAGTATGTAGAGATTAACTTTTTGGGGTTAACCACTTATTAAAGTACCAAAGAATTAAATAATTGAAAGGCTTCCTATTGAAAAAAAAAATCTTAGGCACTTCTTATATACCATGAGGTACATGAAAGCTAAGATCCATTTTTAGTGTTTTATAATGGATTGAGTATTGGAGAAATACCCCTCACCCCATGAATTATCTAAAATTGATCATCACTTTTCCCAAAACAACTCATGTGAGTTTTACAACTTTTAAAAAATAGTTCTAACCTAGGGGTTAATATGAAATAATTTTGCTTCAACTCATAATAACCCACTACATTCATGAATTTATGATCAACCATTATCCCAAAAGTCAAGATGAGAGCATAATAATGTTTATTTGTAGTAAGCCACTAAATTTGGGCTTGAAACCTGAAATGCATAAAAAAATTAACTGCAAATATAAAAACTAAAAATAATATCGAATGTGTAGAAAAAAGAAATAAAAAACTATAGATTTAATATTTAAACCTACATTCAAAATGAGATAAAGCTTTTATAGCTCTTATACCATACTAAATTATTTGTATAGGATCCATAATCATGTTAGCTACTAGAAGATAAACACTCACAATACTTGAATAATAAATCTATGAAAACATATAAATAAAGTAACATAGATTCATCCAAGTAGCATAGCTGCCTCTTTTGATTAAGATCATTGGCCTAATTCTAACAAAAATAATAGTAACTCTCATCCACAATATGCCTCGCCCACTAGTTCTCAATTTTCTTATATAGATAAGAGAGGATGCTATAATTAAGGTTAAGGTTTTGGTGAGTAGTTACAAAAAGAATAAGATAAAACTATTATTAGCATAAGTCAATTAAGTATTATTGGAGTTGAGTCCAAGGTTTGGATAAGTTTAATGCATGAGTAGAATGAACACATGATCCAAGCAAGTGCATAACATGAAGTAGTTGAAAGTAAATGAAATACATAATGTAAGAATATTACACAAAGAGATTGGAGCTGAAACCAAACTTATATTAACAAAGATCATAAATGTGAGAAATATAAATAGGAGAGTTTTGAGTAACTCCTTCACAAAATGTGGTTAATAGACCCTTAGAATATAAGGGTAACTCCTCCACAAAATTTGGTTAACAGAGTCAAGAATAGATGAGTAACTCCCATACCAAGATAGCTAATCAAGGGAGTTACTTCCCAGTAATCCAATCAACTTGTACACCTAAGTAAGTTTTTCCATGAAAGTAGGAAAACTCAAAGTGAGGTGAAAATCCCATTATAAATAAATATGGTAAAATAATAAACCCCTACTCTAACACCCCCCATAAACACAACTTAGGTGGAAAGTGTAAAAAAATGGGTCTCAACAACTAGGATTGATTAGGTACCATGTACAAAACAATCTCTCATAAAGTAGATAAAAAGAGAAAACCCACATGAAAAACTCCCTCCCCAAAAAAAGAGACATAAAAAAGAGGCTAGAAACCCCCCTAGAAAATGATGTTGTAGTGCACTGAACCTCAAGAAGATTCTACCATTGAAGATACTTGCTCTCTATGAAAGGTTTGTTGAAGATGTTTACAATATGCTCTATCATCTGGAAATAAATTAGATCAATGATGTCCCCATGAATGAGGTCTCTAATAAAGTGCATGTGAATCTTTATGTTTGGTTCACTAATTTTGGATTAGATTCTTACAAATCTGAATAGTACTCTAGTTATCATAATAGGCGATGGTAGGTCATATGAATTAGATACTGAAATTTGTGAGAATCCCCTAAATATAGATGGCCTCAATGGTAGGATTGAAATTCACATGTACTCTACCTCAATGGATGATAAATCAATAACATTGTTCTTCTTGATTGACCAACTAATTAAACCTAAACCAATAGAGAAACTGTAACCTAAAGTGGACTTACGATTCTAAATATCACTAGCCTAGTTTGAATCTGTATAGCCAATCAAGTCGATGTCAGTTCCAACTTTATAGTGAATCTCAAATTTATGTGTGCCCTTAATGTAATTTAATATACTCATAGCTACTTTTCAATGTAGCTCATGGGGTTCCTAAATGAATCTAGAGACTAAGCCCACTGTATATGATATCTTAAGTCTGGTACATGTCAAGTAGATAAGGCTACCCACAAGTTATCGATATAGGGTAGCATCAACCAAAGGTGAAGTACAATCTACCTCAAGCTTGACTTTAGATAGAAATAGAGTCAGAGTTGGCTTACAATCAGCCATGTAAAATTGAATAAGTAGATTGAGATCATACTTAGGTTGTGCAAGAGTGATCCTTAAGTTAGACTGAGAAATATACCCAAGTTTGTCATGAAAAATTTATCCTAAAGATCCGTCTCCACCATTTTAATATATGAAGAAGAGCTACCAATGATCAAAATATCATCAACATAAAAAACTAGAATCAAGAGTGAATCATCCTGCTATGAGAGATATACATTTGGATCTATATGGCATATAGGAATCTTACTAAAATAAAAAAGGAATCCATCTTGATGTACCAAGCCTGAGGGTCTTATTTTAGGCCATAGATGTAATTTTGAGTCTACATACAAAGGATGAATCCTTAATAAAGCTTGAAGGCTACTCCATGTAAATCTCCTCCTCAAGATCACCATGAATAAAAACACTCTTCACGTCTATCTAGTGAACATCATTACGATTGGATGCAATAATAACAAGTGTGATTCTAATAAAGTTCATCTTGGTGATTGGTGTAATTGTCTCTATGTATTTGATGTCAAGAACCTATGATAAACCTTTTGAAACCAACCATGCTTTAAACTTGTCAACATACCTATCTACTGTATATTTGGTCCGATATATCCATCTATATCAAATCATCTTTCTTACCTTAAGAAAAAGTGTCAAATTCCAAGTATGATTTATAATTAAGGAGTTTTACTCTTCATGCATGGCATAATACCACTCAAGAATACCTGAAGCCTCCTAAAAAGTCTATATATTTGAGGTAGAGGCATAGAAATCATCTAGACCACCCTAAAACTCTAAACATATATGCCTATCATCTAAAGGATCCCCAATCCATGTGATTGTGATATATAGTGTTTTCCTAGCCCAAAGAGGAATAGAAGTGGATGAGATGGGTAGAGAAATATCATACTCCAAAGTGTAACTATATGTGGATGGATATGAGTTCCCATCACTACTCTCGCTATCATAAGTAGTAGTGTCATCAACCTTTAAAATATGTTCAAGCTCATCTAAATCATCTAAATGATTCTAATTAAGTCTAATGATGTGGAATAAGTGTCAAGTGTTGAGTCTATGGGACTCTCTTGAAAGTGAAAACTTCTCTTGATGAACAACTCATGTGTGGTCAGATGAAGAAAGTAGTACCCCTTGACACCATCTAGATAACCTACAAAGATGCAAGGCTTGAGGCTCCATATCCTTGTATTTATTATTTGGTATGCATTCTAAGGTTATATATTTGAAGACTCTAAAATGCTCAATTATGGGTTCCCTATTATACCAAGCTTCAAAGGGAGTTATGCCTCTTAAAGCTTTGTGTGGAACCCTATTCTGAATGTAACAAGCACAATTGATTTCTTTAGCCCAATACTATTATGTAGGTGACTTAGATTAAATCATATAGTTAGCCATCTCTTTCAAAGACCTATTATTATGTTATACAACTCCATTATGTTGAGGACTGTAAGGAAATATCTGCTACAAATCAATCCCCTCTACTGTGCAAAACTACTAAAACCTATTTTTGACATATTCACCCCCATTATTAGTTTGAAGAACCTTAATGCAATTTTTAGATTATTTCTCTGTAATAACCTTAAAATCTCTAAACTTGTCAAAAACTTCATATTTATGCTTAAGGAAGTGAATCCATGTGTATCTTGATAAATCATCAATGAATGTAAGGACATACATAGTCCTTGTGAAAGATAGACTAAGAAAAGGCCTAGATACATCACTGTGTACAAACTTCAATGCTAATGAAGCCTTCAAGCTTTACCTTTGTCAAATTTTTATTTCGGATGTTTCCCAAGGGTGCAACCCTCACAAAGACCCTTAGAGAAATAGAAATGAGGTAAGCATATAACCATATCATTTGTGTTGAGTTGTTCTAGGTAGCGGTAGTTAAGGGGGCCAAACTTCTCATGCCATAATTTGTTAACTCCATCTAAATGAGTTAACAATTTAGTCAAAGAATAATCATGTGAAAAATGTGATAAGGTATATAACTTAGATTGTTGATTTTCCCTACCCACTGTCACTATATAATCATTATGCAACTCTACGATTATGATCAAATATGGTGAAAACTCTACCCTCATACCCTTAATAATGTGAGTTAGTTTCTACACTAATAAGATATTAGTTGAAAGTGATGAAACACTTAGAACATTATTGAATGTTCCTCCATCCATTTCAACATACCCTACCCCTACAAATTATATTGAAGTGTCATCACCCAAAGTGACATAAGACATGCTACAAGGCTCTAAGGAAGAAAACTCAACTTGTGAAGAGCCCATGTGGTGGGAAGCACCCAAAATAGCTCATGAATAGGTTGGAGCTACAACTGCTACATGAACCTTGCCATTTTCTTTATCTTTATCTTTGTCTTTTGACTTAGAAGAATCTTGAGTTATGAATTTTGCTTCATAGACCCGAGAACACCTATGTTGTTATTTTCTAGAAGATGAGTTAGGTGATCAATTTGTTTCTTCATGCACTTATGTTTATTATGTCCATTTTTCTTTCAATAGCCACACTTAACCTTCTATTTATTAGGTTTGTCATTAGAAGATGAGGTTTTAGTGGTTGTTTTGGCAGAGGTTGATTATTCTTTTTCTCTTGATCCTTGTTATTTTTATTCTTCTCTTTGTTTAAATTTGTTGATTTCCCATTCTCAGTAATTAGGGCTTGAGGTTTTGAGGACTACAATGTTACCATATGTATCAACTTGTCTTTCCCCTAATCAATTTAGAAATTAAAGCATTTAAAGAGGGCATTTTCCATGTAGTGCCTAAAGCACTTTTAGTGGCATGGAAAGTAGAGAAAAACATTGAGTAATCATGACCTATATTAGAGAGTATAGAAAGAATAAGTTGGTCATTTTTATTCTCTATTCCACATTATTTCAACTACAATATCAAAGACTTAAACTTGGTGAAGAAATCCTAAAGGGTGTCAAATTTGCTATGACTTAAGATGATAAGTTCATTTTCTAGTTCATAACCTCTCATCACATCTTAATTCTCAAAGAGATTTTCCAAAATGGTCCACACTTCATTGAGCGATTTGGTAAATTCTATAAGAAAGAGGAGATCAAGAGACACAAAAAGACAACAATCCATAGGCTTCATCACTACAATTATACCACTTAACTTTTTCTATATCTGTAGTTGGTCAAGTTTCTAACCCCATTGTAATGTGATGCAAACATTTGCTCCTAAGAATAATTTTCATCTTAATTTTCCATTCATGATAATTAAATAGTGTTAGAGGGTTAATTGAACATGCATCTATTTTGTGTAGAAATTAAGTGCAGTGGTTTTAGTTATTGTTATAGAAATGAAAGTGCAAGAAAAATGAAAAGTGACATAGAAACACAATACATCCCCTCTGAACTATGAAATGTGAACCTTCCCCTCCCCAAATGTTATAAATAATACACGTTATAAAAATGTTAGGCACAACTGAGAATACATCTAGATTAATCAATGTGAATGTTGAAAAGACATGATTTTCAAGACAAAATGAGGATGTCATGCTCAGCTAAATATGCATCCAAGACAAGTACACAAGGTGAGTAAGAGATAAAAAAAGAGAAATGTTTATTTCAATGCGAGGGGGTTTGGCCACCTACCAAACTAGACCTCACCCTTCGATCTTTGACTAGCAAGGATATGAAGAGTTTTTACAAATAATGATAATTTCTCATCTTTTTAAAAAGGCTCACAATATATTATTTTTATGAAAAAAATAAAAAATAATGACACCAATAATAAGCTCAACCCTAATATCACCCACCTCCCTTTACAATACAATATTATTTTTATAACAAGATGTTTTAAATACAAATTATATAATAACCCCCTGTGCCCCTTTTTTAATAAGCAATAAACCTTCTTAACATAAAAAAAACTTTAAATCATATGATATTAAAGTTGTAAATTCAAAAAAGATTTTCCCATAAAAAAAAGGCAAAACCATGAATTTTATGGTGGTGGTTTCATGAAACCGTTGTATGAAAAAAGTGGTTTTTAAACAAAATAAGAATTTACCAGCTAAATGATGGGCTAGGAGGGCCAAGTGGAGAAGACAAGGGAAATACCCTGAGTTAAAACACCAGTATGGCAATAGTATGCATGCACATACCTTTAGTGACTATATTTTCTCCTTAGATGGTACTAGAAAATGTGCATTCTCAGACTATAAAAAATAGGTTCAATGTTAATGGTGGAATACCCACAAAGAATGTCAAGGTAGTGAGGTTTGGTTCAGACCTAATGGCTAGGATCTTGGTGAGTTGATAAAGCTGGATGAGCAGGCAAGCCACCACATGACATCGATCAAAATCTACACAAAATTTTATTCATTAAAGTTGATAGTAAGAGATTGTTGGTAGGTTGTATGAGAGGCTGAGATTTAGGAGGCCAATCCTCTATGAAGAGTACATATAAGGAATTAAAAAAGGTCATAGACCTAGTGAGTAGGTCGAGATAGAAACCAAGTTAGAATGGAATGGTTTCTAAACCCTTATTTTGTATTATCTCAAAAACATAACCACTACCCTGTAGCACAAAACAATCTTCCACTAAAAGGAAAAACTCCAATAATAGAATGAAATCAAGCTTTGTTTGTAAATGAAAATATCATGATTTCAAATAAAAAATGACCTTATGATTTTAACAAATCTTGATGTTTTTGAGATTTCAAAAAACACCCAATTTTTTTTCAAACCCCCTAAAAAATACCTCATAATATATGCAAATAAAATTTAGATTTCAAAAAAAGATTATAACAAATAACAAAACACATGATTACCATGATTGAACTAATACCATATTGAGGTTGAGTCCAAGGTTTGGACAAGTTGAATACATGAGTAGAGTGAAAAATTACAAAATTAAAAAGAGCAGTATACTACAAGACAAAGGTATTTATTGAGTAGTAAATATAATGATTACCAAATTCATTCTATGTTCCATGCAATGAATACCAATCATATATGGTGTACAAATACTTTGTAGCCTTATATAAAGACCACTTATTTAACCTTGCATAACCGATTCTCCATATGTACTACACAAATAATTTTTCTTACAATTGAGAAATCATCCATGTCACCAACCTCTTTCAAATTATGCTTGACCAATTTAAAAAGGTTCTGAGAAGTTTCATTTTATTTCATTTTATGAATGGGAAGAAAATGTGGTTGATGAACATGGTTCAAAACATTGTAAACATGCAAACACACCCAAGAAGTGTATCAATGGTTGTAACTTCATCTAGTGATGATGCCATGTATCTTGAAAGCCTTATCTTTTCTTGAAGATCCTCCTTTTCTACTTTAGTAAGACAATTTGCCCATTCCCAACAACTAGTAACTAACAAATGAGTATTTGGAAAGTTCAAGATGCCAAGAAATTGTAGCATGTCCTTATATACTAGATAATCTATCATTGATCAACCTTTATTTATAATATGAAAAACAACACAAATTTGTATAGTATTTGATAGTTGCCTAATTCCCATCATTTTTATAATCAAAACTGCAATGTTTCTTCCACTTGCATGAAGCTTTTATTATTTTACTAGGTATTTATCATATTCATTCACATACCTAACATGAAGAGACTCTTTTTTTATCCTCCATTGTATCACTAACTTCTTCTCTTTGATTATAATATTATTTTCATACACTTTTCCCACATGCTTCTTTATGGTTTTTAGTTTTAGCTGCAAGCATTTATCATTCCCTAGTTTTCAACTACATATCTTGCATCTAAACTCTTTTGGTGGGTCATTGGTGTCTTCATTCAAAACAAGTTCAAGGAAAGGATATTTAGAAACCCATTCAGCTTGAAAACTCTTTGAAATTTCCTATTCACATGACTTTGGTTTTTATAGCAGTGATGAATTTCATGAACTACTTATGAGGTTGGATTATAAACACTTTCAGAACTAGATTGTCTTAGATTAGCTATGTCATGATCATTGGCATTGTTACTTGTATCTGCTAATTGAAAGTGATCAGAATGCTATTGAACTTGATCTTGATCAAGATAAATAATATTGGGTTCTGGTTGATTTTCTAAACCAATATTTCTTTTTAATGATTGTTCTTGTTGATGTTATCAAAATGTGACAGAATGGTATTTCCCTTTGATGAACCCCCTATTAATTTCCTAGCATGTGAACTAGGAATAGACATTTTGCAGAGCAAAAACCTTTCAATGCCAACTTTATGAATCACCAATGCAAAGTACTCCCTTCAAATATGAAATCACTATTTCACTTCTTAAATTAAATTTTGCATTGACATTTTAAAATTTGGCACCTAAAAAAAAGCAATGATACCAGTACATTTATTCAAAAAAGCTAAAAAAAATGAATTTTAAAAATATCCATTTGAAAATGATATCTTAGACAAAATCTAAATCTTCAAAATCTATAAATTTATAAATTAAAACTTGAACCAAACCAAAACTCACTTTCAAATTCAAAACATGGAAATAGGGCCAACATAAATTTTTAAGGACATGCTACAATTTCTTAGTGACTATTTTGATGCACCTTGGCTCTTTATTTTTATGGTTGTAGAATAACAATGATTCTAAGAAGTAACAAATGTTTCTACGATGTGCATAGGGATTTTTATAATTTATGGGAATAGCCTTCAATTCAAGTAAGGAATGATGCACTAATTAAATATCCCAGTAATCAAATATATCTATATGTGAATCATATTTAAAATAATATAATCTAACCTATCTAAGAGAGTAAAGCCTATATAAGAGGCATTCTCTTGAAGGAAATATTTGTGATTCTATCAAAGTGTTTTATCAATCTCTTGATATCTCTATAACTCAAAAGAGGGAGAAAGAAATGAAATGAAATCAAGCAAGAGAGGGAAAAAAATAGAAACGTAAATGAAAATAGAACAATGAAAAGGAAAATATAATCACTATTCTAAAAAAGAGTAATAAAAATAACAAACATACTCATAATTTAATGGCAAATATCATAATTTAATGGTCAATCTTAAATTAGTCTTTTGAGAGACTTATAGAGGTATGTACTTAATTTATACTAAGTACTACACATGATCTTATCATATGTACTCAATATTTTTTAGTTATGTCATACTCAATTTATACTAAGTATTGCACATGATCTTACCATATGTATTCAATTTTTATTGGTTAAGTCATCCTCGATTTTCATAGTTGTCTTGCCCTAAGCCCCATAGTTGGTTTATAATTTATACTTTATACTATGATTTTTTGTCACAATTTTTACTATACTCAATTTATTATAATACTTGGTTGGTATTTACCACGGGCACATAATTATCTTAAACAAACAAGAAACTAGTTTCCTCTAAAAAATAATGGCATGTAAAAAACTTCTTTTAAATAATGCAAAAAAAACAAAATGAATAAACACAATAGAGCTTCATGATCATTTCAACCATATTTTTGAGTAAACTAAAAATACCCATTTCACAGATTTTAAGAACATATCAACCTTCTACCACATGTGAGAATGAAATAATTGTGTGTAGTCAAAATGAGTGAAAGAAATAAATTCTTTTTTTTAAGGAAAATATTTGTAGATATATAGGAATTTCTAATAAAACTAACATGCATAGTGTTTTGAGTAAATATATTTAAAGAAATACTTTTCATGGAACTTATCATTATATTTATTCATTTCAATAGAGATGACTGTGCATGCAAAAAACTACTCTCAATATTCAGAATAAAATAAACACAAATCCATACCTTGTAGTTGTAATCATAAGGAAACTAGCTTTGAAATTGTCTACATCTTCATTTCCAACCTCTCGTTCCAGTCTTTTGACTACCACAACTTCACTTCTACCAATAGCTTTCATCAATGACTGAAAAAATATAGAAACCATCACATATGTATTCGATTAACTAACATTAATCCCACAAGTGACATGTTAGACCAAAATTAAATTTTACCTCAATCAACCCCTCAATATGCCAATGCCAATTCATAAAAAATAGGGCAAGATCTCAAGTTCGATCCTTGTAGCTTTAATTCCACCTACATTGCATTTAATGCTACAAATAAAATAAACATTACATGGCCTAGATAAATATTTATTATTAAGTTTTTAAGTTATTAAAACCAAATAACATGTTTTTTTTACTTGATTTTATAAATGGTGCTTAAAAATATTCAAAATATTTTTATAGTTTTAAAATTATAAACTATATAATAAGGTATGCCAAAATGTCTTAACCATATCCATAATTGGCCTACAAATTATTTTTTTGTTACGATTAACAAACCATGTCAACCAAAATATAATCATTATCTTAAGCTTATTATGTCCTATGTGGTTCTTATCATATATATACACATACACATGCACATGCGCACACACACGCCCACACACACACACACACACACACACACACACACTTGGAAATTCTAGACTAACCCATACATGTCTCGTATAATTTCTTGGTGAATCAAAATCATACCTGCATAGTATCTATGGTGAATCTGTGTCCCAAAATAGGATCGAGTATAATTTTTAAGGTGATTCAAAACCCATGTATAAAAAATTATATAAAATTGAGGCTATTTGACCTATGTATATTTTTACATAAATAACCATTTTCAAAATTTAAAAAAAAAAACCACTTATAGCCTTTTGGCTATAAATAGCCTCTATAGTTTTCCCTCTTAGAGAGTATAGAAAGAATAAATTGGCCATCTTTCTTCTCTATTCCACATTTTGTCAACTACAATATAAAATACTTCAACTTAGTGAAGAAATTCTAAAGGGTGTTAAAGTTGTTAGGACTTAAGCTAGTAAGTTTATTTTATAGTTCATGACCTCTCATCACATCTTGCTTTCCAAAGAGATATTCTAAAATGGTCCACTCTTCATTGGCGATTTGGTAGGTTCTATATGAAAGAGGAGATCAGGAAACACCGAAAGACACAACAATCTATAGGCTTCATCATTGCAATTATACCATTTAAATTTTTTATATCTACATTCGATCAAGTTTATAACCCCATTCTAATGCAATGTAAACAATTGATCCTAAGAATAATTTGCATTTTAATTTTCCATGATAATTAAATGGTGTTAGAAGGTTAATTAAACCTGTATCCATTTTATGCAGAAATTAAGTGCAGTGGTTGTAGTTGTTATTATAGAAATGAAAGTGAGATCAAAATCGAAAGTGACACTAAAACATAGTATATCCCCTCTTAAATATGAAATATGAGCCCCCCAAAATGTTACAAACAATGCATGCTCAAAAGATGTCGGGCATAGCCAAGAATGCATCTAGAGTAATCAATGTGAATGTCAAAAAGCCATGATTTGCAAGACAAAATGAGGATATTGGGCTCAGCCAAAAATGCATCCAAGAAAAGTACACAAGGTGAGAAAGAGATAAAAAAATAGAAATATTTGTTTCAATGCAAGGGGGTTTGGCCACCTGCCAAACTGAACCTCACCGTTCAGTCTTTGACTAGTGAGGATATGAAGAGTTTTTACAAACAATGATAATTTCTCATCTTTTTAAAAAGGCTCAAAAAATATTATTATTATGAAAAATAATAAAAAAGAATAACACCAATAATAAGCTCAACCTTAATATCATCCACCTCCCTTTACAATACAATATTGTTTTTATAACAATATGTTTTAAATATAAACAATATATAATAACCCCTATGGCCCTTTTTTAATAAGAAATAACACTTTTTAACATAAAAAAAAAATTAAATCACATGATATTAAAGTTATTGTAAAGTCAATAAATGATTTTCCCTCTAAAAAAAGCCAAAATCATAAATTTTATGGTGGTGGTTTCATGAAACCATTGTATGAAAAAAAATGGTTTTTAGACAAAAGAAGCATTTACCAGCTAAACAATGGGTTGGGAGGATTGAATGGAGAGGACGAGGGAAACAGCTTGATTGTAAACACTAGTATGGCAAGAGTATGCATGTACAAACCTTTAGTGACTTATTTTATCCTTAGATGGTTCTGGAAAATGTACATTACTAAACTACAAAAAAGCAGGCTTGATGCCAATGGTGGAATACCCACGAAGAATGTCAAGGTTGTGAGGTTTGGTTTAGACCTAAAACTGAGGATCTTGGTGAGTTGATTGAGCTAGATGAGTGGGAGAGTCACCATATGACATCGGTCAAAGTTTGCACAATTTTTTATTCATGGAAGCCATTGGTAAGAGATTGTTGGCAGGTTGTATGAGAGGTCAAGATTTGGGAGGCCAATCCTCTATGAAGAGTAGATCCAATGAATTAAAAAAAGGTTGTAGACCTAGAGAGTAGGTCACAAATAAAAACCAAGTCAGAATGGAATGGTTTGCAAACCCTTATTTTGTATTATCTTGAAAACACAATCACTGACGTGTAACACCAAGAAATCTTCTAGTACAAGGAAAAACTCCAATAATAGAATGAAATCAAACTTTGTTTGTAAATGAAAATATCAAAAATTTAAATAAAAAAGGCCCCTATAATTTTAAAAAAAAAATTGAGGTTTTTGAGATTTCAAAAACATCCATTTTTTTTACAAACCCTCTAAGAAATGCCTCACAATATATGCAAATAAACTCTAGATTTCAAAAAAGACCTACAATAAATAACTAAGCACACAATATCCAGGATAGATTTGATACCACATTAGGGTTGACTCCAAGGTCTGGATAAGTTGAATGCATGAGTAGAGTGAACATGTGATCAAAGTAAGTGCACAACATGAAGTAAATGAAAGTAAATGAAATACATAATGTGATAATATTACACAAAGAGGTTAGATTCAAAATCAAACTTGCATTAACAAAGTTAATAAATATGACAAGTACAAATAAGAGAGTGCTGAGTAACTCCATAAAAGGTGGTCACAGGACCCTTAGAATAAAAGAGTAACTCCTCCATAAAAGGTGGTCAATGGAACCAAGAATAGAGCAGTAGCTCCCATACCTAGAATAGCAGGGTTAGGGAGTTACTTCCTAGGCATCTAGTCAACCTGTACACCTAAATATACTTCTCCATGAAAATATGAAAACTTCAAGTGAGGAAAAAAGTCTCATAATAAATAAATATGAAAAAATAATAAACCCTTACTCTAACAAGTATTTACTTAATTGATAATCTTCTCTAATCATAGGTTGTGGATAAGTATGCACCATTTAGTACCTACCCACGAATTATAAATAAATATTACAAATAAATTTTAAAACCATATAAGAATGTATGAATAATTAAATACAATAACATAAAGGTCGTGAATATGGGACATGAAAATGTCGTAACAAATAATGCCAAGAGATACATACAAGGGACATGAAGATGTCGCACACACAAAAGTCCAAGGGCTACATACTAGCAATGATTAGCCTATATGAAAAGTAACAACAACAAAGAAACATACAACAATTAAGCTAGTCTATACCATCCAAGTATGTTAAAGTCATAGCATAGTAAAATAACATATCCATGTAGAATTATATAAAATATGAGCAATAGAAAGACATGTGTAAACAATCATTATAGCTCAACATGGTAAAGAGTAAGGTTATATAAATATATAATAATGTGTCATATGGAATAAAATGACCCCAACATTGGCATGGCCCCTAGTATGGGAATGTCCAAAATCTATGTATCCATATATTAACATGTATGTATTGTATGTCACTCATATATTCCATGAAATGCATGTACACATGAAAAATAATATTTAGTATACCAAACATGTTATAAATAAAATATGTAAATAATATAAACTAGTGATCATGTCAAGCTCAAATCCCCTTTTTTTTAATATGTTAATTTTTTTGTATTTTTGAACTATTTAAAAATTTGACATACATCAATATAGTAAAGCAAATCTAAGTAACAAGACTTCAAAAATAGAATAATGGGAGTAATATGAATAATCCACAACATGTGTCAAGGAATAGTGTGTACCATATGTAATAACATGGAAAAGTAAATGAAGTGGAAGGAAACAACATGCCCCCATTGTATATGTGAATCACATCATAGTTTAAAGTAGTATGTGGATATATGATTAAGTATGCACCTAATAGGAAATAATCAATGTATGATCACATTATATATATATATATATATATATATATATATATATATATATATATATATATATATATATATATATATATATTTTAAAGTAGTATGTGGATATATGATTAAGTATGCACCTAATAGGAAATAATCAATGTATGATCACATTATATATATATATATATATATATATATATATATATATATATATATATGATCATGTAAGCACAATGTAAGCAATAGTCAATATGCAAGGGTGACCAAGTATTATGCTACAAAATAATGTGCACTGGATTGAAGTTATTGCAAATGACGTATCATTGTAGGATATATGTCATGGATATCTAGAACAAGATAAATAATGATAAGAGGAGGGCTAAGTGAAAACAAATCCAAGGGTGAGAGGAATGATCAATGCATAAACACGTAAACATAGATGTCAAAATACAAGAGTGAAGGAAATAAGTAATCGAGATGACACGAAAAAATATGTATAATGGATTATGTTCATGTTAAAAAATGATCCCCTCAATGGGATGTTCATATGCATGTGTTGTATCATGGGTGTCATAATCATCTAGTATATTTCCATGTTCATCATGCATTATAGACATGGAGTTCCCATAATATTTTGTATCTATAATAGGATATGTATAACTAATCATGCCATATTGTAGAATTGATTTGTTGAACTCTATTATTTTTCAATATGTTTTGTATTATTAATAACGTGAGCCTCTACTATGATTAGATCAGATGTTTTTATGTGAGTATTAGTTGAAGAAATGTTTTCCTCTTTTTATTCTTGTTGTGTATATATTTCATTTTTTAAAATAATATAAAACACATAATTGAAATCAAATGTAACATAGTTATGATTCTTACCAAGTGTGGCACTCATTGTTTTTAGTTGTGATCTCCCCAGTATTGCATTGTACTAAATAAAAGTAGGATAAATGAGAAATATAACGAAGCATGTTTGAAGATCAAGAGTTACTAAAAACTTAATGGATCCAAGATATTCCATAGGTTCAATAATCTTATCCAAATGTCGAATTTCATACCCAATAGATTGGAGAAATGTCATGTTACATACATTGATTTTATAATATTTTATAATCTCAACATTTATGCATTTATTTCCATCTATATGAGAGCTAAGAATCAAAATATCTGGATATGAAAAATTCCTTTTAGTTAACTCCTTGGAAATCATGCTTTTAACATTAGTATTTGTAGATACATCTTGATTTTGGAAATATTTCTTGAAAACCTCTTGCTTTGTCAAATCTGATTTCTCAGTTTCCTCTTTCTCATTTACCATGTGCTTCTTTTTTCAACTTGTCTTTTAGTGAATTTTCTTTTTGTAACTTTTCTAGTTATATTTTTCTTAATTGTAGCTTTTCTTTCTAAGATCTCTTGTTGTACCTTTTCTTTTAATACATGTTATTTGTCCAACCTTTTCTTTTGTAATTGTTCCTTTTGTAAATTTACATTTTTTTATTGTTCTTTTTGTAATATCTCATTTTTTAATTATTCTTTTTGTAACCTTTTCTTTTGTATTTTTTGCATTTATACCTTAAAATATACAATTATAGTTTTGGTATGTTGTTTAATTGTAGAAGGTGTGCTTGAATCTAGTGTTGATTGGATGGATGTATCTAGTGTAGGATCACCACTATTAATAATGCTTTATATTTTACTCTTCAAAGTCCGATAATTATCCGTATGGTGTCCATGCATTCTATGATAATAATAATAGTATTTGGATCACTTAACAAAGTGCATAGGAGGTAAGATGATCAACATATTTTGAAGCACGTCCTTTAGATTTTCATTTAGTTTCTTGTTATCTTTTTTGTGAACTTCATAAACCCATAGTTGTAGATATATTTTGTTTTGGAACCCATACTTGAGATGAAATATTTTGAGGCATGAAATTATTGAATGGAGAAGTAGAATTATAGATTCTTGATTTATAAAATCTTATCTTAGAGTGATGTAATATTTAGACTCATTTGATTTTGGATTTTATCTATGGACTCGATCATAATAACTAACTGATCTAGAATGGTTTCACATGTGCAAACCCTAATCAATTCTAGTTGAATATGCATACAAGGGTCATCAAGAGAATGAGTGAGAGTTGGAGGGGGATGAGGAGGAATAAAAAGAGTCATGCATGCCCTCTGGGTTTATTAGTGACAAGAAGCAATTTAGATTAGATATTAAAATATTATAAATTGAGGCAGGCTTAAATTTGTTCATTATTTATTTTAGCCTTATTATTGCATAAATATTTGATCAATTTCATTATACTATTATGAAAGATATTTCATATTTCAGACCAATAATATATAATTATAACAATTATTTCTTGAATTAGAAAGCATACATTATGAATATCCATTATAGTCATCATATAATATGTAAAATAAATAACCAACTTTTTGAAACAAACCATGAAGACTTTTTGGAAACAAAAAGTGGTTTTAGATAGAAATAAATAGATAAATGAAACTTATAAATTTATTTGAAAATAAATACACCATTCACCCTCATCTAGATAGATTGTACTAAAAATAGTAAATTACAAATTCTAAATACTTCGAATAGTATTTTGGCAAACAAAAATAGGTTTTTTATTCACTCAATACGACTAAGAAAATTAGAGCACTTAAAAAAATAGAGTAGTTTCGATTCAAATATTAGCCAAACAATGAATAACCCTAATAGAGGAAAGCCCTAATAGGAAAATGAGCATGAACCCCTAGAGAAAAAGAAGAAAAACATCAAATTTTACCCTATGAAGATGCAAACAATTTGAAATTATTTCCCTGAGATGGAAAATTTGAAAACCTTAAAAAGAAGGAAGAAACAATAAGGGCAGCTTAGGGTTTGGCTATGTTTAAGACAATATATGGGTTCACCAATATGCTTTATCTTATTTTAGATTAATGTTAACCTTAAACCAATAGGCAAAGCTTCTAAAACAATACCCTGTATTGATTCGTATTGAATAATTTAAATAATTACAAACCATGCATAAATAAGTCTAAACTCAGAATTGGAGTTGACATACAAAATTCTAAATTCTAAAAATAAATACAACTCAACCTGCTATTTTTAGTAAGTTTTGCATGCAAGCGCGTGTAGCTCTAAAAACCTTCAAAAATAAATTGAACACTAAAATTAACATATCAGATGAATTTCAACTAAAGTTCAAGTTCAGTTACAAAAATAGATAGTTTCTAAAATTAGAAAAAACTCGAAAATAATATTAAATTGTGATTTTGGACCCTTAGATGGTCACGTATGGCCACCAAAAAATATTGAAAATGTCCCATAACCGGAAGGGTGAGTTATCGCTGCATTGAGCTTTTTGAGATGGTTCCCAGATCGAAAATGTCTCATAATCGGAAGGATGAGTTATGGCTGCATTGAAATTTTTGAGACGATCATTTTGGCACGAAGGTGGGTAATGTATAATTTAGATTTCATGAAATATTACAATTAAACACAAATCTAAATGCAAAAGGTAGAACTTGATTTGACACTTGCAGTTACTCAATATGGAAAGTACTAAGAGAGTTAAGATACTTCACGATTTTCTATATAGTGTAAGTTTGAGACTAAAGAAAGGGCACAAGAAAGGTAGAAAAGTGGAAAATGAATTTCTGAAGTTGAGTAATAGAGTTTTGGGTTCGTTTGGACACTAATGTCAACCTTTGGTCGATGCCATCTGGTGCTATGTTCCAAACATGATGGTTTCATCTGTGCAAATGCTACTCTTCTATTTTAATACAAGTCATAATGACTTCTTCTCTTATATATGTATGGACAATCTTGAGGTCTAACTATGCATACAATATCTAAAATCCTCTCTCATAAATAAATATGTAAAATAAATAACCAAATTTTTTAAACAAACCATGAAGACTTTTTGGAAACAAAAAGTGGTTTTAGATAGAAATAAATAGATAAACGAAACCTATAAATTTATTTGAAAATAGATACACCATTCACCCTCATCTAGATAGATTGTACTAAAAATAGTAAATTACAAATTCTAAAAACTTTGAATAGTATTTTGGCAAACAAAAATAGGTTTTTTATCCACTCAATACGACTAAGAAAATTAGAGCACTTGAAAAAATAGAGTAGTTTCGATTCAAATATTAGCCAAACAATGAATAACCCTAATAGAGGAAAGCCCTAATTGGAAAATGAGCATGAACCCCTAGAGAAAAAGAAGAAAAAACATCAAATTTTGCCCTATGAAGATAAAATAATTTGAAATTATTTCCCTGAGATGGAAAATTTGAAAACCTTAAAAAGAAGGAAGAAACAATAAGGGCAGCTTAGGGTTTGGCTATGTTTAAGACAATATATGGGTTCACCAATATGCTTTATCTTATTTTAGATTAATGTTAACCTTAAATCAATAGGCAAAGCTTCTAAAACAATACCCTGTATTGATTCATATTGAATATTTCAAATAATTACAAACCATGCATAAATAAGTCTAAACTCAGAATTGGAGTTGACATACAAAATTTTAAATTCTAAAAATAAATAAAACTCGACCTACTATTTTTAGTAAGTTTGCATGCAAGCGCATGTAGCTCTAAAAATCTTAAAAATAAATTGAACACTAAAATTAACATATCAGATGAATTTCAACTAAAGTTCAAATTCAGTTACAAAAATAGATAATTTCTAAAATTAGAAAAAACTCAAAAATAATATTAAATTGTGATTTTGGACCCTTAGATGGTCACGTATGGCCTCCAAAAAATATTGAAAACGTCCCATAATCGGAAGGGTGAGTTATGGCTGCATTGAACTTTTCTAGACAGTTGCCATATCGAAAATGTCTCATAACTGGAAGGATGAGTTATCGCTGCATTGAACTTTTTGAGATGATCATTTTGGCACGAAGGTGGGTAATGTATAATTTAGATTTCATGAAATATTACAATTAAACACAAATCTAAATGTAAAAGGTAGAACTTGATTTGATACTTGCAGTTACTCAATATGGAAAGTACTAAGAGAGTTAAGATACTTCACGATATTCTATATAGTGTAAGTCTGAGACTAAAGAGAGGGCACAAGAAAGGTAGAAAAGTGGAAAATGATTTTTTGAAGTAGAGTAATAGAGTTTTGGGTTTGTTTGGACACTAATGTCAACCTTTGGTCGATGGCATCTGGGGCTATGTTCCAAACATGATGGTTTGATTTGTGCAAATGTCACTCTTCTATTTTAATACAGGGCGTAATGACTTCTTCTCTTATATATGTATGTACAATCTTGAGGTCTAACTATGCATACAATATCTAAAATCCTCTCTCTTTTTTCAAACCCTAATTCCACTATTGACAAGGTTGGATAGAGAGTAATGTTAATGTTTATTCATTAGTCAATTGTGTTATTAGTGCTTCAATTCAATTGAAAAAAATGAAGAAAGATAGAAAAGTGGATTATGAATTTTTTAGATCAAGTAGTAGAGTTTTAGACTCGTTTGGACACTAACATCAACCTCTAATTGATATTATCTAACGCTATATTTTGAATATAATAGTTTTATGTGTACAAATATTACTCTTGTATTCAAATATAAAATGCAAAGACTTGATTTCTTATAACATTTATATGTGCAATCTCAAAATCTAACTATACATACAATATCTAAAAATCTATCTCTGTCTTGAAACCCTAGATGGAAAAGGTTGAATTAGAGAGCAATCTCAATATTTATTCATTAGTCAATTGTGCCATTCATTAGTGCTTCGCTTCAATTAAAAAAAGTGAAAAGGATATAATGAATGTGTAAAACATCAATTTTCAAAATTTGATTCTTGGAATAAGATCTAAAATTTGATCTCTGAAATTACCCTACCAAATTGAATCTTTGAAAAATAAGAAAAGTTGAAAGCGAGCCCTCTCAACTTAGGTCTCATAATTACGTGCGCCCACCCATATGTGAAAATCACACAAGGATGACGTCATCATAATCCATACGAAAAATTAATCCCCCGCCGTAATATATAAACAAGGAAATGACGCCCATTTTTATACGTGTCACATCAATATCAAGTGGCTGCTTTTAGCCTTTACGCGTACAACAGAAACGAACTCCACTAGATACAGCCAATCCTCTTTGCTCTTTTTATCTCCGCTGTACCCGCCCTTTTCAACAAGTGTCACCCCTTTATTGGTTGCTTTGTACGGTTCTTACAATAACCGGACTTTTAGAAAACATCCAATCGAGTTTATTCATTCCCCCCATAAAAAGCGAAGCAACAGAAGATCTTTCCCCGACGCAGCGGCAGGAGATTGACACCTAGCCGCCGAAGAGTTAATGCAGGCCATCCGTGCCACGTGTCGCGGCGAGCGTGATAGGTCGCACGGCGACAGTGAGGCAACACGTGTCGGAAGTCCGGGGCGGTTCGCCCCCGGAAAGGCCATACGGAAGGAAATGCGTCGTTTTCGTGGCGAGAATCATGGGTGGTGGGACCCACGACAGCTGTACAGCTCAACTTTGATGTGGACGTCCGTAGACTTGCTGCTGTTGTGCCAAGTGGAGGGCAGAGGGCGTACGGATTACGTGGGACAGGAAAAAAACTAAAAAGCCATCCGGTAGTTTTGGACCCTCGTGCTAAAGTTGGCAAGCCCCCACAAAGGCATAAAAAATCACCAAAAAAAAAAAGGAGTGAGTTTTAGGCAATTAATCTTTTATTAGCTACAATACAAGAGTCTGACGTGTCAACAGATGGTGGCACGGACGGTGCGCTTTTTTGTCGTGGGACCCGCCGGAAGAGGGGCCGTGACGTTGGAAGATGTGCAGTCCAGTTCAGCAACTTCCACGTGCCGAAGATTTTGAGGCATGTGGGCCCGCGTAGCAGATTTTATCCCACTTGGCAGATAAGAGCGGGAGGAGCAGAGGCTCCACAAGTTTTAATGTTGACTGCGAAAAAGACATTATCCAAAAACGCA
This sequence comes from Torreya grandis, assembly GCA_037957365.1. NCBI lineage: Eukaryota > Viridiplantae > Streptophyta > Pinopsida > Cupressales > Taxaceae > Torreya > Torreya grandis. The sequence continues at coordinate 3,150,822 of JARHVA010001325.1, forward strand.
GCCAACTTTGGAGGAGGGCCCATGTTTTTAGTGGTCGTTAAAATCACCGCTAAGTTTAACTAGCCTTGAACGTTATTCTACTCTGTAAAAGGGGGTCTTCCAGGCTAGAATTTGACGGGCACTCCTGTCAGTCACGGGTGTTTATTTATTTGCCTTCAACTTTATAATTCATGAAAACTTATAAAAAATTGAAAAACATAATTTTTGGGTTATAATTTTGTGTAATTTATTTATTCCATGCATTTTCAATCATCAACTATGATTTATTGTGAGGAACTTTTTTGATGATGAATCATAGTGGTTGATTCAAGTAAATAAGTAATTGTAACCCAAAATTTTTATTTCTCAATTTTATAAACTACAAAATATTAAAACTCTTACAGTTTTTTTTGAAAATAATTTTTATATAATTCTTCTCAATAAATTTTGTCAAAATCACAATTTTTTAATGTTTTAAATTACAGATTAGAGAGTTTCCATTGTTTATGAAGATATGAAGAAATTTTCTAGATTAAGTTGTGTGAAAAACAAATTGTATCAATTTTTTGGGTCACATTATGTAAACACTGATTGGGATGAAAGAATAGTATTAATGAGACGTTTTTATGAGAGTACTATTCTCTCGTTGTGTAAATGTAATTGATATATCGGATATTAGATGTATACCAACAACGGTCATCACCGATCTCGAAGATAACCAATACCATTAACAACTTCGATAATATAACCAATCACCACAATTAACCTCATATCTTTCTAGAGATTTGAACTTCTTAGAAACAATCAAGCCACTTAAGCAACTCACCTAAATCTTATTGGCAAAAACTCACCTACATCTTATTGGCTATTATATTATTATTATTATTATTTATTTGATAAGATAAAAAGTTTTTAACTGAGTCTATGAACCAGTATTGAGATACAACTAGAGGCCAGTCTCCACAACAAACTAATACTCTAACGAACAAGGATACATATAAAAACACCATGAATAAGATATCACATTAAAGGAACTTATAATAAATAATTTAAGAAAAAAAAATCATCTTATTCCTTTTTTTTGTTTTTCGAATATATTATATAAATTGAAGATAAAATATGAAAATTTAAAACAAAGATATAGTCTGAATTTTTATAGAAATATAAATTAGAGATTTTATGTTTTCAAAATTTATATAAATAAATTTTAAAATTTTTAGAATAATATTATTTTTATTTTACATTTCTTCAATTACTCAATTAAAAAATTAAATCTTAAAACTAATTTTAAAAAAAATATCAAATTTAAAATAGTAATTTTTTTTTAAATTTAAAAATTAAAATTTTTTAAAATTCTAGAAACAATCTTAATATACATTAAATAAATATATTTCATTAACAAATATAATTTTTTAAATTTGAAATAAATGTAGACTAAGAAAAATGACTCCCCAAAAAAAAATTAAACTTAATTGTTACAATTAATAATATGGATCTATAAATTCAAAAACAATTTAAAAAATATTTTTAAAAAAATCAATATTTTTAAATTAAAGGATAAATTAATTTTCTATTTTGACGAACTTGTTACAATTTAGTAACATGGATCTTTAAACTCAAAATGAATAATTTTGTTTTTTTAAAATTGAAGGATAAATAAATTTTCTAATTTTAAAAAAATCTACAACTTAATTCTTTTTAATTGTGAATTAAGGCCTAAATCCTAAAAAGCAGGGCACAGACCGTCAAATTCCAGCTTCCCTTAACTCCACCTCAGAAGTTGGAATTTATGCTAATCCGACATGATTCTGCATGTAAATCTGGGATAAAAATATATTTGAAGGCGGTCGCTGTTAGAAAAGGAAAAGGAGGAGAAATGCTGTTGCACGTTACTGGATTTTATCTTATGCCGTATCAGAGCTGTCAGTGGGGAACGAGGCTTTTTTCTGTGTTGTTGTACTCTGCCTTCTCCACATGGCAAGCAAAAGAGGAAGATGGGATATGTAATTGAGCTCATTGGGTACAAAGGATTAGTGGTTTATTTTGGAAGGTCACTTTTGGTATGGGAGAAAAGGTGGTATTCAAAGCCTATGTGGGTGTTTCTGATGCAGTCATTTAAATTGGAAACAAAATATGTTGGCCTAGGTGGGTGTCTGTGATCTAATCTTTTGAGTTCTGATTCTGTCCTTCAGACAAATTGGATCAAATTAATTGACTAACCAGTCCATGGGTACTTCTGTAATACAAACGAGTGGAATCATGCATGCCAGAAACGCCAGCTTCTGCAACAATGGTGTTTTCTTAGGAATGTAGGTAGTCAATCTTTCGGCTTGGAAAGTTGTGGGTATTGGGTGGGATGGCTAGTGCGATGGATTGTGAGACCTTGTCAATCAAGAAGGATTATTTTTTGAAGGAGGAGGAAGAATTGAATGAAGAATTGGAGTTGAGCTTGGATTTGTCCTTGGGAGGATCCAGAGGAAAATCAAAGGAAAAGAAGAAGGAAGATCCTTATGTGAAGAAATATTCTTCTGGAAATATGCAGCCTTGTTTGAGAAAATTCGCATCTGGGAGCTTTGATAAACATGGGGAGGAATCCAGGGACAAAAGTAGTGGTGAAATTGATTTTGATTCAGGTAGAACGGAGATCTGGAAAAAATTGCATGGTAATAAGCCTTTCGGTGTTGCTACGTCTGGTAACCCTCCTCTGTCAAGGTCTCTGACTGGTGCAGTTAGCTTTGAGGAAGGGAGGCCCTCCTTGGTGCTTCCCAACGGGTCTAGTGTCAAGGCAGCTTGGCCTAACCAATTCATGATTAGTAATACAAGCACACCCACCACCATGGTTCAGATTGGAACAGGGCATCCTAGAATCCTCAGGACCTGCAGTGTTGGAGCTCTGGGAGCAGGTTTCATGGCCCCTCAGCCAACTTCTGTTCTTCAGAGACAGCCAAGTCTTGATGTACTTTTGCCTGATCGAAAGCAGGAAGATGTTCAATCCACAATGCAGAAGGAGGCTCTGGAGCAACAGAGAAAAAGAGAAATGCATGCCTTGAGAAGACAAGAGGCTAGGAAGAAAAGAGAAGAGAAGAAGGCTAGAAGAGATGAAGGTAAGTCCTTGGAGAATAAGGTCTCTGTGTCTTTTCCTATTAGTTCTAGTGCAATTCCTTCTAGCAACAAATACATGTTAAATCCGGAGCCATCGTCGACCACGCAAACAAATCATTCCCAGATGGATCCTAAAGAAGGAAAATCAAAACCAAAACCAAAACTTCAACCTCTTCTTGAAACCCAAAGATCTCTGAAGAGAGATAGAGACAGGGTTGCCAGGGGGAATGAACCATGGATTGAAAATGAGAAGAGGGTAAAGAGAAAAGGCAGCAGGAATAGTTCCATGGAGTCATTGCCCTGTAATTTTAAGATTGGATCCAAGCTTGGAGTTCCAGATCCTACTGAAACGACCAAGTTCACGGATAAAAAGGCTAATGGCATTCACTCTGCTTCTATACGAACTAGCAATAGCCCAGTGAGAGGAAACTCTGGTAGTGAAGAGAAAAAGTCTATGGATCTTTCTGAAAATGGGCTTAAGAGCTCAAGCTCCAATGCTGAGGAGGGTGAAAGTGCAAGATCTAGAAGCCAATCTACGAACTGTGAAGCCTCAGCCTCAGGACCCTATACCACCCCTGCATTTTCTGTGCTACCAATTCCTTACCCATTTCCATTGACTGGCGCCAATGGTCAATGCATGCCTCTTCCAATTGGCTTCTCCTTCCCTTATATGATGCCCTATTGGACACCGGCAACACAGCCCACAGGCTCAGAGCCTTTAAAATCTAATGCACCACATGTGCCTAATGTTGTCAATCCTGTTTCTGCTCAGGGTCTTCCATCTTCCCAAATGCCCATTCAAGGAACACTGCCAAGTTGGCTGTCAGTACCACAGGCCATGGGAGCACCAGCATCAGTTCCAAGCTCAGGGCAAAACTCCCATGCATCTGGAGGATCGTTGCGCAGGAGTTCTTCCATAATTCCAGACCAGGACAGCAAATCTACTGAAGGTCATATTCTTTCTTTGTTTCTTTTTCAAGTATGAAACTTTTTCTTGTTACATTTATCATGATTTAGGGTCAGGGCCTACCCTTGGAGCGAATATCTCTTTGTTTGGATTGACATCTCTGTTAGGATCTGGAAAACTTGTTTGACTAAAACTAAGTAGCTAACCTTTTTACAAATAGAAAGAAGATTGCCTTTTTTGTCCTAAAAGTCCATAGGAAATGTCCAAGTTCCCAGTAGAAACAGTAATAAATGATATACTGTAACCTCTATTGATTTTACAAATAGAAAGAAGATTTTCTTTTTGTTTTAAAAGTCCATAGGAAATGTCCAAGTTCCCAGTAGAAACAGTAGCAAATGATATACTGTAATCTCTATTGATTTTACAAATAGAAATAAGATTGCCTTTTTATTTTAAGAGTCCATAGGAAATGTTCAAGTTCCCAGTAGAAACAGTAACAAATGATATGCTGTAACCTCTATTGATTTTACAAATAGAAATAAGATTGCCTTATTGTTTTAAAAGTCCATAGGAAATGTCCAAGTTCCCAGTAGAAACAGTAACAAATGATATACTGTAATCTCTGTTGATTTTACAAGGATCTAATTTGTAAATTAATTCCTTCATTGTGACTACCACAGTCACATAAGTTGTATTCACACTCAACAGCAACGCGGGGAAAGCCTCAACAGAGTTAACTAAAATAAAATAACTATATTCATTCACACAACAAATCAACTTTGTAGATATCAAAACAGACATGAGCCGTGTATCTATATTCTACAGACCTCCTCCAGCAGCTTTCCTATTCCTGGATGCTTTAACATGAAAAACCAAATCCAAATACATTTTTTCCCTTTTTCTCTTTTTGTGGATTTCCTTTATGTTTCAGAGGGATGAGTCTTTCTTTCAGACTAGCTGAGCTTTGGAGAACTTGGAAAGCAATCATAAATTTTGTGAGTTTGACCAAGTAATTTAGCAAATGAGTTGGCTCTGCTCGTTTTCTGGCGAGCTGAGTGAACTGAATACTTGTCCAGGAGAGAGGAGTATTATGACAATGGCAATGAAGGAAAGAAAATCTCATGTCAATAACCATTTTAAGAACATGAACTATAAAATTCTTAGACCAAGGAATCGCTGCACAAAAGATCCTCTGTAATATTGCAAAAAAGCATTTGAACAGTATTTTATTGACTCCTGAATATGGTTAGAGTGTCAATTGGGATGACTGCCCAAAATTTCTGATGGATTACAAATCACACCATAGCTAATTTTTTTTTATGCCTTAAGTAAGCAAGTTCATTTTTATTGTGGTTATATAATTTACACTTATTCTAGCCATAACTTGAACTCATATGTAACAAGGGCCAGAAGAGAGGTGGAAATCCTCTCTAGTAGGAAAAATTGTGTTCACATTTTTTTATCCTAGAAATTGTAGGGCCAAGGCCTGGAATCTGCGTGTTAGGCATAGGCTTAGGCTATAATGAGCTTTGCACATTTTTATGCAACTAGGATTTTCATTTGTGGATTGTTGTGTAGTTTTGGTCTTTTCATTCATTTGAGACAGATCTTTCTATGATTCCTTCTTTTCTATTTAGCCTTTATTGGCATTGCTATCATACATAAAGTTGTTAACAATTTATCAATTCAGAGGTGGCAATGAGAAAGAATTTGATATGCTCAGTTAATTCCTTCCTCTTCTTTTAGCTTATAGGCTTAATATGTTTTCTTTGCCTTCAAATATTTGCAGGAACAAGTAGCGATGAGACAAAGAGCCAATCAAGTAAATCAGCTGAGCCATCTCAGAAGGGTGTTCGATCTCTAGCCAGATTTCCATCCATAAACAAGGCTCAAGGTCAGATTTTGTCTGTGTTGGGAGTAAGTGCATCTCATAAGCCAGAACCAGCACAATTCAGAAACACAGCAGAGAAAACTCCTTGCACTTCACCTCAATCAGATTTTGATATCCCATCCTCGAAAACCTCCCAGGAGAAGGCAATTGAATCACCAAGTAAAAAATCCTCACGTTTTGTTTCTGATTTAAATGAGAAGAAACAAAATCCTTGTAGTCATGGTGCGCCTGGCCATAATTCAGATGGACAAAACAGTCAAACAGCACAAAATTCTACCAATGAAACACTAGATAGAGACAATAACTTGAATTTGAAGCCAGGAAAGAGTTGTTCTCAGTCAGGCAATGGTTTGTTACAAACTTTGCACCGCGTTACAACCACAGGAGTAGGTCCAAAGGGGATAACAATCAGTGGGATCTTATCTTACAGCAGTAATCAAGTTAGAATAGTTTGTGTTTGCCATGGCACCCAAATGTCACCTGCAGAATTTGTCCAACATGCAGGTAGCACAGACATTTCAAATCCTGAAAGAAATATAGTAGTCACTCCGATGCCAATTATTAGTCCTGCAACTTCGGCACAGGGTTAACGTGAAGAGCTGAAGAAATGTGCAATTAGCAAGGATGTTAAATGTGTCAAATGCTCGGAACCTGCAAAGTGGAAGCATTTTATAAGCCTTCATGGTGGGTTGCATGATAAAATGCATCAGCACTTTTTCAAATGCCCCTGGAAACAAAACTCTTATAGTGTGTTTCAGAGGGGGATTGGAGTTTTACGTTTCACAAAGGTATTCATGACGCAAACAAGCAGGAAAAGTGTGTTTGTCACCATTTCCTGAATGCAACAGTACAATAGAATTTTATGAAACATGTGAAACTAATCTTACACAAATCTTGAGTCTGAAATATCCTTCCCCTGGACCAAATGATTCCAGGAGATGTACATTGGTGTGGTAGGTTTTGGTGGAAAGAGGGGTTGGCAAAAAGAAACTTTTATAATATGTACAAAACGTTTCTGTAAGAAAATGGCAGGCAAAGTCTGCGTGTTTCATTTTTGGAAAATCGTATGTTGCTTTTTTGAAGAACATTGTTCAATCAGAGCTGGAGCATTAGTCTTTAGTAGAATACTTGTATGATTCATGGTAGCTTCCCATTAAAATTGTTTCTGTTGCAGAAATTACAAAAGCCTTTTTAAAGTTTCTTCTCTCTATGATAAAACTTAACAATTTTAGCTTTGAATGGTAGCCAACTAAGTTATCAGGGTCGAGTTTGAATTTGAGTTCGAGCTCAAGTTCGAGTTCATCTTCTTGGAAGGTAAAGTTCTTTGCCAATCAATAAAGTTCGTAAAAAAAAATCATTAAATTCCAACAGAATTATGTTTATACATATATTTATAAAATAATGCAGAAACTTGTAAAAAATGTCCCATTAAAATAATGGATAAAGTAATTTGTGTTTGATGAGAATAAAGTTTGGCATGCCTCTGACAATTAAACCAATATAAAGTTCCACTAGAGCATGATTATCTTCAATTAAAAAATGCTGAAAATAGGTTTCAACATCCATCACTAGTAAATCTCTATTATAACTAACGCCCTGAAGAAAGAAAGAAAACACATCAATTGATAATTTAAATCAAATCTTTAAACCCCTTTCTTACTCTATATTTTTGGTGGAGATGGGTTGGCAAGGTCTAATTTACTTCATTGATAACTTAATCAAGTCTTTAAACCCTTTTCTTACTCTATATTTTGGTAGAGATCGGTTGGCAATGTTCAATTTACCACATTGATAACTCAATTAATCAAATATTTAAACCCCTTTTTCACTCTGTATTTTTGGTGGAGATAGGTTGGCAAGGTTCAATTTACTTCATGATCAGTGAAATTAGCATTTGGATTGGCCATACTATGAGAGGTAGCCTTTATTGAGTCGGCCATAGTATGACTGCTAGTCTTTAGTCAGCCATATTGAGCTTGAGATTGATGCAACATATGATCATCTTCAATAAAAATGTTGAAAATAGGTTTCAACATCCATCACTAGGAAATCTCTATTATAACTAATGCCCTGAAGAAAGAAATAAATCAAATCAATTGATAACTTTATCAATCAATTCTTTAAACCCCTTTCTTACTCTATTGTATTTTTGGTGGAGATGGGTTGATAAGGGTTAATTTACTTCATTGATAATCAATCAAATCTTTAAACCCCTTCTTTACTCTATATATTTGGTGGAGATGGGTTGGCGAGTTTATTATTGGAATGCTTCACGTTATATTAAACAAAAGTTGGCAAGTTTCAATTTACTTCATGATTAGATGAATTAGCATGTGGTTTGGCCATGCTATGAGAGGCAGCCTTTATTGAGTCAGCTATAGTATCGTTGGTAGTCTTTAATCGGTCATATTGAGCTTGAATATGATGCAAAACATGATCATCTTCAATAAAAATGCTGAAAATAGGTTTCAACATCCATCACTAGGAAATCTCTATTATAACTAATGCCTTGAAGAAAGAAAGAAATCACATCAATTGATAACTTTATCAATCAAATCTTTAAACCCCTTTCTTACTTTGTATTGTATTTTTGGTGGAGATGGGCTGGGAAGGTTCAATTTACTTCATTGATAACTTAATCAATCAAATCTCTAAACCCCTTACTTTATATTTTTGATGGAGATGGGTTGGCAAGGTTCAATTCCCTTCATGATCAGCGAAATTAGCATTTGGCTTGGCCATACCATGAGAGGTAGCCTTTACTGACTCAACCATAGTATCGTTGGTAGACTTTAGTCGGCTATATTGAGCTTTACCCTTTGAAGAATGTAGGGGATATGGAATAATATTAAGCACTCAATTACATAGATATAAATACTCTTTGATAGGTTCCATTTACCAGTTTAACCTTAAAAGGATGTTTAAATCCATCTCATTATGGTGTTCTCGTTACAATCCATCCTTTTCTGTTATAATTTTTTTGAAAGTAAAAAAATATTTATTAACAGTTTTAGACAAGACCCCACAAATATTTTTTTACTTGGAACATCAATATACATGAGTGACAATGACCGGATTGAGGTTGCCAAATTTTACGTTAGATTTTTTTTCCGTAGCCAAGTTTTTCTTCCTTGGATCACTATATTTATTTCTAGGTACTTAAACATCACTCTCGTAGATAGTAGGCCTCTTTTGACTCAAAACTTGAAAATTTTATCTTCGTTGCTTACGAAAATGCTTCCACAAATCTAATCATGCTCATATTCTTCAACATATGGCTTTTCAACAAAAGGCTCAAGATGAGTTATAGTGTTGAAGTTGAAATCAATGGAGGTCACACCTCTTTTTTACTTTTATAACTAAATGAAATTTGTTGCAAGAAACCCATCCATTTATAATCATGTGCTTGTTTCAACTTTGATTGGGCTTGAAAATATTTGAGGGGTTGATCTATATGATTTTTTTTTTTTCTGATTAAATTATGCTTCCATTTTTGTAATTACTTGAGCAACAACATACCATTCTTTATCCTACATGTAGTAATTCGAAATTGACCCATGAAACAAATCTGAATGATAACATGCTAGCTTACCTCCTTACAATAAGACTGCCCCCATAGTATAATCACTTGCATTTGTGTCTATCTCAAAAGTTAGTTGCATATTTTTTTTATTAGTGTAAAACGTTTTTAACTAGAACTATGAACCAATGTTGGGACACAAATAAGGGGCCCAGTCCTTGCAAAGGACATAATCGCTAAAAATATGGGAGACCAAACAATAAATCGTTGGCACACAAGGAAACCTCCACCATCAGAGAAACACCCCTAAAAAGATAAAAAGAGCATGGCTACAACTTTGCTCCTTGTAGGGTTTTTTTAAATGACGAATCTTCGTTAATTCATGAATATTCTATTTTTTGAAATCTGGATTTGGCAATTTTTCAGCCTGAAAAGAGCGATGGGTCACCAAAAAATTCAGGTTGTATATACGATTTAGAGGTCGGCTTGCCTACTGTTGACAATTAATTCCACAATTTTGACTATAAATCACCATGTCGTAGAAGGACATTCTACACTATTTCACCAACATCTATTATACATCGGATATGACATATCTTAATCTAATATATTTCATAGATGATCAAGATCATAAATTCAACACATCTTCGAAAGACTACATGAACTTAATGGTAGGGCGATGACAATAGGTTAGAGATAGAAAATAGAACTAGAAGGTATCCACAGGGTCTAGGCATCATCCAAAAGATCTAGACAACATCTAGACAGATCAACCAATGTTCATAGGGCCTAGATGCAACCTACGACATCTAGACGATGGCTAGACATACTGGACAACATCCATCAGGCCTAGACAATAGCCACAAAACCTAGATGACATCCACAGAGTCTGGATGCCATCCACAGAGTGTGAATGATGTCTAGACATCCTGGATGATGTCCACAGGGTCTGGATATCATCCACATACTCTGGATGGTGGTTAGGCTTCTTGAACATCGTCCATAGGGTCTAGACATCGTCCATAGCATCTAGATGGTGACTAGGTTGCCTAGACGACATCTATAGGGTCTGGACACCATCCATCGAGGCTAGATGATGACCGGACCATGTGGATGATGTTCACAGGGTCTGGATGCCGTCCACTGAGGTTGGATGATGACCAAACAACGTGGGCAACGTCTACAAGTTTTGGACACTATCCACAAGATCTAGACGATAACTAGACAACCTAGACAACATCCATAGGGTCTAGGTGTTGTCCACACGGTTTGGATGGTGACTAGATAATTTGGATGACATCCATGAACTTTGGGTGTCATCCACCAAATCTAAATGATGACCAGACTGACTAAATGACATTCACAGGGTTTGGAAGCCATCCACAAGATTTTTGCAATGAGCAGGAAGAATGGACAACGTCCACGGGGATTGGATGACATTTACAAGTGTTGGGTTGACTAGAAGTACTTGGAAGTGCTTGGCATTTGTAGGGACTCTGACCAACAGCCACATAGAAAGGATGACTGATTGCACAGTGCCGAAGTGGCATGCCACAACTTGTCTAGCAAAAAAAAGTCTGCAAGTTCATCTGGTGATAAAGGTAAGAAATCAAGGAAATTATCAATGACAAAAAACATAGTCTTATTTTGGACAGTGAACAAAAAAAAGTCTACACCCACACAAAATACATGTACTAAATGATTTACTGAGTTTATTTATTTATTTATTTGTAATAACTATTGTTTAACATTTTAAGGTTAATAACAAAATCTTTATACATGTAGATCCCTCCAGTGAGTGTGGTTTTTTAAATAAAATATTTAATCACAATAGTACTTCACCATTTGAAGATATTATTGATGACAACATGCCACCACTTGAAGACATACTTGAATATGGCATGGCTATGGCGAATGACAAACCAGATGATATGATACAAACATTAAAAGAAACTTCTACATCTCAGAAAACAACTTCCATGGCAAATAAAAATTTTCAATTTTTGTCGATGAAGAGAAGACTTGAGGACATTCTAGATGATGAGATCAATACAACAGATCAAAGTACTCAGAAATATGTGCAAAGAAAGAGAAAAAGATGGACAATTGGAAGGTCTTTTAAGCTTGACCGGGCAGCAAATTTTTTTTTCATTGAATCAATAGAGTCAAAAAATTGTGTTGATACCCCAACTAAATGTAAATGCATAATATGTTGGAAATTATGAAATGACCACAAAATGCAACTTAAATTGGACACAATCGAGAAACATTGTGGAAAATTTTATGTGTTTGTTAAAAAAAAGGGACAAATTCAAAAGATTTATAGATGAAAAAATGTCAATGAATGCATGCATGTTAAATATGCGGCAGAGTATGAAAAAAATCAGAGACATATAAGACATCTTGTTGAGAAAAGAAGAATAATTACAACTCAAATAGGAAAAGTTATCTAGTCGAATCAGCATGCAAAAAATATATAGTTCTCAACGATCTATCATATTCTCAAAAAAGATAGACCTATATCCGATTTTTCAAATTATAAAACTTTGTTTCAACATAATAGATTTCATAACATTCCACAATCATATTGGTCAAATGGCAGTGTTTGGGACATGGCAAAATATCTTGTGATGATTGAGAAGAAAGATTTGAAAGAAAAAGTTAAAAATGCAAGTTTTATATCAATGTCCATTGATGATGTCATAGCAGTTGACAACACAACATAGATTTGTATCCATGTTTACACTTTTGAGAACAATTTAAGGACATCTCATCTATTAGCTATACATAAAATAGTTAAAAATTGCAATGTAGAAAACCTTTTCAAGTTAGTTATTTTTAATTTAAAGGATATCGCTAAGATGGATGATTATGCTATAGCTACGAAACTGGTATGTGTTGGAGCGATGGTGAAACAATGTAGAACATAAATAGTTTGTGTGTTCAACTACAGACAACAGTTTCCCTATATATGATTTCAATTCATTGCATGGCCCACAAAATAAATCTTGCATACAAAATTGTAAGTACATTTGAAAATGTTACAAAAGTGGAAGAACTTATTCATGATTTACACGCTTATATGTCCAACAGTCCTAAATTTTTTTTAGAGTTTTAAAGTTTTGCAATTGAGGTTATCGATGGTAAAAAGCTTCTAAAAGATAATAATACAAGATGAATTTCCATGTATGAGCTTGCATGCAGAATTTTTGAAGAATATACATCATTAGTAGGTTTCATGTTTAAATATCGAATAGAAGTCGACAAGACAAAGGATTTGTTGTACCATTTAATAGATTTTGAAATGCTTTTGACACTATGTTTTATTCTCCCAATGTTGAACGAAATAAATTGTTTGATGAAACATGCTCAAGAAATATGGATACATATATTGTAGACTTCATACATTTGACAAAACGAGTTTGTCAATCTATAGATGTCTTGTACTCGGGTCAAAATAATTTTAAACTTCCTGTTTTTGTCAGTTGACGAACTTTAACAGATATTAAGGATCCAAATTCCTATTTGAAATTAAATATTCATGATCATCTTTGTATCTTTGTGAATGGAAAGGAAATACCATTACACACATTCCAAAAATGGATTGATTGTGCAAGTTCAAAAATTGAAGAAGTCCTTGTAACACGTATTATTTACAAAACCATGATAATAGAAACACAAATAAAATTGAGAAAGATAAAATACATACAAAAGATAATTATGAAGAAAGTGCTACTCAAGTACTGTTTCAGCTACTTGAATATTAGTATATAACCTTCAACTTTTAATTCTGTAATTGATTTTTATATTATTATTTGTATCAGAAATCATTTGAAAATTTTCTATTATGTAAATTGCAAGAATTAATAAATTACAATATTGCATTATTTTAAAATAGTTGTGTTATATTGCAATTGTTTAAAATTCAAACTTTGTTAAACATGAATTTATTGTTTCATCATTTCATGTAGTTGTCAATATTATATATCAATAAATTATGATATTATCACTATACATCTTAACTAGTAAATATCTGAAATTAACAGAACAAATACATATTTAAACTTTCAAACTTTAATTTACAATATAAACTTTTCAGTTTCAATATAACATATATACAAATGCACATAATAAACTCATAACGGATAAAATGCACGAAATAAAATAGAAACAAAGACTTAAATTTAATCTTGCAAACTTTAATTTATAATATAAACTTTTCAGTTTCAGCATAACATATATAAATATGCACAAAATAAAATAAAATGAGACTTATATTTAAACTTTCATTTACAATATATATTTCTAGTTTCAATATAACATATATAAAAATAAAAATAATAAACTTATAACGGATAATATGCACAATAAAATAGAAACAAAGACTTAAATTTAATTTTACAAACTTTAATTTACAATAAAAACTTTCTAGTTTCAACAAAACATATATAAATATGCACAAAATAAAATAGAATGAGACTTACTTTCAAACTTTCATTTACAATATAAACTTTTTAGTTTCAAAATAACACATAAAAATGCACAGAATAAACTCGTAATGGATAAAATGTATGAAATAAAACAGAAACAAAGATTTAAATTTAATATTGCAAATTTTAATTTACAATATAAACTTTTCAGTTTCAACATAACATATATAAATATGCACAAAATAAAATAAAATGAGACTTATATTTAAACTTTCAAATTTAATTTACAATATAAACTTTCCAGTTTCAATATAACATATATAAAAATGTACAAAATAATCTCGTAATGGATAAAATGCACGTAATAAAATAGAAACATAGACTTTAATTTAATCTTACAAACTTTAATTTATATTATAAACTTTCCAATTTCAACATAACATATATAAATATGCACAAAATTAACTTGACATGGATAAAATGCCCAGATTAAAATAGAAACAATGACATAAATTTAATCTTGTAAACTTTAATTTACAATATAAACTTTCTAGTTTCAACATAACATATATAAATATGCACAAAATTAACTTGCCATGGATAAAATACCCAAGATAAATAGAAACATAGACTTCTATTTAAATTTTCGAACTTCAATTTACAATATTAATTTTCAAAGTTTTAAGTTTCAACATAACATATATAAAAATATCAATTACAAATTTCTTGTCCCATTTTCATTAAACAAAAAAAAATGAACTGAATAGATATCATTTCACATGAGTTCTAATTTGCTATTTAGATGCGGATTTTCTTGCCTTAGCTTCTCCCTTCTTTGAATCTGAATTTAAAACACCTTCTCTAACAAGATCTTTGGCTACAACATTAATATTTACAACTATTGATCTTTCTTCGTGCGTTGCATCTCCTGCCGATAGGATAGAGAGATCCAAATTTATTTTCTCCTTGAGAAGAACATCTAGATCCATTCCATGCTTTTTGATTATCCTCCTTAGTGTGTTATTCTATTTGTTGACTAGCACAAGTTTTTCTTTAAATGCAATTGCTGCATTTAAGATTTTTTGCATCTTTTCTAGATGAATATTCAGTACTTATGCTTCATTTTTGAGGTTATCATATTTTGAATGCAATTTGAAAACTAAAATTGGTCAGATAAAAATTATAAAATTGTGATAAAAAATGGATAAATAAGTAATTAATTACCAAAGCTTTATCCCTCTTTGCATTGGCAAGGCATCAAAGGTTTTGGTCTCTTGCCCATTTGTTTTAATAAGCCCATTCTTCTGCATTCAAAATTTTCAATCTATTAATTATAATATCTATCATATTATCATTGTAAGGATTTGCCACAGAAATGGATCTCGATTCAGCTTGACTTATTAACACATCAATTTTGGATTGATCATTTTGAACCAAAGAATATCTTTAAGAATGGTTATGATAACACTCATTAATTTCTTTTACCAAAACCTTTTCTCAAATCTTTCACTATTTCAAAACTTTCAAATAAGTTTGTACAATGTCATCTAACAAAGCAAAAGAATTATCTTCAACAAGATTATTCAATGGAAATGATGTCAATTTGTCAAGATATGGCTCCTCATCATTGCTTGGTTTAGGGGGTGAAATAAAAGAACCATGCACAACTATTTTTTTTGAAACCTGAAATTGAAATCCCTGAATAATATTATGCATACTAAAATTGTCTGCATGCATGGAATCAATACCCTCAAGGAAAGAATTGTTAAGATCAATATTCTACAAAAGTGTCGTGGCACAACCAAACACTCCACCCATAGAAAAACTAAGGAACTTTGAGGTTTTTACATGCAAATTCATTCCCTTGCTACCTGTTGGCATTGGTAAATTCTTTCCCTTATTCTATACAACATGAGGGAGGTGGGAGGGGTGGCATACTACTCACAGAACGTTTCCTTAGAATAAAAAATACCATCACTAATCAATAAAGAAACTTTATCAAAATTAAACTAAATTTAACATGAAGGTCAGAGATGATAGACTTAGGACCATACTCTGAGTTGATGATATGTTTTACTGTGGTGGACGTGCTAGAAGAAAAGTTAAGTCTTCAATTTATGTGAAACACTCAAATTATTATATAATCAAAAATTCAATTTAACATATTGAATTTCATGTAAAATAAAAATAACGTAATTGCAAACATGAAGTCAAATACCTTACATGGGAGGTAAATATTGCACATGTTGATGGGCAATGTTTCCAATGCTAGACACTACTACGAAATGAAATGAAACGTTAATAATTCTAATTTTTTAGCTGTTACATCAAATTTCAATAAACTTTTAAAATTTTCAAACATGGATTCAAGGCAAAGGATGTGCCTAAGGGGCCTTGTTGATAAGCAGTAGTGGGTGAGATAGATATCCGCATTTTCTTATGCCTGTATCAATGCAATAGAATGTGTATCATCGCCTCTATCAGATTGAGAATCCCCTGAGCCCTTGATGGGACAATATTTGTTTAGTGTAGCTTCTCTTTTGGATTAAGACATATTCTCTTTTTTATAACAAGAAAACATACATAATTAATATTATATTTGAATTGTAACAAAGCTAATAACATAATAATTTAATGACTGAGAAGTACACTTAAAAGTTAAAACTGACCTCTAGCTTTGCAACGACTACTGAATTAGATTTCATATTTTCATATAATATCATGGAAATAATTGTTCCCTTTAGCTCATGGTACACCTCATAGTAAAACCTAAAATATAATTATAAATTAAAAATTGCAACTGTCAGTTTGAAAGGCATAATCCAAATCGTTTCTTATCTTGTTAGAAATGAATGCACACTAATCGAATTACTATCCTCAAAGAGAATGGACAATGTATGCTACAACCTAGAAGGGGATGTTTGTAAGTCTTCCCTGTGAAACAATCCTCACCTGGAAAAATTTAATGAGGGCTTCTAGATATGGGTTTGTTATATTCTGAATTGAAAGACCCCTTCTCGAATGATTAGGGGTGCCTGCAATGGAAGCAAAAAATTATTTATAATTCATAATTGAGACATTTAATTTTAAAATTCATACATAAAACATTGAATATTAATTAATGAAAATAAGATAAAGATTACTTGCTAGGGTGAATGTATCTACAACCAAGTGATTTTCTAGATAAATTTTATCTCCATCAGACAAAATAGCTTTTGTGGTCACAAGCTCCATGTTTCTATGTGGCAGTCCTAACAATTGCTTGATATATGGAGTGGTGCCAAAAGTAATAGTTTGAGAGTTGAGGTTAATATAAAACTCTCTAGTGGAGGGTCTGTAACTAGACATGATAATGTTAAGTAAATTGGTGTTCGTCTCATAGTGGAGCATGTAAATTAGGCCTCTCAAACAACACCAATCGATCCAATTGCTATAAGTGTTTTGATCTTCCAAAAGCCTTAATATTTTTGGGTAAATGAGATTCCTGTAGATAAAATTATGAATAGGTGCAAAAGATATGGGGTTGAAAGTCATTAGAATTAAAAAATGAGAATATAGGATGAATTATAGGGCAAAGTTCGAGAGGATGAGATAGGTTTGGGTGTACGAAAGGAATACATAAAATAAATGGGCCAATGGATATATATAGGGCCCAAGTACTCCCCCCAAGGATTTTAGATGCCACCTATGTCCTCTGGATGTTGTCCACATGCCATGGATGTCATCCATAAACCATAGACATCATCCATCCCCACTAGATGTCATCTACGGGCTCTAGATGACATCTACTAGGTGTGGGTGCCATCCACTAGGCCTAGACGCCATCCACTAGGCATGGATGATGTCCATTGGGCCTGAATGATATCTAATGGGATTAAACAACATCCATCAAGCCTAGACGATGTCCATGCCCTCTAGATGATATTTATAGGCTCTAGATGCTATCCAGACACTCTGGATGCTATCCAGACCTAGTAGACATTGTCCAGGCTTGATGGTCATTGCAGATGGCATCCATACTTGGTAGACATTGCCTCGGCCCAGTGGACACCATCCAACCCCATTAAATGGCATCCACACCTTGTGGACACCATCTAGACCCAGTGGATGCTATCTAATCTTGGTGGATGTCATCTAGGCCTAGTGGATAGCGTCTAGGCTTGGTGGTCATTGTCTAGAGCCCATGGATGATGTCTAGAGCACTTAGATGTCATCCAAAGTGTGTGGATGATGTCCAAAGCTCATGGTTGACATTCAATGGTATTATATGCTCTTCAAACTCCAATGTCCAGACTCTAGAAAAATGGTGCACATGATTCACCTTCCCATCAAAACCTTTCCCTTCGATTCGCCTCCATTTCAAAAATGGGTTTTCAATATTCGCTAAAAAATTACATAGGGATTTTTCCTAGGGGTCCTTAAAAAAAACCTGGCTCCCTGACAACCAAAGAGTAATGAAAAGACAACAAACATAGTAAAGACCATGAGAAGAGACAAATAGGATAACCAATCCAACAAAAAGTAGAAAACTATTAGCCACAAGCTAAAGTCAATCTTCTCTCTCATCTGGAACGGATGTCCTCCATCATCCATTGGGAGATCCAATTCCTTAGCCTCCAATCTCAATTTTTATGCCTCTGATTTTTAGCCTTTCTTTTTAGCTGTGGTGATCACTTTAGCTTTAGGTCTCTTTCTCTAAGACCTAGGAGGGGAGGTAAAATTATCAACACATTGGATAGAACATGGAGCCACCTCTAGAGTAGAGACCTCCTTCAAAGGAGACACCTTTCAAGTAGGGACAAAAGGATCCCCAGTCAAGGAAGGTGGAGGCAAGGAAACCAAATGTTAGAATAACTTACCATAATTTTATCACCATAAATATTTATTAGGGGAGACCTCCTCCATCCTCCAAACTGACTAAAACAAGGATGAAATGACCAATTGGACCACTGAAAACATGTCATTGCAAATTCCCTAGGAGATTACAATGAAAGAATCTAAAGGGAATACCTTCATAGTTGAGAAGCTGAGTCCACTTGACCTAGGAAGATAATAAAATAACTAAGTGGAAGAGAGGTTTGGAAAGGTCGAGAATAATGCAAACTCACAAATCTGTATCACATTGAATTTTCATCAATTCTCACAAAAGACACCACTCTATTAACCAACAATTTAATATGCCCCTCTTTTATTATGATAGGTGGAAGATGATACAATCTGATCCAAATAGGATCCGTTAAAATTTGCATCTTAGCATGTTCAAAAAAGGGTGACCATGGATAGAAAAATAAGCTAGAGTTACCAAAAAACCATGGCTCTGAAGACCACACAAATCCTACAAGGCTAGAATTGGTGCATTGCTAATCATTTGCTTAAACTCAATAAATGCATATATTTTTTTATCATCCCAAATAAAATATTTATCAATTGATGCAAAGAATACAAAGTTGTCCTTATGGTAGAGAAAATTTGATAAACTTCAAGTATAAAACTACCACTAGTAGATTATCATGTTTTTGCATCACTTTTTTGTGATAGAATCAGATGAAATTAACACTAGAAAATTGAAAACAAATTCCTTGACAAAAGGTTCACACTAACGTAATTTGCATCAGGGAGGATGACACAAACCAACAACTAGTTTTATGAGGTTTAGCGTTGGTTTTGGATGTGGATTTGGTAGATGATCTAGCTATTGCTCTCCACGTCACCAAATTTTATGTCAAGTAATTAAAATTAATTGCATGTATGATTTTTTTTAAATTTTTTATGCAGGGATAATATGCATCAAATTTTGGTGTCAAGGAATTTGAATTTTATTTTTAACGCAATTGTGTCACAATTTATTTATTTAAAAAATGTTTTAGATTTTAAATTTTTATATATAAAATTAAACATATTTGAATTATATAAAAAATACAAATACTTTTAAATTGATTATATATTTTTAGAATGCATAATAATTTAAATTTAAATATTTTTAATTTTTTATCATAAATAATGAAAACATGGACAAGTATCACTATAAAACAATTTTGAAAAAACAAAATATTTGTTTATGGTATTCAAAACAAATTTAAAAATCGCATCAAACATGATTAGTAAATAAGATTTTGGTACACTTAAAATATGCATAAATCTATTGCCATAAATGAAGATAAATGAACCAATAAACTAACATAAGAGAAATAATGTTAACTAAATAAAAGCTACAATAGAAAGATAAATGGCACACACAAGATATAAAAATTCTCACTTGGGAAAACCATTTTAGGAAAAAAACAATCAAATAAACTTATTCCTTATTACATTAACTCAGCTAATTACAATATAATAATTTACTTCCAAGTTTTGCTTTACCCTAATGCACATGCGAGTATTTGGAAGCACATCAATAGGGAATCATCCAAACGGTATTACAATATAACATGGGTATAAAAAAACATGAGTTATGAAACCAACCATTTAATATAGGTTAAAATATCCATGAATCACCAAAACATGAACACATTTTTTAAAACATTACAAGGGGGTTCCAACAACCCTTGATTGACACCCCAACACAGGGGATGCACCCTAGTACCACTACTTATGTTGGGCTATATAGTACCTAAGGTGTGTAAGTCATGCAAAGTATACAAAAAATATACAACATTCTCCCACTTTTTGAACACTTTGAATAGGGTTACATTTATGCACACAAATAATACACACTAAACTATGCACTGAACTTCCTGAGGTCAGGTCAAGATAGACAACATAATGGATGGATGATGGGTGGGACTACGGATTGGGATGATTATTGGGTGGAATGGATTTGGTATGATGAGAGGCAAGAGATGATCGTGATGGAACCAAAAGAGATATGCTATATCACATTGCTCGTTAAGAGCGTCTAATTGAGTGAAAATTGAACTCCAAGGTCCTTCTATACTAGTGATGACGAGGAGGCAAAGCCCCTGATCAATATTAGGAATGCCAAGGTGAGAGTGGTTTGATTGAATAACTCAAGGAATTTTGTCAAATTTTTCAAGATGGTTATGCCTTATCAATGTCATACACAAATTTGAATGATATATGATGAGGCTAGACCTGAGGAGAAAAAAGAGGATGGAAATGAGAATCTAGGTCTACATCATGTTGTATTGATGGCCTTGATTTTAGGGGAGGATGATGATTGGTGGATCATGAATTTTATCTTGTTCCTTTAAGGCACTGAGAGCATTGACAATGGGATGGGGGATAGTCACATAATGAAAAACCTCAATTCTAAGCTCGATACTGATAACTGATTGAGTATTGATAGTAGGATCTAGTGCTCTAACTCTAAGAAAAAGACCTACTCTATGGAAAAATGTACACTCAAGGGATGTCATACAACAAGCCAAATGTGGAAATGTATAAGCATAGTAGCTTATTATAGAGTTGGTATGTGATTAGACTTATTTTTTTTTTAGAATCAAGGTTTTGAGAATGCTCATGCTCATTGGTACAAGACTTTGGTTGTTGATTTTTTTTTGGTTTTTGACAATGTTTTAACTAAAAACAAAGCTAATTACTTGCTAAAAGTAAATGAATGAAGGTAAATAACAAATGAACAATTGGAAAAAAATGAAAAAATACTTCTTTTTGGTATTTTTTGGTTAAATTTCTCAATACATGCAATACTAGAAAACCAAACCTAGGCTAACAATGCAAATGTTGATTTATAGATTTTTTGAGTGCAAACTAAAGCAAATTATTTTTATGTGTTTTCGGATTTATAAATAAATGAACCTAGTATGCAAACTAAGTTTTAATAACATGCAAGCCATATGAAATAATATTTGGATCTTAAATAACAATACCACTAAACACCCTATATATATATATATATATATATATATATATATATATATATATATATATATATATATATATAAACTGAAACAAGTTTTCAGTGTTTTTAGATGAATGCACACTAATTTTAGATGATTTTTTTCAAATATAAGTAAACACTTGAATTTTGATTTTTTGAATTTGAAAGCTAAAAAAAATATTTATAATTTACTTAAATAAATAAAATTGGAAACAAGATAACACCATATGATTGCCTAAGTTTGACTAGGGTTTTGCTCTTTATTATTGTATGAGTTTGTGTAATAAGAACTTGTTTTCAAATTGTGACAATGGTTATAGCTGAAAGTGTTTTCTTTTGTTTTTTTCAACATTTACCTAAGGTTTAGAATCAAATTTATTTACTCCCCTAAATTGTGACAAGTGAAAAAATAAGGTTTAATCAACATAGATACATTTTAGATAATGTTATTGCTCTCTAGGAAGGTATAAAATGGGCTAGGTTACCCAACTAGAAGACATTATTCATCAAGATTGATTTTGAGAAAGCTTAAGATATGATTGAATGGCCTTTTATCATAGCTATGTTCTAGGCTCTCAGGTTTGGTCCCAGGTTTGTTCACACTGTTAATATGTTGTTTCAAGATGTTGGGGCTCGTATTACTATAAATGGATCTCAATCCTAGCAATTTGAGCTTCACAGATCTATCAGATAGGGTTCCCCTTTATGCCTTCCCTTTATGTTCTGGCTATTGAGGGATTTAGCTATCTTTTGGATAGCCATGATTTCAATAGTTTGGTGAAGGGTATTTCTCTCCCTAACTTAGATCACCAGTTGATCAATGGGAATTTTTTTGATGACTCCTTCCTCACTATTCAAGAAGATGAGGACTCTGTTAACTATGCTATGGAATGTCTTAACATTTTCTACCTTGCCTCTGGGTCTTCCATTCAATGACAAAAGACTTAATGCTATTGATATTCATTTTCACCCAAAAATTCTTAGTTGGAGGGATATAAGTGGCAATGGATCCTTCATGGGATTCAGTTTAAATTATTAGGCATTCCATTTGATTTTAGAGCATTGCTTGCAGATTTGTGGTCCTATATGGTTCAAAGAGTTGGGAAACAAATCTCCTTCTATATCACTAAAATATTGACTTTGGCTAGGAAGTTACTGACCTATTCTAAGGTGCTCACTGATACTCATGTTTACTACTTGTATTATTGGGATCCTTAAAATGCCTCTTATGAAAAGCTGGAAAAGATATTGAGAGACTTTCTGTGGGCTAATTCTAAAGGGTAATATAGTTTTCATCAAGTCTCTTAGGATATTTGGTGGTTCCCTAAAGAATTTGGTTGGCTTGGGATCATTGATATTAAGCTTCAAAGGATTGATATCTATGTTAAATGTATCATTAGAAGCTTGGAAGGGGACAAAGCCTAAAAGATCTTATTGAGGCACTGCATCTCTCAAGGTTTTTTGCTTAGTAGAAAGGCCTGACAAGAGATTAGTTTGCACAACATTCTCATCACTCCTATGTGGGTTAATATAGGGGGCACTTTATCATGAAAATCATCTGGAAGGCATGGGAAAAATCAAACCTTACCTCATTTGGGTGGGGGAAGGGTTTATAAATGGTTTTTTCTCTTAATTCTCAATCCCTGTGGTGGTCTCCCATGTTGAATTTCCATAATGTCCCTTTTGCCATGGTCCCTTGGGTCAAAAGCTTGAGAATATTTGAAAAACATATTCACATGATTAGAGACCTCCTATTTAAAGTCACTTAGGATTGAATTCCTTGGAATATGGTTAAGTATAAGTTCAATCCAAATAAGAAAGATGCATAATCCATTTCTAAATTGCAGAGTTCCATACATGAAGAGTACTTACACAAAATTAGAGTTTCCTCTCTTACACTTTGGTGGAAGGACTGGTCTTGGCCAACAAATACATCATTATATCGTTATTCCTCTAGGATAGATTATAATCTTCTATCTCCTCATCATATTGATACTAAATCCCTTAATCATCAATGGTTGTAATATACCTAAGTAGGGGAATATAATATATATTTGGGGTAGAATAATGGAATGTAGTAGTATGAATAATAATTCCATAGAGGAATAATCCCACATGCATAGAATGGAAAAGTGGGATATATTAGAATAGTATAAATAAAGGGGTATAGTCTTTTGTAAGATCATCCAAGCAAAATATATATCAATTAGAGCCAAATGCTCTGATAAGGAGGTAGCCCCCTCGAAGTGGCAAGTGATTCAAAGTGATTCCTTCCATAAAAAGAATATAATATAATATATATTCAATATTTGTGTGTATTTTGAGTATGTGAGATATTAGGTTCCTAACATCTAGTGTGATATAAGAATAATCTCACATGCATAGAATAAAATAGTGAGATAGATTAGAATAGTATAAATAAAGGGTCATAGTCCACTTTAAGGTCATCTAAGCAAAATATAAATCAATTAGAGTGTTGCTCTGATAGGGAGGTAGCCCCTTGAAGTAAAAAATGATTTGAAGTGATTTATTTCATAAAAAGAATATAATATATATTCAGTATTTTTAGTTATTTCATGTATTTTAGTATAAAGGTTCTTAACATTTGGTATCATATCTCTTTCCAAGACTATTTATGTACTATTATTATTTATAGGAGGTTGTACAAGTAAGAGTTTATATTTTTGTTCATCGTATGTTCTCATTGTTGAGTGTGGAGCCCTTTGGGGCTATCACATGACCACAGTGGTACATTTTGGGGGCTTAGAGAGCTCCACAAATGTGGGGAGTGAATTTTTCATGTACTCCACATGTGAGTGGAATATTATTAAATGTTTATTTAATAATTTCCATGTTGATTTCCTTGTTTATTGGAAGTGGGATTTATTTTCTTGTTTTAGGAAATTAATTGTTAATTAAATAATTTCCATGTTATTTGGAAGTGGGATCAACTTCCTTATTTTTAGGGAGTTAATTGTTATCTCATCATTACTTGGAAACCCTTTTGGAGGAGGAGAGATAATGATGTCGTGTTTCTTTTTAGGAGGGCTTGTGGATAAGCATGATCAGATAAAGATGGCTGTTTTCTTATGGATAATGCTTATCTTGGATAAGCATGGCATGTTTTTTTATCTTGGACTTATTTCTTCCTCTTTTGTATATATATAGGGGGTTGTGTGATTTGGAGATTGATGTTTTATTTTATAGGGTGTGGTATAGCAGCTTGTGATATGTTATTATATAGGTACATGTGTGGATTATATTGACAGATTTCAGATTTGGATCAACAATTCAAAGAATTTTGGAGGAGATATTCTATCTCCGTGAGAGGTTCTCTTTAGAGAGTTTGTAATCTTATTTTGTTACAAATTTTATTGAGGACTTTCTTGGTGGATGTAGCCCACATTGGGTGAACCACGGTATTCCTATGTATCTAATTTTACACATTTAAAATATGGTTTATGTATTTTAAATTATGATTTTATGGTTAATTAAATATGATTAAATTCATTTAATTCCTAACAATTGGTATCAGAGCTTTGATGGTGTTTTTTGCTGAAGTGATAAATCACAGAAAGGGTTATTAGCTTGAGTGGGAGCTATGTGAGAAAAAACCAGATTCAAAGTTGAGAAATTTGATGGTAAAATTTTTAGTTTGTGTAAAATGCAAATGAAAGATTACTTGTATCAAAAAGAACTTCATCTCCCCTTGGAGGGGAAAGAAGAATAACCTATAGCCATGAGTGTTGTTGATTGGACATTGCTTGACAGGAAGGCATTGGGAACCATACAATTATGCCTTGCATCTTCTATTACATTCAACATTTTAGATGATAAAAATATGAAGGATCTCATGGATAAACTTGGAAAGTTATATGAGAAACCCTCAGCTTTAAATAAAATATTTATTATAAAAAGATTGTTTAATATGAAAATGTTTAAGAATGGTTCTATTGTTAGTCATTTAAATGATTTTAATATGGTTTTAAGTATGCTCACTTTTGTTAGAATTAAGTTTGATGATAAAGTTAGAGCTTTATTTATTTTGTGTTCTTTGTCTAATAGTTGGGATAACTTAGTTATGGCTATGAGTAATGCAGTCCTTGCCAAGGGAAGCTTAAATTTTGAAGATGTTGTAGGTGTGATTCTTAGCGAGAAAATTCAAAGGAAGAGCACTGGTAAATCATCTTCAGGGAATGCTTGACTGTTGAAATTAGAGGGATGAAAAAGAACAAAAATAAAGGGAACCATGGAAATTCAAAGGGTTGATCTAAATCTAGATCTAAAGCCAAGATGATATGTTGGCATTATGGGAAGAGTAGACACTCAAAAAAAGATTGTTGGTCACTTTGAGATAAAAATTCCAACAAGGAGGAAATGAATGAGGTAAATGTGACATTAGGTAAATCATGTCAGGATGCCTTAATTATTTCTTTGAATATATTTTTTGAGTCTTGGGTATTAGATTCAAGGGCTTCTTTTCATGCCACCCCACATAAGCATTATTTTAATGATTATGTTCAAGAAAATTTGGGACATATTTTACTTGGTGATGATGAACCATGTGAGATAGTATAGAAAAGTTATGTTTAGGTGAAAATATAGAATGGGAACACATGGCTACTTAAGGATGTTAGACGTGCCGAATTTGGTTTTAGTGGGGAAATTGGGCAGTGAGCTCTGTTCAGTGTTGTTTACTATAGATTCTTGGAAAATTACCAAATGTGCTCTTGTGATTTTAATAGGTAAGAAAGTTGGCACTTTATATTTGACTAGTATTTTTTATTCTTGTGATTTAATTGCTACAGATGGAAATGCAACTATGTGACACTACAGGCTCGGTCATATGATCTATAAGGGCATGGAGATCTTAAAAGATAAGTTGCCTAGATTAAAAGAAATTGATTTAGACTTCTATGAGGATTGTGTGTATGGGAAACAAAAGTGAGTTAAGTTCTTTAAAGTTAGACCCCCAAAGAAAGAGCATAAGTTAAAGTTGGTACATTTAGATGTATGAGGACCAACTCAAGTATCTTCTATTGGTGGTTCCAATTATTAAGTCACTTTAATTGATGATACAATTATGAAAGTTTGGGTTTATTACATTAAAAATAAATCTAAGGTATTTGACATTTTTAATAAGTGGAGAGCCTTGGTTGAGAATGAAATAGGTCTCAAATTGAAATGTCTTAGGTTAGATAATGGACGGGAGTATTGTAGTAATGATTTATTTGATTACTATTCTAACAATAGAATACGTAGGCTAAGGATGGTCCCAAAAACTCCATAATAGAATGGGGTAGCTGAGAGGATGAATAGAATAACAATGAAATGTGCTAAGAGTATGAGGTTACATGCAGGGTTTAGTGTTTAGGGTAGAAGCAGTTAACATGATAGTTTATCTGATTAACAGAAGACCTTCAATGCCTTTGGATGGAGGCATTATTGAACAAGCTTGGTCTAGTAAAAATGTTTATTATTATTTTCTTAGAGTCTTTGGATATGATGCTTTTGCTCTTATTAAGAAAGAGGGTAGGACCAACTAGAGGCAAAATCATAAAAATGCACATTTTTTGGTTATGGTGAGGATGACTTTGGTTTCCATTTATGAAGCATTAGAAATAAGAAAATATTTTAGTCTAGAGATGTAATCTTTAATGAAAAAGTCATGTATAAGAATCAGCTACAGGATCAACTGCATGATCAGTTGTAGGATCAACTATAGGAACAGAAAGAGTACACAATATTAGATGATATTATGGATGGTAAAATATCTAATGAATCAGTTTAGGAACCTTCTACACAAGGACCCCAAACTCTTATGGTAATAAGGTATTTTAGGGTAAGAAGAGCACTTAAACATTTTTCTCTTTCTTTAAATTATTTATTACTCACTAACAATGGAGATCCAGAGTGTTATGAGGAAGCAATGTAGGTAGATGCTAGGAAGAAGTGAGAGCAAGCCATGGATGAGGAACATAGATCTCTCATGGAGAACCAAACATGAGATTTGGTAAGGCTACCCAAGGGAAAGAAATCATTGCCAACTAAGTGGTTATATAAAATAAAAGAAGAAGATGAAGGGAGAAAAAGGTATAAGACCAAGATGGTGGTCAAGGGGTTTGCACAAAAATTAGGCATTGATTTTGATGAGATTTTTTATCTTATTGTAAAAATAACTTCTATTAGGACTATTCTTGGTTTAGTTATAGTTGAGGATTTGCACTTAGAATAGTTATATGTAAAAACTACTTTTCTTCATGGTGATTTGGATGAAGAGTTTTATATGAAGTAGCTACATGGATATGAGGTCAAAGGGAAGGAGAACTATGTGTGTAGACTAAAAATGAGCTTGTATGGCCTAAAAAAAACTCCAAGATAATGGTATAAGAAATTTAATTATTTTATGTTGGAACAAGGTTATCAAAGGTGTAATTATGACCATTGCATGTACATCAAATATTTTGATGATAGTTCTTTTAGTTATAGGAAAGAACATACAACATATTCATATACTCAAAAAACAACTTAGTGACTCCTTTTCTATGAAGGATTTGGGCGCAATGAAACAAATCCTTGGTATGAGGATTACTCGTGATAGAAAGGAGAGGATGATGATTTTATCTCAATTAGAGTATGTGAAGAAAGTCTTGGAAAGGTTTAGCATGTTGGATGCTAAATCTATTGGTACTCCTTTGATAGGCCACTTTAGATTATCAAAGGAGCAGTGTCCCAAGATGGAGTTTGAAAAGCTTAAGATGTCCAAATCACCTCACTTATTGGTAGTTGGTAGCTTGATATATGCCATGGTTTGTACTAGGCAGGATATTGTCCATGTAGTGGGAGTTGTGAGTAGATATATGAGTGATCCTAGTTATGAGCATTGGCAAGTAGTGAAATAGATTCTTTAGTACTTGAGAGGAACTATGGATGTTGCATTATGTTATGGTGGATCAGATACCAATATACATGGTTATTTGGACTTGTATATGGGAAGGGATATTGATAGTAGGATGAGTACAACAAGATATATATTTATTGTTAAAGATATAATGATTAGTTGGATTTCTAGGATACAACAGGTTGTGACTTTATCAACCATAGAGGTAGAGTATGTTGCTTCCATAAAGGATAGCAAGGAGATGATTTGGTTACAATAGTTATTTCAAGAGTTAGGGCATGATCAGGAAGTTTGGAGACTATACAGTGATGGTAAAAGTGCTATTCATTTAGCAAAGAACTCTACTTTCCACTTGAGGACAAAACACATTTAGATACATTATCACTTCATTAGGACAAATTTGGAGGAGAAATTGATGAAGCTGAAGAAGATTCATACTATCCAGAATCCTATAGATATGATGACCAAGGTGGTCACATTGGACAAGTTGAGACTATATTCAGATTTGGTTGGCCTTAGTGGTCATGGAGCGGTGATCGATTTTGTTAAGGAGGAATAGTCTCCAAGTGAGAGATTGTTGAGTGTGGAGCTCTATGGGGATATCACATGACCATGGTGGTACATTTTGGGGGCTTAGATATCTCTAAAAATGTGGAGAGTGCATTTTTCATGTATTCCACATGTGAGTGAAATATTATTAAATGTTTATTTAATAATTTCATGTTGACTTCCTTATTTTTTAGAAGTGGGATTGATTTCCTTGTTTTAGGGAATTAATTGTTAATAAATAATTTCCATGTGATGGGCTGCTGACCATCAACTGCTCTGATACCATAAATGATGCGCTGAATCAGATTGTCTTCTCATTTATAATCACATGTTGCCTATGACCCAATAAGCATAATGTAAAAATAAACACAGACTCAGGTCTATGGCTGAAATTATACAATTACCTCTTACACTTATATCTTCATGGCTAAGGCCATACAAATAAAGAAAGACATCTCTCACCTTTGTCTTAGATTTCAATACCTTCAACGTTTAATGTTCAGAAATATGTCTGTCCTCAAATTTAAAATTTGTGTATTCTTGTAACACCATCACTATATATCCATGATGTAATAGTTTTGAAAAATGGATGCCTAATCTTCAAATGACTCCATTTACAAGAAAATCCTTATCCATATCTCAAATTTCAACATAGAATATAAACAAATGGATGACCTCACGGTCTTGCAAATAGGTGTCTCTCCTATCCACCATCAATGATTCCTTTTATCATTATAAAATCGAGATATGCTTGTTTGTAATTGAATATCATGCCTCCAAAGCTAACAAGATTTCAAACATAGACACATTCCTTATCCAAACTCAACTTTGTCAATTACGACTGTCTACAGAATCCCCTCAATAATTTTTTTTAACGGGTTCACTCAGGTACCATCCAGGCTCTACCAAACAAAAGTTTTCAACCATACACAAATGGTATGTAAGTAATACATAGTCACTCGTATCCTGCTTACCTTGTCATTCAAATGGTGAATTGCAGAAGATACACGATTCACCCGGGTCGAACGACTTTCAATAAGTGTATGTAATCCACCTAAAACTATCTGGTAGAATATGCTCGGGACTGTATTCTCATTTATTTACATATCCATGCTTCTATTTATTCCATATATTTACACCATATAATATAATAAATCTAGATTAATACCGGCTTGGCAACATTGAAGAGAACATCTCCCTCCAGGCTCGCTATCAGACTAATCTCATACCTTTGCTTGGCCTCCAACAACGATGAGAATATATCTTCCCTCTTCTTCAATTCAACAATGCCCCTCCAAAAGGCATGAAACTAATGGTCTCTTATTTTAAAAAAAATTCTACCATTCCATAATAGTGTCCCTCTCTATTCAAGTCCGCATGAATCTGAATGCATATTCAGTTCACCATTTCTATTCGGTTCTCAGTCAATGATCTTTTTAACAAAGATGCTAATGGATTTTATTAAATGGACCAAGACATCATCCAACAATGGGATTACAATTCCATTCTCAACGTTCTCACGGGCTCCACCTTTAACCGGTGTCCCCCTCTATCTCCTTTTTCCTGAATTCTCTCTTTTGCTCTTTTGAAGAGCCTTCTCCCTAACCTCTATGCCCAATTTGGCTTAAGACAAAACAAATACAGTTTTCAACAATATACTAATGTTGAAATATTTTCAACCACTCCTCCCTTATTTCC
This sequence comes from Torreya grandis, assembly GCA_037957365.1. Lineage (NCBI taxonomy): Eukaryota > Viridiplantae > Streptophyta > Pinopsida > Cupressales > Taxaceae > Torreya > Torreya grandis. Next base: position 3,181,657 of record JARHVA010001325.1, read on the forward strand.
TCAACAGCCCCAACAATTATTTTTTTACTTTTATTTTTTTACAATTACTCCTTAGTAACAACATATTAGAGGGAAAATACAATAAATTGAATTTGAATTTAATCATGACCATGTCTTGCCAAGATGTATGTAGATACTCCTACATCACCATGTTATTTGGAAGTGGGATTTACTTCCTTATTTTTAGGGAGTTACTTGTTATCTCATCATTACTTGGAAATCCTTTTGTAGGAGGAGAGATAAAGATGGAGATGGTGTGTTTATTTCTAGGAGGCCTTATGGATAAGCATGATTGGATAAGGATGAGTGTTTTCTTGTGGATAATGCTTATCTTAGATAAGCATGGCATGTTTTTTCCCTTGGGCTTATTTATTCTTCTTTTTGTATATATACAGGGGGTTGTGTGAATTTGGAGACTGCTATTTTATTATACAGGGTGTGGTATAGCAGTTTGTGGTATATTATTATACAGGTACAAGTGTGGCATATCATGTGTGGATTATTGTTGACATATTTCAGATTTGGATTAGTAATTCAGAGAATTATTTTGTGAATTTTGGAGGAGATATTCTATCTCTATGAGAGGTTCTCTTTGGAGAGTTTGTAATCTTGTTTTGTTAAAGATTTTATTGACGACATTCTTGGTGGATGTAACCCAAATTGGGTGAACCAAAATATTATTTTGTTATGTGTGATTGCTATTTTTAATTTTCTCCATTTAAAAAACATTAACTATGATTTGAGGAATTGATTCTGTGATGCAAGTAGTGCATAGAGAAATCTGATTTTACACATTTAAATCTAGTTTATGTGTTTAAAATTTTGATTTTATGGTTAATTAAATCTGATTTAAATTCATTTAATTCCTAACACTGACCTTGCCTTTGAGATCATAGTGATTATGAAGTGGATAAAAATTATATTTAGAAAGAACATATTTTATTTAGGAAGTTGGTTTTGAGAGTGGAAGTTGTTACAAACGTAGAGGTATTGTGGTGAGTGTTTTAGTTGCAGACCCATTTTAGAGCTTTATGGAGCAAGTCTAAAGTTATCCATTGCATCATGGAGGTTTTTAAAATTCATATATATATATATATATATATATATATATATAGTCAAAATCTACCATTTACAGGTATAATTTTTCTGTTTTCATCAACAAATATGACTATTTTTTTCATACATCTCTTAGATTGTAATGAATCGCATCAAACCATTTATGGGTTTTGTGCACATCTTTTATATATTTTTAGAATAGTTTGAATTTTTAAATTTTATTAAGTATTGTATAAGTTATCATATTTTTACTAATTGCTATTGTTATAAACAAAATAAATGATTGTTTTTCTACATGCAACCCTCAAACGAGAAATAATTGCACCAATTAATTTATGTGTTTTATACATCTCATTTCCAGATTTCTAGAATAGTTTGAAGTTTTAAATTTTATTAACTATTGTATAAGTTATCATATTTTACTAACTATTACTGTTATAAAAAATAAAAAACAATATTATGGATATGTTATTCACTGTTGCTCAAAAATATCAAATAAGTTTATTAATTTAAAAATTGGATGTTATATTGAATAAAATAAGCACTAATCTAAATCAATTAATTAGCGATATAATGTTTCACTCCCATATACTAACACATTATGATGAGAAAATTAATGCATGGTTGGATTTAGAAAATAGATACAACACATGGTATGAGGATTTATTTCCTATAGTTAAAGCATAAAAGATGGCCATAATTACATGTATACATTTATAAAATTCTTACAACACATGGTATATTTATCTCCTTCCTTTAGCTGATACTTATTCACATTTAGATGCACCTAAACAAGTACTATATGCACCCATCCCAACAACATAAGCACCTGAGCATGCCACCGATGAACCCACACTAGCCACCAATGCTTCAAAAAAGAATATGCATTCCTTATTGAGGTTAGCCACTTCAAAAATAATGTGTATAAAGAATAATACTAAGGGGGATGGCATGTATCCTCTATTGGCTCACCAAGTAGATTATATTGAGCACCCTTGTTCTTGCTTTGAGATGATGATCACCAAGCTTCAAATTTTAGTGACATACTAGAACCTTTAGATTCCAATATTTATAGTTACAATTCTTCCCTCCAATAATATCTATACACATCAAACTCATGCTATAATACTTCATTTCACATTGTTAATGTACCTACTCATCTTCAAGAACAAGAGGAAGAATTGAAAGAAAAAAAATATGCATGGACATGCCTCCATCTGGTCTTCTACATATTTTTGATATGTAATTCTTTGTATGTTTTGAGGATGAAACATGTCAAGGGGAATAGAATGTGATATACCTAGGTAAGAGAATATAATGTATATTTGAGGTAGAATAATGGAATGTAACAATAACATGAATAGTAATGAATAATAATTCATAGAGGAATAATTTCACATGTATAGACTGGAAGAGTGTGATAGATTATAATAATATAAATAAAGGGTCATAGTCTATTGTAAGACCATCCAATCAAAATATAAGTCAATTAGAGTGTTACTTTGTTAAAGAGGTAGCCTCCTCGAAGTGGCAAGTGATTTAGAGTGATTCCTTCCATAAAAAGAATATAATATATATTCAATATTTTCAATTATTTTATGTATTTTAATATAGAGGTATAGAGTTTTTTTAACAGTGGTCCCTTAAATCTCTCCATCGTATTTCGGTTTAGAGGTTTGATAATATTTGGACAACTTGTATTGAGCCTAAAAAAACCCATTTACTTTGGTGTATTATTTATCAAGGTCTGCCTATGGAGGACCGAATCAAATACATGAGAATTTTAAATCCTACTTTCCCATCTTGTTACCATCTAGAAACCATTAAGCATCTCTTTTATTTTTTCCCTCATGCCTAGTCTACCTAGAGATGAATTCATACCCTTTTCAAACCTTCAACCTTGAAATGTTCAATTGGAAGATGGCTCCCTTGGGGGACTCCTTCCTGATTCCTTCAAGATATAAAATATTCTATTAGGCTTTTTGTAATGATATTATTTTTTAGATTTGAAAATCTAGAAATAAAACATGTTTTAAAAATGAAGGTATGGGAAAAAGCTTTTCTATAACTAATAAAGTTGGTGTGATTACTAATGTTACCCTTAAAATTTTGATTCAAATAGAAAAAGTTCATCTCAAACTCCACCATCTGTAGATACTCTTAGATCATTAGGGGAATGCTCCTTGTGTAGTCATCTATGAGCCTCTTAATCCCCCTCCCCACCATTCCCCCCAGCATTGTGGGTGTGGGGGATGACATCACTAATCTCATAGTTGATAGTCTCAAAGTTGGAGGAACTCCTTTCCTCAATCTCACTATCCATATCCTCCATGAAGATATGATAGGGGCAACAAAGATATTGGTGGTAGGGGGCGAGAGGGGGCCTATAGGGTTAAAGGCCCCCTCCATAAGATAAATTTCCATGGCTAGATTTGGCCATTTTCCCTTTTAGACAAGATTATAAGTAACATAATGATACTAAAATTAACCAATAGACTAATGGTTAGGACCCCATCCTAGTGGATGAAGACCACCCAACTTAGGGGGTGGGGGGAACCCTCAGGGTCCTTTGCCTCCTCCACCTCTGCTTGCTTCCATGTTCATTATTGTTGCTTAATAGACTCCTTGTTCTTTGTGATTTTATCTTTCTCTTTTTTTGATTAATGTGCACTTGAGTTAGTTTAATTTTAGTTTGTTTGGCCGTGTGGTGGCCTTTTATGGACTATGCTCTTGTTGAGGCTTCTTTAGCTTGATTTCATTATTTTGGGGAGTGAATTTTCCACCCATATTTTTTGTATGATTAGTAATGTATTGTATCTTGTTATATTAATTAAAGTGCATTTTTCAATCAAAAAATTTATATGTTCTGAAAGAATTTATTGTATGGATGCAAGCAAATAAAGAACCAACTCATGTTTTTATGAAAAGATGGAAGAGAAAAGAATTATTTTTCCTATCAAATTTGTATTTTTAAAAATAGGGATTTAAACTAATATAATAAATGAAATTAATCTAATCTAATATACTAAATTTAAAAATCTAAACTATAAACTCCCAACCTGATCAAGGTGTAGATCAACTGAAAGCAAGGGAATTATTTGTTGTGTGGTCCTCAACATGCTAACTCCTTTACTCAAAAAAATTGATTGTAGGAACTCTCTAACTAAGAGGATGATAAAATGATAGTAACCAAATAGATAAGAAGAGAGAAACAGTTCCAAATAAAGAACAATTGATCATGACTAGTTAAGAACACTACTTACAAAGATCTAGTTGCAAAAACAATGACTCTTCTTGCTTACAAATATGTAGTTTACCATGAAAAATGATCAAATCAAAGATAAAAAACAATGGTAAATAGGTTTTGGCTGTAGAAAGATTCAAAACTCTAGGCTCTAATGAAAACTTTCAGAACTAAAATTCATCTAAAAATGGAATACTTGTAAAAGAGGAATGAAAGTTGCAAGAGATATTTTAATTGAATTGAACTAGGATTAAAACTTAAGAGAGACTCAAAATTATTAAAAATATAATAAAGATTGAGTTGAGCCAACATGAAGGCAAACTCAAGGTGATAAAAACAAGAAATACAATAAGAATCATGAAAAAAGTGTAAATGCTTGAGTTATGGTTGCCAAAATGAGAAGACAAACAAGAGGTGATGGAACCAACCCTATTTGCAGGAGAAGTTATGCAACCATTGGTCCTTGTGAAATAATTATTACTCCCATGAATAAAACTACCACTTTTGAGAATAAAACCACTATATGGGATGACATAACTACCCTGTCAATGATGGTTTCATTACGTCAGGTTTCAAAATCACTACAATGATTTTTTCATTAGAAGGGTGGTTTTAGCTCCCTTAAAAGGTTTTTAAAATAGGCTTAAAGAGACCAATAAAACCAATAAAAAGGGGATTTAAGGTGTCTAAAAAATAACTAGGGAGGAAAAAGGACTAAGGTGTTAGAGAGAACTTGTTTTGAACATAAATCAAGAGATCATTGTATTATCATTTGATATTGAATCGAGAATATCACCACATGCAAATTTTGGGTACATATATAATGCCACCTTAAGAGGATGCCTTTTCATGAATTGATGAGGGTGTATTCTTGAGTAGTGGTATGTGAAAAATAAATAGGGGGTTAGAAGTACTTACCTTATTTTAGTGGTACAACAAAACTAGTTAAGACTCCATACAACCTACAGATAAAATACAAGAATCAAGTATAATTTTAATGAAAGAGTAAAAAATGTACTACATAATAAAATCATGGATGAGTAATCACCAACTATGTGAGGAAGATCATAATACCTGAATCATTTTGTCAAGGGATAAAATCTAGGCCAAGGCATTGCCACGTACCTATAAAACTAAAAAATGTGCTACAAAAGACATTAAATCATCAGTTTCAAAGCATGATTCATGAAATATTAAAAATAATATGACTTGTAATCATGAAAATAAGTGTTAATGAGAGATCATGCCAAAATTAAAAGTTTTCAAACTAAAATAAGTAGTTTGGGGGCCTATATATTAAAAAACTTGTCAAAAATAGATTAGTTTATGCCTATGATGGTTTTGAGTGAGAGAAGTCAAAATAACAAGCAAAAGATGAGGATGATGAATATGGTAGGTATAACAATGCAGTGTCAGGTAGGTTTTTATTAGTTTTTCATCTTTTTCCCCAACTTTTAAATTTTACTTAAAACACACTCAAATTTTGGTAATTTTAGAAATTTCTAGTGGAAAATTGTTTGTGAGGGGGCTAGGATAAAATTATGGTAAAAATTATATTTTAGGAGATATTTTGAGGGTTTTGGAGAGTTTTGATATGATGAGACTGGTGGTTAGTACTGCCACATCAAGGATGGAATTGTTGGTCATTACAAATCGATGATTCTATAACCACTACTTCCTGTAGGGTTGAAAGTTATGCAACCATTGCTTGATGATAGTTATATAACTATCCATGGTGGTTATATAACAAACCTAAGATGGTTGAGTAATTGCCTTAGGTTAGTTGCATAATCATCACTTGTAGAGAGGGGTGATTATGTTTCTTGGGACCAAAAGGGAAATTGGGTTTATTTAAAAGCTAGGGATAGGTAACAGGTTGGGTATTTTACTACTATAGGGAACCTAAATCTATTGGAGTAAATCTTGGGATTAGGATTGGCTCCCCCATGTTATGACCTTATTGACAATAGATGATCTAGTGATTCTAGATCGATTTAGCATACTTCAAGTGTCATAGGTGGGGATCATCCCTACCTTAGATAATTTGTTGTGTGACTTGATCACTTACTAGGACCCTAACCGAAACACTTTCATTTACCCTTAGGCCTTAATAAATTGGACCATTACTTTGGTTGATATGGGTGCACTTGATGTGGGTGTAAAGTACAGAGTGAGGCTTTCTTAGATTGAGGATCAAAAATACCTAATCTATAAAAGTTGATCATTGGTATCCTTGCCTCTTTATTGGTGGGGGACAAGGGTACCGACATGTTATTGTATAGCTAGTCCTTGATCATTTTCTAGATTGAGGAGATGGGATCTTAATTTTGTGGGAGCCAAAAGCTATTGGTTCATACTTACAAGGATTAGGAACACCCTTGATTAGTCACCCTCATGATCCTCATGAGTTATGTATATGAGAGTATGCTTCCCTACCAAAGGGGAATAAATATTGGGGATGTTGAGGCCATCAAAGCCTCAAGATGGACATATTTAACACTATTTTGAGCTTTGCTCTCCGTAGTCAAGACTTTGACAATTATCAACTTGATATCCCTAGCCTTATAGGGCATGATTATTTAGTGGGATGGGGAGACTATCTATGTTTTGGAAACCACCAAGGCTACCTATTTATGAGATAGGCTACTACAAGTTGAGGTACACCAAATGGATAAGGTGCCTCAATAGTTTGACATGCCTTAAATGGGCGACCTTCCCATACAAAAAGTTGTATACAAAAGAATGCGAGAGGTACAAACATGGATATTAGGGTGGATTGCATGGAACCCACTTATACAAGGGGTACCATTACATAGGTGGTTAAACTGGGAGTTAAATAGGGGTTAGGCCTTGATAGGATAAAAGCATACAACTCCACCACTACCACCGTAGCAAGACCCAATGCAATAATAGAAACATGTGGGTGGATATGGTGAGGTATTGAAGTATATCAAACTAGATGAGGACCTAAATTTGGATGAGGGGGTTATTGACTATGAATACGATCCATATTGACATAAGGATGACCTAGGTAAACTAGTAATTTATGCATTTCGAATTATTATGTGATACCTTGATTTTAGGCTTAATTACTTAACTAATTTATTGCTTCTATTTTTATATAATTGGATATAAAGTTGATTAATCTAACTTGAAATTTAAAATACCTTGACTAGATAGATGACCATGACCAGGGACACCCTAATCAATCTTTTTCAACTAGGCACATATATGACTAGAGACAAACTACTAGTAGATACCTGATTGCCTATCTAGATAGGTCAACACACTGATGTCTTCCCTCTAGCCTACCATGCATCAATGATGTTAAATAGGTTGAAAGTGGATTAAAAAAATCTCAATTAGAGATATAATATATTATAATCCATGGTGGAAATGATGGTATTTGGTAGAGGTTAGGATTATTCTAGTTTATAGATAAGAGGTATGACCTCACAAGGAGGCACCAGTGTGAGGGGAGACATGAGCCCTTAGGATCGAGAGATAGTTTCTAAAGGTTGTTATAAAAAGAGATACCATATGATCCACAACCCACATCATTTTCCTACATCAAGACCCTCTCATAGGAGGAGGTTGAGATCTTGAGCTATTATACATATCAATAAATATTAAACACTTTTCTTTTTGATTTTTGATATTGTAAGACACATTGGCCCTCTACATAGGTGATTGTATTAGATAATTATGTTGCTTAAAATCAATAGTTATTATGATATATATGGAGACATTTCAATTTTATTTTCAAGACTCATCATTATGTGTTATGGGATTTAATTTCCATGTTTGCTTCTCAGTTTATGCACTTTAGATGACTAGGCATGTGATTATATACTATGTATCTCTGTATTTTTGATAAAATGTTATGGATAATGATTATTTATGTGAAAATAAAATGTATGAACATGATGTAATATGATGGATATATATGAAATTATGCATGCATTAACAATATTTTTTTAGTTGATGATCCATTTATTTTATTATACATAACACATGATTTCCAATTTGTAAAAGGAGAGTGAAAGGAAGATATGAAAAATGTGAGATGATAAAATATGAAAAAAATGAATCAAAATTTTGCAACAAAAATGAATATGACCTAATCCTTACAATAAAAGGGGGAAACTATATTTCTTTCTAGACTTACAAAATACTTACTTTGTTGGCTTCATCCAGAGATAACTAGTCTTGACAAAATTGGTAAGTGGGATAAAGTTACTTTTTTTAGCATAGGTATGTAGATAGAATTTCTAAAGAACTATTTCTTTGGAAACATTTTTATTTAATATTTATTTTGAATTTAAATTTTTATTTTCTTTGTGACCCTTAGACTTAGTCTCATGTGACTAGGAGGACATATACGCTCATCACCAAAGGCTAGATGTAGGTGAATAAGGGAACATATCCCTAATGCTAACCCCACACAACTAGTAAGATGTAAGGGATTGAAACCAAAGGTTAACAAGGGAAAGATACATTGGATTTAGTTTTGATATGACATAATATTTTTTTCGGTTTCTACTTGTACTACTTTTACCCCCAAACCTTGGCCCTATGAAACTAGTGAGATGCAATGGCTCATCACCGAAGATGAAGACAAATGGATAAAGTTAAATATTTTTGAGAATGATAATGGTCTTATTATAAGGCACCATAAGAAGAGACTCTGTCATAGACAACATCCTAAACTGGGTTGTAGGCTATAATTTTCTAAGTTATGAAAGAATATATAAGGAAAATATGTGTAATCTTCTCATAAGAATTAAATCAAGAACCAATGTAATGTTGATTTTAAAAATGTTTTGGATGACATAATAGGGTAATATGAAAATGGAATGATATGATATAATCCAATTTTGGAAGTTTTATGCTAATCAAACTAAAAACCAAATAATCACCAACACAACATTTGATATACAACTCAACATACAAAATATGAAATATGTAATATAATGAAGCCAATATGACATGCAAGAAATAAATGTAGAAATTCTCAAGGTGAAAACAATTCACAGACTCACCAAACTTAAATCCCTCCAAAGTTCATAATCAATAAGCTATGTTATTGAAATATTTAATCACTAGGTAAGGGCCTAACTAGTTCGGTTTGAACTTTTGACCTTCTCCTTTATTTTTATCTGTGTGGCTATCGATCCTAAAGATAATGTCTGTTACATACATCAAGTGATTGTGAACATAATTGTGAAGCTCAAAGTAATACTGATATGACATGATTAGATTTTGTTTCTCTACCATAATACTTAGATGCAAGAAAGTGAGCACTTCTTGAAACTCAAAAGATAGATTATCATTATCTTTTTAAATTGTAAGAGGTTTAGAAACATAATTATGTAGATTATAGTATTGATAATATGATATGGATAAATTCATATTATTTCCCACAGTTATGTTTGGAGAAGTAGGGGACAAATCAATGGATAGTTCTCTAAGGCTCTCATCCTTTACAAGGGGGAAAGAAGGCCTATCTTTAGGAATTTATGGATAATCATGAGATCCAACATTTATTTCTATGGTACCTATGGTTAAGGTATGAATCCTCTCCCTAAGCATTGACATGACTAGGGAAGGACAAATGATATGACTATCTATTCTAAAGTTTAAAAAATGATTTGAACTACAACTTGTCTTTGTGTAATGGAGCATTGGGTGATTGTGATGGTAATTGCATGAATTTTTTTTACTAAGGGAAGCCTTGTTATCCTTTAATATATTAAACATAAAAACCTTAGGTATACTATCTAAACCCTTATGGGGTTCTTGGTTTTGAGATATAGAGAAATTATAAGTCCCTACCCCTCATGGGTCAAATAAGAGAATGAGTGGTGCATCATTTTCCAAGATATCGATAATCTCAACCATTGACATAGTCAAAACTATAGGCATGCCTATTGGATCTAAACCACTAATATTTTCTATAGTTACTACCTTATTTTCTTCTAGTTTATATTTCAGTAAGGCTTGATGGATTTATGCCCCTTTCTTTAAGATAACTACTTTGGGTTTCATAAGCTCTATAACGTCCATCAACTATAGGGGCTTTATCACCCCATTAGTAGGTAGTTGATAGTTAATGTTTAAGCCTAGTTGCTTGCTTATGGTCATTTGAAGCATGTCAAATGAGTTGGGATCCCATTGGACCATGAAAAACTTACCCAGATGGAGGAACTTGATTTGTTGGAAAAAGGTTGAAGGGATGGCCTTCATCTTATGAATCTAGTGTCTTACTAAGATCATGTTATAATTTGTGTCTTTGTTAATCATGTAAAATTATATTAGCACCATATTGGGACATAGAGTGATAAAAATAAAAATGGTTCCTATATAGGTAAACTTGATGCTATCATAGCCTCACAAGGTAATTTGAGTTGTGGAGTAGTTGGTTTCCTCATATCCATGTTTCTATAAGAAAGAGAAGGGGACAATGTTCACGACTTCCCTATAATCAACCATGGATCTCTTTACATAGTTATTATAGATTAATAATTTTAAAAACAAGGCTAGATCATACCTACTTGATAATTGAGAATCAAGAGGGAGAATACCAAGGCTGAAGAAATAACGAACATCCTTAAAATATTGCCTGGGTGGAAACATATCTAGATCAATATGATTGATCTGAGCCTATGGTAGGGGAGTTATGTTGAATAAATTCCCCAATCCTAAAGCATCAATAAAAATCAAATGATACGCAGGTGATTTCTTGATCAATTTAAGAAATTAAATGTGGGATAAAGTTTTTTTAAGATCTGAGATCAAATCATAATTCCCCATAGGCTTAGGGATGACCTTAATAGCTAGGATGTTAGAAGGGTGAAGCATTATGGCATGATATTCCATGGTGAGATTAATTATATTCATTTTATATTCAACTTCTAACTCTAAAACCCATATCATTTTGGTTTTATCTTGGACACCTAACTGGGGGTGACATTTGCATTATTAGTTCCAGAAGTGGAGGCCTCAACATCATTAGTACATGCTTGCATAGGATGACTATGTTGAACTGATTGATTTTATAGGTTACCCTGAGTTTGATTTAGGTTAGTTCATGCTTAATAGTTTAAAAAAGGGTTATGTTAAATATGGAGGTTTTGGTTCTACAACATAATAGGACAATTATAAATGGCCTAAGGGTTTACACATGCAATCCCTAGGTACATTATCATAAAAGTTTACCTCTGATCCTTAGGGAGCCTTTGGATGAATTTGTTATACTCTTTATATTTTTGTGTATGATGATTGATGACTTGATGGAAGAGAAAATAGACATTGGGATCATATTCCCTAGGCCTATGATTTTTTCCTTGTTGACCAAACCCTTGTTGATTATTCCCTTGATAGTAAGGTTGGTTTTGGAACTATGGAAAGTGTTCAACATTATAAAATTGGTTCTGATTTTAGTTTTGATATTGCATGTTATATGGTGAAGGTCATTTGAAGCCAATTTTATGAACTAAGGTGAGGTTTTTTGTTTTCTAACACGTGTTATTTTTTGTGTTGGTGTTGTTGATAGGCAGAGTTTGATTATTATTCACTAGGTTTGGCCTTTTTTCTTGGTCAGTCATGCCATAAGTAATGATGTTCCTATTTCAATTAGGTATTTTGGGGTATTTATTATTGATGTTGTTCTAGTTCACATTTTTAAAATCCCCCATTTTTTGGTTCAAGGTGATAATGCACTTGTTGGCCCCATAGGTTCAATGATCATTATCAATGGACACTTGATCAATCTGTAAGACACTTTCCAGAGCTTCTTCATAAGAATGATAAGATTTTTTTTGGATATCCTCCCTTGTATCCTTGTTAAGAGAGTAAATTAAAATGTCACATAATTACCTCTAGTCCATGTAAGGTGCATTGATAGATGAATATAGAACTTTCCACCATCTCATGATGAAATGGGAAATTGATTCATTGTGTTCTTGTTTGATTTGAAGGATTTCTCAAATGTTAGTCTTGAGAAGTTTTTCATGTCAAAGGTCTTATCAAATTCATACATCAATTATCTAAAGGAATGAATGGACCCCTCAGGGAGGTGGTAATACCAGTCAATAACTATTACTTATAGGGTTTTAGGTAAAATCTTGGCAAAACCCCATCCCAAGATAGGAGTTCCTTGATAGCCATGTCATAATCCTTGATGTGCACATTAGGATCTCCTTCCCCTTTGAACTTGAGAAGGTATAATATGGGACACATAATAATAACTACTTGTATGTTGATATTAAGGGGTTATTTAAGGTACTTGGTATAGGTTTCCATGTTTTTAAAGTTGATTGTTGATGTGGTCAAATTAGATTGGAAAGATGAAATCACATAGGGGTTACTTAGATAAAAACTAAGAGGAAGGAAAGAGGCTTGATAAGGTGAATTTTAAAAATATAGAAAATAATTATCCAGATCAATATACTTGTAAAACATATGTAAATGGGGAGGAAGGTTGTTATACATAGAAGGATTGGTGATTTGTTAATGATGGGCATACATAATTTGCACAAATATTGAAGGAACATAGGGTTGTACATGGTTAATCTATGGATGAGTCTACTTGTTAGGCATGTAACTTGAATGGGTAAAAATTGGTATATTATTTTTGACCACATTAATTTATGAGGGTGGAGTTGATGTAGAGCTTGCACAAGTTTTCTTTTCTTGTTCTTGAACAAATATTCACTTTCCTAGTTTTAGGCTCAAGAGCTCATTCACCATGCAAGTAAAAGTTTACAGGATTGATATAATATTTCAAGATATTTATCTATCTTAAAATATTCTCTAATAACCCTCTATACATATTTTAAAACTAACTCAAACACATACCTTGAACTCATGCAACTCTGCTTTTCAAACTAGCGCTCTTTATAACCCTATTTGACTAAAAATAGTTTAGTACATAAAAAATACTAAAAATTATGAATTTTAAATATGATATTCACCTTTTTATTATTGAAATACACATGTGGGTCAATTTTCAAGACCTAACTCACTTCCTATGTCCATTTTCCTTCTTTGAAGCTATCAAACTAGGCCTCTTTTAGCCCTTTTCCAATGCCATTGTCTAGAAATCCATACTATAAGTATGGTAAGGTCATGAAATTTATTTAATCAGTTAGGGAATAAAAAAATATGTCTGAATACAATTTTTGGAAATTTACTAGGGTTACATTTTTTAGAAGCCTCAAAACCCTAGTTGCTAGGGTTTGTGCACATTGAGCAGGCTGAGAGTGATAAAAATTACATATCTTGATCAAGGAATGGTTTAAAACCAAACCAATCATTTAATAGATATTTATAGCATAAATTCACATTTTTAATTTATTTATTAGACTCCCATAACCCATAATATGTTCACAATCTGATAAACTCAATATTTCTTTACTATATTTGATGACAAAAAATAGGGTTAACTAAGGGTTTGATTGTTCAACATTACCAATAGTATTTAATAGATATATTAGGGTTATTAACATGTAAAAACATTGAATCAATACTAAATCATCCTTTTTTATTACCTTTAGACTCTAAACAAGATTCAAAAAAAGAACACAATAATAAAACTCAAGGTTGATGACATGTGTGCTAACAGTGAGCAGGATCTATAAGCAAATAGAAACTTACTATGTTTGAAAACTAATGTATGTCACAATAATAATTATTTAACATTGAGAAACATTTCATCTTCTCATTCCACATAGTAATCCATGAGAAAAGATCACATTCTCAACTAAGCAACCTACATACTTTCATACATTATTTGACGAACTTGTCTGTCTTCTTAAGGGTCACTTATTTGACATTAAAACCATGTTATCTATCTCAATAAAGGATTAAATATTATAAAAAAAATAAAAAATATCACATATTTATAATTAATCACCTCTTTGAATATTCAAATAAATAAATATTTTGTTCACAACCATGTAATAACAATGCACTCAGAATTTCATTATCACTGTCTATTATTCATCAAGTTTATTTGATTAAAATTAATTCTCTATCCTAATTAGAATTAAATTCACTATCTCATGACCAAATATAACTCTCTTATATCTACTCCAAGAGGCATAACCAATTCTTGGAGGTTTCCCACATAGAAGTGTTTAAAGTTACATTACATTTTGTATGTTTGACCACTAGGCATACTATATGACCATGCCTAGAGATAAAATAACATGTTTATGACATTTAAATAGAATTAATACATATTGGAAACATATTTAAATTTATATTACACATTTTTAGCTTCAAATAATGCATAAAAATTCTTCCACATGGCTCAAAAACTCAAATTTTCAAACGTGGTAGTTTTGGAGGGAAACTCCATAATTCAAATTTTATGCCACTTGTGCTAATATAGTTCACTCATATGACTTAATTATGACCTAATAAACCTAAAATTAAAATTCAATCCGAAAATGAGTCTATTTTTGGATCTAAAAGGATGCGTCTACATCATACTACCAAGTTGAGGGAATTTTGCCATATATGTCAACTTGGTGTTTGTTCCTCCTTAATTGCTTTGTACCTCCTAATTTAAGGTGATGATTCTACTTGCCTCTCATATAGGTGAATATGTTCTTGGGCCCCAAAATTAGGCTTCTTCTGGTTCTTCTTCTTCATGAGTATACTTGCACATATAACAAACCTATTAAGGAAAACATTGATGTTGTCTTCTGTTGCTTGCTTTGGATGTGCATACCATGCTTCTTCTTTTAAAAATTGGTCCATTACAATATTAATTCCATATGTCACTACTTTTTCAACTTTATATTCTTTATTTTCCACCCAATATCTTTATTTGGTACAGTCAATCTCATACATATCAATTGTTTGGTCCTTACATGTCATTTGCTTCCTTAAATGCTTCGTTTGCTATTGTCTATCATATTCACTACTACCCTTAACCTCATCTATACACAAGGACTACTTGTTATCTTCCATATTAACATTATATTGATGTAAAACTCTCATACTATTTCCTTCATTTGGCTGTCCTTCTTGGACGTGATGTACACTACTCAACTCTTTCCTTTTCAAAGCTTTCTTTCATGCATTAAAGCTTGCCTATCATGCCTTCTATGAGTTCAAAAATAGAAATGTTTACCAAATTATAAGATAAACATGCAAATAACTCATTCAAAAACTTACTTTAATAATTTTTACTTAGTGTATATTCACATTCAACTTGGGCTACCTCAATCTCTTTGGGCTATTCATCCATCTTCACTTCTTCATCTTCATGTTGAACCAACTCATTATAACATACAAGAAATACTTTATAAAAGATACCAAAAAATTTATCATCATGCTTCAAAGGAAATAATGTATACTTGACTCCCTTGTGCTATAAATAATAGGTGTTCTTCACCCCATCATGACTAGTTGACCTATCAAACTACCAAGGCCTTCTTAATAGTACATGGAAAACATCTATGGGGATGAAATCACACATAAATTGATCCCTATATGTTCCAATATGAAAATTTAATAATCATGGTTCATTCACAAGCACACTATATCCTTTCTACAGCCAAGAAACTTTGTAAGGTGCAGGATGAGGCAATCTTTTAAGACTAAGTTTACATACCATCTCATTGGAAACCAAATTATCTATACTTCCTGAATCTACAATCATTTTGCAACATTACCATGGGACTTACATGTTATCTTGAAGAGTGTTTTCCATTGTGTATGTTCTTTCTCCTTTTGTGGCTTCAAAAATGTCCTCCTCATCAAGAGTGCCTCTCCTTCTTTAGGTGCCACCAAATGTGAATTTGAGCCAACACTCTCTTCCTTTATAGGCTACACCATTTTATTTCTACTCTAATTCCTATAACTCCTTTCTTCCTATTCATTTTAACACTCCCAATACTTATAACCTCCATACTTATTGAATTTGAAGCATTTTAATATGAAACCACTAGTTCCTCTTCCTCTAGATGCATATCCACCTATGTAATATGGCCTGCTACCCCTAAAACCTACTCTTGGTTGTGTTTCATGTCTTTGGCCACTACTTTCACCTTCCCAATATGCATTATTGTGGTCATACTCTCCTCTTCCTCTCACTTGTTTGCCTCTTCCTCTTTCTTATTGTGTATGCCTTCTTTCCAACTTCTCTTTAGATTTCAAGGATGCTTGGTATGATTCTTCAACTGTTTTCAAAGTTAATATATTGATCTCATATTATATGGATAACTTGAGACCATTAAAATACCTTGATATTCCTCCTATTATAATCTAGGATATTCCTCTTATTTATCACTATCATCATCAACTATGACCCTTCTTCTTTGAGCCATCTCCATGACTGCCATTCTAGCCTGCATGTTCCTCATTTTAATGACCAAATTCGCCACATTATTTTACATTATTTGAGATGATATAGGTTTCCTCTATATTTATACCATTTTATCCTTTTTATCTTATTGTTTTACCATACTCATGCTCTAATACCAAATGATGCAGATCTTACATAAGTTTTCTTTTCTTGTTCTTAAACAAAGATTCACTTTCTTAGTTTTAGGCTCAAGAGCTCATTCACCATGAAAGTACAAGTTTATAAGACCGATATAAGATTTAAAAATATTTATATATATTAAAATAGTCTCTAATAACCCTATATATGTCTTTTAAAACTATCTCAAACACATACCATGAACTTATGCAACTCTACCTTTCAAACTAACACTTCTTGTAGCCATGTTTGACTGTAAATAGTTTAGTACATAAAAATTACTAATAGTTATGACTTTAAAATATGATATTCACCTTTTTCTTATTGAAATACACATATGGGTCAATTTTAAATATCTAACTCACTTCTTAAGTCCACTTTCCTTCTTTGAACCTACCAAACTCGGCCTCTTTTAGTCCTTTTCCAATGCCATTGTCTAGAAATCCATACTATAGGTATGGTACAATCCTAAAAGTGATTGTATTAGTTAGGGAATACAAAAATATTTAATACTAAAAGTTTTGATAATTTTCCTAGGGTTAGTTTTCTCAAAAACCTCAAAATCCTAGTTGCTAGGGTTTGTTCACACTAAACAAGCTAAGAGTGATCAAAATTCCATTTATTGATCTAGGAATAGTTTCAAACCAGACCAATCATTGGAAAATTTATGTCTACACTAAATTCACATTTTTCATTTAGTTAGTAGACTCCCATAACCGACAATACGTTCACAATCTCATAAACTCAATCTTTCTTGATTGTATTTGATGATAAAAAATAAGGTTAACTAGGGGTTTGATTGTTCAAAATTACCAAAAATATTTACTAGTTGTCCTAAGGTTAGTCCCATGAAACAAAATTGACTCAATACTGTCTCCTCTTTTTTTATTACCTTTGGACTCTAAACAATATTCAAAATAAAGAACATAGTAATAAAACTCAAGGTAGATGACCGGTGTGCTAATAGTGAGCAATATCTCTAAGAAAATATAAAATTAATATGTTTGAAAACTCATGTATGTCATAATAATAATTCTCTAACATTGATAAACATTTCACCTCCTCATTCCACATAGTAATCCATGAGAAAAGATTACATTTTCAATAGAACAACCTGCATACTTTCATACATTATTTGACAAGCCTATCTGTCTTCTCAAGGGTCACATCTTTGATATTCAAAAAATGTTACCTATCTCAGCCAAGGATTAAATATGATAAAAATAATAAAAACTATCACATATTCATAATTACTTTCCTCTTTGAATATTCAAACAAACAAATACTCTGTTTATAGCCATGCAATAACAATGCACTCAGAATTTCATGATCACAATCCATTATTCATCAACTTTATTTGCTTCAAATTCATTCTCTATCCTCCTTAAAATTAAAATCATTATCTCATGACCAAAACTAACTCTCCTATATCTAATCCAAGAGGCATAACTAATTCTTGGAGGTTTCCCACGTAGAGGTGTTTAAAGTTACATTGCATTTTATATGTTTGACCACTGGACATACTATATCACCATGCCTATAGAAAAAATAACATGTTTATGACCTTTACATAGCCTTAAGACATCTTATACACCTATTTAACTTGATATTACACATTTACACCTTCAAACAATGCATATAAATTCTTTCGTAGGGCTTAAAAATTCAAATTTTCAAATGTGGCAATTTTAGAGGGAAACTCCATAATTAAAATTTTATGCCACTTGTGCTAATCTAGTTCACTCCTATGACTTAATTAGGACCTAATTCACCTAAAAATAAAAAAATGAGTTCATTTTGGGATCCAAAAGGATGCCCCTACATTAGGAGTGTAGGTGAATACACCTAAAATAGGGGTTGGGGTAAGTGATTGGTAGGGTGGAATAATTTTGGAAGTGTTTGGGTTAGAGACTCTGTGAGTAAGGATATTCCCAAGGTGTTGGGTAGAGGCATATCTTGGTGGAATAATATGCTCTTATTTGGTCAGATCATGTAGGGTTATTTTTTTTTTGATGAACCATTGTTTGGACAAGAAAATAAGAGGAATGAATCTCTGTAGGAGGATTTAGGTTCACTCCTGGATTCATATATTGTTGGTTGTTCTCCAAGTCATGACTACAACCCACAAAGGTATTGCTGAGATCATTTGGGATAGTGGTGGTGTTAGGTCTAGGAATATCTTGTACAAGAGGTGTATAAGTGAGATATTGGTTAGTGTGATGAGATTGATTTGGAGTGGGAGCCTCAGGGGAAGTAGTTAAGGTTTTCACCAATGGGTTTGATGAATTTTAATTCTTGCTAGAGGGATGTGTAGTTACTTGCATATGATTAACCTCATCTTCCAAATAGTGGATCCTTCCTAGATATTGGTCATACTTAGTAGAGATTTGTACATATAGGTTCTATAGGATAATTGATGGTCTAGTGGCCATATTAAGAGTGGTTGTATTCCTTTTAGTGAGGGTCATAACATTGTAGTCAGAATGATTGTTAATGGTTACAGATACATCCCATACCTCATGAATAGGGATTATAGACCTAGTTTAAATATTATAGTGATAATAATCATAAGATTGATAATATACATTTGTGTTTAAATTATAGTTATTCTAACTTACCAAAGAATCCTCACTACAGTTAAATTGTCTCCTTTTATAGCCCTCCTAGACAAGAGATCTATCTAGGTCTTGTCCTGACATATTTTAGGGGTATATGGATATCCTCAAAATAAATGGAAGGAGAGGAGAAGATGGATACATAATAAAGGAGGATAAGAAAATAAAAAAATATATTAAGTATTTCATGTTGGGTTCACCAATTTATATGCACATAAATAACACACTAAAATTTTCACTCGACTTCTTGAGGTCAAGCTAAGATAATAGATGTGACATATGGATGATAAGTGGGACTATAGATTGGGTTGATTACAAGGTAGAATGGAACTTGGGATGATGAGAGAAAAATTATGCTTTTGATGGAACCAAAATAACTCTTCTACATCATGTTGTTCTTTAATTGTGTCAAGCTAAGTGGAAACTGATCTCTAAGGTCCTTCTGTATTAGTGATGATGAGGAGGTGAAAATCTTGATCAATACTAGGAATGCCAAGGTGGGAGTGGTTTGGTTGAATGAGTTGGATAATTTGGTTGACTCTATTAGGATGGCTATGCCATGTCAATGTCATACATAAATGTGAATGCTATATGATGAGGCTAGGCATGAGGAGAAGAAATAGTATAGAGATGAGAATCAAGGCTTAAATCACATTGTATTGACAACCTAAGTTTTGGGGGAAAATGATTGGTGGATTAGGGATATGATATTGTTACTCTAGGGCACCAAGAGAATTGAAAATAGATGGGGGATAGGTGCGGAACAAAAAACCTCAATTCTAAGCTTGACACTAATAGCTATCACTCTAGGAAAGAGACCTACTCTATAGAGGTATGGATACTCAAGTAGTGTCATACAATAGGCTAAATGTATAAATGTATAAATTTATGATATTTTTATGGAGGTGATATATGATTGGACTCGTTATTATATTCAAATCAAGGTTTTAAGAATGCTCATTCTTGTTGGTATAAGGCTTTGGTTTTTGAATTATTTTTAGTTTTTGGTAATGTTTTAACTAAAATGAAAGATAATTACTTGCTGAAAGTAAATGATTGAAAGTAAATAAAAAAATAACAACTGTAATTAAATGAAATAATTCTTCTTTTTGGTATTTTTTAGTTCACTTTTTCAATGCTTGTAATAATAGAAAACCAAATCTAGGCTAATAATGCAAATGCTGATTTCTAACTTTTTTGAGTGCAAACTAAATGAAATTATTTTTGTGTGTTTTCAGATTGATAAATAATGAACCTATTATGCAAACTATGTTTTAATAAAATTTAAACAATGTGAAATAATATTTGGATCTTAAACAATAATACCATAAAACACCCAATACCATTTTTTTTACATATACAATCTAAAATAAATTTTTAGTGTTTCTAGATGAATGCATACTAATTATGGATGATTTGTTTTAAATATAAGTAAATAGTTAAATTCTGATTTTATAAATTTGTAAGATAAAACACATATTTATAATTTATTTAAAATAAAATTAGAAGCAAGATAACACATTGTGATTACCTAGGTTTGACTGGGGCTTTAATTTTTGTTAGTGTATGAGTTTATGTAAATAAGAACTTGTTTTCCTATGTTTACAACTGAAAGTATTCGATTTTATTTTTTCCAATATTTATCTAGGGTTTAAAATCAAATCTATATGTTTTTAAATAATTTATTGTATGGTTGTAAGAAAATAAAGAAACCAACTCATATTTTTGTGCAAAGATGGGAAAGATAATAATTATTTTTCCTATAAAATTTGCCTTTTTCAAAATAGACATTCAAAATAATGTAAGAAATAAAAATAATATAATTTAATCTACTAAAAAAATAAATAACATCTAAACTAAAAATTCCCAGCCTGATCATGATGTAGATAAACTAAAATCAGGGGACTAGCTACTTTACTCAAAACAATTAATTGTAAGAACTCTCTAACTAGGAGGTTGATCAAATGATAATAACCAAATGGAGAAGAAGAGAGGGACACAACTCCAATTAAATAATAATTGATTGTGACTGGTTAATAACACCACTTGTAAATAAGCTATGGTTGTAGAAAGATTTAAAAATTAATGATATAATGCAAATTTTTGAATCTAAAATTTATCTAAAAATGAAATAATTTTAGAAGAGGAATGAAAATTTCAAGGGGAGTTGAAATGATTTGAATTGGGAGTAAAACATAGGAGAGACTCAAAATGATTAAATATAGAAGAGGGAGTGAGTTGGGCCAACATGGAAGCAAATTCAAGGTGATACTAAAAATAAACAACACAATAATCATGTAAAATGTGTAATAAATTGAGCTATAGGAGCCAAAATTAGAAAATGGATAAGAGTTCATGAAACTGATCCTATTTGCAGGGAGCAGTTACACAACCATCAGTCCTAGTGATAGAATCATTGCTCCCAAGAATGAAACTACTACATGGGATGATGGAACCACCTTATCAATGATGGTTCCATCATAAATTTTTTCAAAACCACTAAGATGGTTTTGTCACCTTAGGGGTGGTTCTATAATGGATCACGATAGTTTCATCATTGAGAGGGGCAATTTCAACTCCCTTAAAAAGGTTTTTAAAATAGGATCAAAGAGACCACCAAAGATAAGAAAAAGGGGGCCTAAGGGGTATAAGATATAAATAAGAAGGGAAAATGACTAGGGTGTTAGATAAAACCGATTTTGAGCACAAATTAAGAGATCACTACGTCATCATTATACATCAAATTGAGAATGTTGCACTGAGAAAATTATGGGTACATATAGTATACAACTACATATTTTTATTAGATAAGGGTGACCATGCCCATTGATCTTTTGCACAAAGCAAAATTCTTAGTATTAATAGCCTTTTTTAATGAAATAACAAAATTCTCATCAGTATCAACCTTTTTTAATAGTACCTTCCTATGTTCAACCATTTCTCTAACAAAGAGATATTGTACATCAATATGATTCAACTGAGAATGATAAGGTAGGTTATTTTCCAAACATATTTCACTTTGAATATCATAATATATGATTAATTTTTTTTGTAAATAACCAACAATAAAACACAATATTTTTAACCATATTTTTTCCTTACTATCATGAGTCACTATCATTGTACTTTTACCTTTGTAGTGGATATTGCAATAACCGCCTGTCTTTTGCTCATCTATCTCACTATTCTACCAAATAAGTTAAGCACATTCACTTATTGATATTTAATAATTGAGATCTCTAACCCTGTTAGAATCCATAAAGCCTTGTTAATTCACAATTTTTTTTCACCAGGTTTTCCTTGGTAGAATATTACATAATCTTAAGTGATACACAAATATCTAAAAAATATATTCATGGCAGTCTAATGATCCTTCTCAGATCTGGACATAAATATTATCATAACTCTCAATACATGGTAAGTGTTAGGTTTAGTGCAGGCTATTTCATACATCTAGCTTCTAACATCACTTGCATAAGGAACCTAAGACATGTCATCAATTTCCTTTTATTCTTGGGACATTGTTTAAAGATATATTTTTTCCAACATGAAAGGGATTACTTACATCTTTACATTCCTCCATTATAAACCTATGAAATATCATCTTATCACATTTCCTTTGATTTAATCATAATTTCATGTTTATATTCCATTCCTAAAATAAACTTTTCAACACATACATCCTTTATATCAAATGGAGATGATATTTGAGATTTAACTTTTTTGATCATTTTCTTGTTAAAATTAACATGTCGTCTACATAAAAAACTATGACAAAAAAATTATCACCTTCTTATTTTAAATGCATATAAAGATCAAATTTTCTTTGTACAAGTCTATTTTCTAACATATACATGTCTTTTTTCATGTTGTTGTCATTAATGTCAAGGTTTATGTCATTGATGTCAAGGTGCATCTAGTGAAGGTGCATGGTGAGTGGTCATTAAGGTATGCGATTCATATGACAAAGTGAGATTGTTGATAATTGTATTTAATATTGGTTGATACCAAGATTTAGGACAATTTGAAGTTGATATTGCTGAAAAATACATTAAGTTATAGGTCTTTGAGGTAAAGTGCTTAAGTAGCCTAAGCATAGTCATTACATGAAGAGACCTTATGAGAAGGTATGATCATGGTGGCTTGGTGAGATGAGTGAACACATGCATGATTGGTTGTATGAGGTTGTTTTATAATGTATGTGATGCATTGGTTCACTCATGAGAGTCTTAGGGCGAGCCTACAAGGGTGGGACCTTTAGACCAAGTCTGCACCTAGACCACTCCTAGACACTACCTAGCCTAATGAGGTATCATAATCTATTGTCAAGGCATGTGAAGGATGTATGGTAGTGATTAAGCATGAGAGAGGTTTATTGAGTATGTGAGTTAGGTGGAGAGTGCATGGTAAGAGGTATAAAGGTGAGTTTTAAGGCCTAATATAGTTTACAAGTCAAGGTATATAATAACAAAGAGAGAGAGTGTGGAGTAATGAGGGGTCATGATTATATTTTAGAGAGTTTGAGATTATGTAATAATTTTTAGAGGTGAGGAGTGTTTTTTCAAGTGTGTTCATTAATTTTGAGGTCATAATATGAATAACGAGGCATGAAAAGTTGTTTAGAGGTCTCTCAATTACTCAGAATGAAGGGTTCTCAACTTGATAAGGATTTTATTGTGATCATTAAATCATCAAACCTTTGAATGGTAACCTAATATATTAATGGTATATGGGGAAGGTTACTAGATAAAATTATATGCATTAGTTTTTTTATTGAGGGGCTATGCTTTATAAACAATCATTAAGAGTGGAAACATGTTTAAACCATCTTAGAGCCCTAATAAAAACCTAATGTTGAATATGTTGATCAAAAGTGCCCATAATGAATTGGTATGATTAAGTAACATATTTTATATTATATTGGACTCTCCCAAGTACCTCCAATTGGTATTGGTAGAGAAAGGAGAGATAAAATGTTGAGTTACAGGCTTATATCTAAAGAAGTTGCTATAAAATTCAAAAGTTGCATTGGACATATTAAGAAAATGGATGGAGGAATAAGGTAAAGAATCATGATTCATGTCCATGATTTTTTTAAAATAGGTTATATCCCTCAAGTGTGCTAAACTAGTCATCCAAGTTAACTAGTTGCTAAATAGGCCAAATGGTGCAAACAGTGAAAAACCTAGGCAACGGTGAAAAGATGAATTAGAATGTGTTATCATGATAGAATGATGGATCCAAGTGCATAGATATGTTTTTTGATACTGGTATGTATTATTAATGATTTTTATAAATCTTGGAAATTAGGTATAGTGGTGAAAATGATGAATCCAAAATGGCTTATCTGACTTAATGAGGTCTATGTGTAGTGAAGTCAACAAATTGGTCTGTAAGACAAATAGTTACCACTAGAACATATGATGTTTATGTTTTAATATGGTTTGGATATGTTATATGATCTTATTATTTCATAATAATTCATGAAAAATGTCTATACAAGTGTTGAAAGGCTGAGTCACCATGACTAGTCTTTGAGGAAAACTAGTAGTTCTGAGTGAGTGAGTTATAGAGGTGTTTTTGAGGCTTTATGCCCTAGTTGAAGTGTCTAATGTATATGGTGATATTTTTGAGTCTCTATGCCCTAGTTGAAGTGTCTAATACTTATGGTGATATTTTTTATTTCATGTAGGATATATATAATTAATTTATTTTCATGGTTGTGTGGATAAATTATGTTTTATCTTAAGTTGTTCAAGATATAATTTTTTGTGTGTTCAAAATCCTAATGTGAATAGTGATCATGACGGGTTTCACGTAGTGATTTATTGTAAAATATTTTATTGAGCCTAGAAGATAGTAGTGGGAGTCTATCTAATTTTTATATGATATGTTCCTATTGTGTGTGGAGTTTGAAAGTGTTCCAAGGAAGGAAAAGTGTAATGTGTCCTAAAGTAAGCCTAATGGAATTAAGTCTCCATGAGACCTAAAAGTGAAATGAGGTCTAATAGAGTTATGATAGAGTGAATTGGACTCAATATCTATTTGAATCATGTTTATGAAATGTATTAATACTTATTCCATGGTTGAACTAAGAGGTTAAGGGTGAGTAGTTGACTAAGTGGCATATGAACAAGGAATGGTATATATACACAGCAATTTTAGGCCTATTTGGGTATGTAGAGAGAATACAAATGAAATAGTACATTATTGAATATAAGGAAGTATCACAGATAATCATAGGTGTTTAAAGGATCTAGAACGAATATTTGACAATGTGCATATGAAGATCAAGGACATATGACCTAATCAATCTTGAAGAGATTTAGTTGAGTGAAAAGGCCTAAGGTAGTTTGAGAGGGATAAGCATGTGAAGAGTTGAAGAGGTGGTAATCATATATTGTGTGAGAAACAAGGTGTTCTAAAGGTTATGTTTCACCATGTTTTGTGTTTATTTTCTTTTTTACTTTTAGAAGACAAGAAAAACTTTAAATAAAGGGCAGGGTATAGAAGAACCTAGATTTAATTACACACTCATGATCTAGTTGATGTAGAGAACTCCTCTTTGGCTTGGGAGGATGACCTATAATAATAAATAATATATAAAGGGATTGATTAGTAAGATTGATTAGCTATAATACTAGATCCAATAAGTCTTAGACATCATTAGAGGGCTGCCAATCCAGTCTTTAAACAAGTTAAGTTCTAAAAAATGAAAAGTGATGCTTGCATAAAGTAATAAAAATTACTTAATCACAATTAAATAAAATAATTTTTAAGAGAAAATGAGTGCTTTTATCAAAATGGAATTAACTTGTTTAAACTAATGCTAAAATACTAAAACTTGATTCAGAGATTAGTTCATGACTCCATGTTGTGACAAAAGTAAAAAAAATAGATTTTGGATAAGGGCTGATGGGTGAATTTGGATTGCTATTTTGGGAAAAATAAATTACACAATGATCGATGTTGGTCACTATGCAACTGATACCAATTAAGGTAACTAATGTCGATTAGGGGTGATCGATGCCATTTACTATGGATTATAGTTTTGGGTAGAATAGACTATGGGCTAGTGGTAGGAGGGATTTTATGGGCTATTTGTAGTTGGATGATAGTCATGAGGATAGGAGGGAATCTCAATGATATCAAATTTAGGGGTTTGACACTCAAGTGACTGGGAATGTTCAGTGGGTGTTTGGTGGAAGAAGTGTTTGGAATTATAAAATCCAACATAAGAGAGGATATGGATGGAGATTAGAAGTGGATAAAAGCACTAAAAATACTAAAATATAAATAACTAAACTCAAAACAAGTGCAAGATACTTAGATTTTTGTGTTTACTAGCTTGGAGAAGTCTTGAAGTTAAATGTAAGATGCTTGGGAACCTAGTATAATGTGGGTAAGTGATGGTACTTGAGTCCTCCATATTGAGGTGCTAAAACACTTTCCTATCTCTAAGTTGGTTATTTAGTTCATTAGAAAGCTTAGATTACATGAGAGTTCTAATTCTTGCTCAAAATTTTCAACCTCTTGAGAAAGGGTCTTGGGGTTACCTTAAATAATCGACATCAGTCCTTGTCAACTAGTATTGATCGAGGGGTGACTGATATTAGTCAAGGGATAAGTAGTCTAAGTTACTACAATTATCTATTTGTACTTAATTTTGGCCATTAAGACCATTAAAAGTGGTCCAAGCTTATTTAAGGCAACATGGGCATGTGTGAAGAAGAGGTCTAAGAGGTTAGGGCATTAAATACCAAGGTGGTAAATAGTCTTAAGGCTAAGTGTCACTCAATTAGCTATGGGTTTAGGTGGGGTGAGGTGTAAATAGGCATATTTACCTTAATTAACTAATTAAATTATCCCAATGGAGGAAATGGGTGTTTTTAAGGATTTTTAATAAATATCCTAACCTAAGGGGGATAAGAGGGCCAATGGGATACTTTACAACAACTAGAACCATTTGGTGTGGTTTTCTAGTGTCTACATTTTGCCCCTTTTTGTTACATAGGTTACATCCATAAGTTGTAAAATAAAATCAAATGGTGTAGTGGAATGTTGGATGCCCCAAGTATGGGATGAGGTGTTCCCTCTCAAACCAATAAATGATGAGGTGAAAATGAAGTTGGGTTTAGGTTTTGACAAGTGGGTATATGAGTGGCAAAGTAGTTAAGGTGGTTAGGCATGGAAGTAAAAAAGGGTACATAAGGTACAACAAATAATTTCATAAAGTACACTTAGATGAGGTTGTTAAGATGGAACAAAGTGGAAAAATAAGGCTACACTGAGGAGGACAAGTGATAAGTGAACTAGGCCATAACACTAGGTGTAGCTAATATGGGTACACTTATAAGCACAAGTCTCCATGTGAAGGTATCCATATTCATAGGGAGCCAAAAATAGGGTAATCCTAAGAAGATAGAATGAGTGGTAGGTGTCAGAACCTTAAGTGGGCATATTATAAGGAACTAAAAGGGTGACATGTAAAAGTTGCACACATACATAATGTTGTGGATCATGGCAAAATGGGAAAAGTGGTTAATGTGACTAAGTCAAGGTTATCACAAATTATATGAAAAAAGTGGTATGAGTGTCCAAAGGTAAGCTTTGATGGGTGGGGATATGTTTGGAAAGGGATCCCTTGAGGTAGAGAGGGGAGTTAGAGGTTCAAAAACCTAATTATTGTGACCAATTTCAATTGGGGTTGACCATTATTGGTCACCATAACGTTAGTGGTGATTGACATCATTCATTGGCCAAAACCCTAAAAAAGGGGGCCAATGACTAAAAAGGTCAAAATAATTTGATATTTGACATTTTGTTACTGTGGGCACAATTTATCTTTTTGTGAAAGTGAATTTTGTGGAACTACCTATGGTCTGAGTGGTTGAGAGTGAGCCTTGAGTGGAGGGGGTGCCAAGTGGACCATTCAATGGGGCCCAAGATTAGACAGGGAAAAGCAAAGATGTAGAGAGTTTGAGGAGAAGCATAAGGTGGAGGGTAAGTGACAATTGGGAAGTGAGTACCACCATAATGGTGGTCATGAAATGAGGTAGGTTTTTAGCTTATTTCATGTTTTTGAATTTTACTAGGTTATTTTTAAATGTTTGGGTAGATTGAATGTGTTGGGGTAGGGGAAAATTAAATTTTTAGAGCTGAATGTTAGCTACTAAACATGGTAGAGGGGAGGGTAGAGTAGGGTGTTGTAGTGGTTTGAGTGTAGGTTTAAAAAAAAATTAGGGTTTTAAGCTTCAACCTTATCACATAATGATTGATGCCAGTCATTATCGACTGATGTTAGTTGAGGCTAACCTTGTATCAATAAAGATGGGACTAATAGCAGCCCATAACATAAAACCAATGCCAATCAAGGGTCGATAGCCATCTGTCCAATAAGGGACCGATGTCAGTCGAGGCTCAACCAACATTGATCTTAAGATAAAGGGGAGGGGAGTAAAAAAAAGGTAGGAAGAATATGTTGATGAAGGCTTAGTTTTTGGGTAGGCTAAAGGGTTCAAGGCTAAGGATCAGGGGAAGGATAAGTAGGTATATGGTATAGTATTTAAGGGTGTTATAGAAGTTAGGATCTTAGTGGTAGTCAATTTAGTTTATTAGTGTGGGTAAGGGATGAATGTAGGTGGGTGCCTAGGTATAGTGACTAAGTTAGTGTAGGTGAAATGTATGTGGGGTTTTTAAAGTGTAGGTTAAACTAAGTCATTTATTTAACCCTGTAGGAGAGCATTCTATTGATGATTTAGGATCAAGTCCCACCACTTATCAAGGAGTTCCATAGAGACATGACTAGGGCTGATTGGGACCATATGATGGTAGTGGGTTTGGGTGGCATATACTATTATCAACATGTGCCCTAAGATACAATGATGTTGGTAGCTCTCATAGAGAGATGAGAATAAACTACTAATATATCATGCTACCAACATGGGAGATTATAATTCTACTAGAAGACATGCACAAGATTTTGAGGCTAGTCATACAAGTTTGAGCAATGGCGATGATCTACAGTGAGGAGTAGGATGCATATATGGACCTATTATTTGGAGAGGATGTAGTAGAGGCCTAGTGGCATGTTATGGGATTATAATTCAAGGATTTATATAGTATTGATATTGAGAGGAGATGGATTATGATTATGATGATGATAAAAGTCACTTGGTATGCATCACCTGACTTGAGTGGGGGAATATTTACGTAGGCTTTAAGTGGTGTTTTGGTGGAGATGATAGAAGATCAAATAGTATATGTGTAGGCTCCAACATTATTGGTTCAAGTTTATCAAGATATATGGGTATATCAAGTACATAGATGATATGGAATGAGCATCTACTTCCTACTCCACTATTGGGCATACGAGCATATTACCATCTTATAACTAGTTGGATTATCATGGATAACATGGCATCATGATAGTTTCAGAGTTGGTTTTATGAGATGGAGATCGAACATGGAGCTACCATGGGTAGGTGGGTGGTGCAAGATTTGGCATGGTTTAGGTAGTGATTAGATGCATTGGTTGATGAAGATATTGTCTAGATACTATATGTAGGTTTTTCATCATGGAGGGGGATGGGTGTACTGACTTTCTATTTACAGAGCATCAAATGGATTTATGGGAGGTAGAAGTAGGAGATAGAGTTGATCCCTTTTGACCATGTGAGGTGATAATATGGCTTAGTTCAGGGTGTCTCAGGAGCATTCCTAATATATAGATATGAGGATGTAGAGGTACCATTACCTCTACCATAGCTAGTAGAGGAGGATCCATTATATGAAGAGCTACCAATTCCTATAAGAGTTGAAAATGTTGTAGTGATGCCTAAGTACATTATTTGGTGGCAGGGATAATATCTTGTATTAGTTAGGGGAGACAGAGGATAGGGTCTAGCTAGAGGATATGGTGGATAATAATAGGCTGTAGATGTAGAGATGGAGGAGGAATACATATTGATGGAGGAGGATGATTTTGATATATATAAACTATTACTATATAGAGAGATCAGGTAAGAGCATCAATGACTACCATACATGCATATTTGATTTTCATGATATAAGAGAGAGATATGGCACATGGGCAACTAGTAGTGAGGACCTAAGAGAGAGATAGTCTCCAAGCATATCTAGCCATTATTAAATATAAGAGAGACTATGCATGGGGATAACTAGCATTGAGGACCTAGGAGAGAGATAGTCTCTATGTACAACTAGACACCATCACACAAGATAGATATTTTATATGGGGGCAGCTAGTGATGACTACTCAGGAGAGGGATGGGTTTAAGACATAAGTGACTTTGGTATTAGCTGAGCAGGATGCTATGAGATAGGCAAGAAGATGAGAACACAATGTGGTAGCTATGGGACCAACTTAGACTATTCCAGAGTCAAAATATGTTGCAATAGTGGAGGAGTTGAGGTACTATTAGGGACATGTTTTTAGTAGTCTTCCAATTGTGCCCCAATATTCAGAGTACCTAATAAAGCAGGTTATGTCAAAGAGACCCAATAGTACTACACCTAGTGGTGGCATAACATTTTTAGGTGCTTAGATAGGCTAGAGAGATGGATAGGATCCAGGGGACATTATTACCCTTACACCATAGACTATTGACTTTTGTACTATTATTATTTTGATTCTGGCTTGCGAGCCAATGCAGTGAGATGTATATATCATTTTGAGAGATATGGATATTGATTATATAGCATTTTGATTTGAGTTATGATGTTGTTATTGTTTATTTATGATGTTATGGCTTAGTTATGATTCTTTTACATGATGCTCATGGTCATAATTTTTATGATGTTTATGACATGTGTAGATCATGGTTTAGTATTTTTACTATTAGTAGGTGTATACTTAATTTATTTTATCAGATGTTGATATTTAAATTACTAAATCTATGTGATCTCATACTTAGATACATATGGGATTGGATAACATAATGGTTTAATTCATTTATCTATCTTAGAGAAATGATTAAAGGTTGATATAACTTTTTGATAAAAGTTAGTATCAATTTTATGTGATAGAATTAATTTGATTTAGGCATGATGATAAATAAGATTTCTTAGATAGATGAGATGTTAATAAATTAATATGAGATGATAATTTGATAATGTATGATGGTGAATATGATAAATAGAATGTTTTTATGATTAAAAAACACTTAAATAAATGATGTGGATGGTTATAAAATGTGACAATCATTTAATGGAACACATAATGTTCTACGATGTATTTAACATTATGATGCCATTCATTTGATTTGAAATGATAGATGATTTAAAATGATAGATGATTTAAAATTTTAAAAACCACTTTAATAAATAGATTAATTTGGAGAACAAAGCTATATGTAAGAATAGGAAAGAAAAGAGAGAAAATTAGAGAAGAATGTTAAATAATCAAGAGATAAATGCCTTAACAAATGAATCAACAAGTAGGTATGAGCAAGAAGAAGGATACGCGATGATGTTTCATTGATGAGGACCAAAAATAGGAAGGTGAATCAACTTATGAACATAAGCCCTTCTTATGCTTCATAGTAGCATTCATTGGTTTGTTAAGAAGTGTCTTGATCACATAGTGTCAAGTAAGCTCAAAGTTCCTTATTTTTTGGAAGGTTAAAAGGGAGCTATATGATAGTGGAACCTTCTTGTGGGGAGAGCTTGGCCCTTCTATAGGTGAATAAAGATCCATTATAAACAATTTTATGTATTATATGGTGTATATTTATCGATGAAGGAAGTCTACTATTGACTTTTTTGAAAGTTGATTACAACTTTCATATATAATTTTTTGCTTTTTAGAATTTTAACTATAGGTCCTTTTGATGTGGTTGTTGTTGAGAGATTGGGAAAGTTAATCAATGTGAGAAGCTTCCATGAGATTTATTTCTTTGACAAATGTTTGACTTAGCCATCCTTCAAGGGAGTGGTCTAATATTTTGATGAATGAAACTTGGAAAGACCCTCCATGGACTTATATTCTTCAGGTGTACCTTAAAAATCCAGCCACTTGAATTTTCCACACTTCTTACCACCTTGCTCACTTTGCCAAATTTAACTGGGTGAGATGAAGATACTTATAGGAACACTTAGGAGTTGTTATAAATAATGACATGGACATGGGGAGTTAGCTTAAGTATCAATCTTTCCTCCCATGTGATTGGCATCTTCAGACTCTTCCCAGAACCTATAAAACACAAAACTATAAAAAACATCTTTTTTAATACTCCATCTATATAGTTTTGTATATTATAAAAGGATGGGGATGATATTGAGAGAGTCCCATAAAACATCCAATCACTTTTATAATTAAACTAATCCATTAGGGAATCTTTATATCTTCGTTTCCTCAGTCGAGTCCTCTGCAAGGGTTTACAAGGGTTTTAGGTCCTTTAAGCCCTTAAGGATTGTTCATGAAGATTGGATGTTATAACTACCAATAAATTTCAATAGAGAAAATTTTAATAAAATTTTCAACATTATTAAAATCCTTATATCTTCATGCACAACTTCCAAGAAGATGTAAGCATCTAAAGTTGCCTTATCGAGCTTGTTTTCTCATTTGCACAGGCCCAAGCTATCCTAAAGTCAAAAAAAGATTTTTTAATGGTTTCCCATACATACCAATAGCTTATAAACATATAAAATTACCCTATAAACATGATTCAATCCATTATAATTCTCATCTCATATTATAAGTGAAAATGACTCTCCATTTGGCTTTAGGCCTAAACCATTCCCAATAGGCTTGTCTGCAACTTTGAGGGTATAACCTTCCTTGTTAGGATTCCTCTTTATATAAAAGGTTACTCATTTTTTAATAGGTGTTATACAACTTACCAAATATCCTTTCAATGTCCATCTATCTCCTAGGTAATCCTTTTATTTCCCTTTTTTAAAAGACTACAAGGTTTGCACATAAGGGGAGTGCCCTCTACCTGAGACAAAATAGAGGGAACTTCCCCTATTTAATAAAACTAGGTGAATTTTGGAGAGGCTTCTCCAAGTTTTAAATATGCTTTGTACAAAATTTTAGTCGTTGATCAGGTATTTAGACCCCTCAAATGCATTGAATCTTAAGACAAACTTGTAGAATAGTTGACTGTCTGTAGGGTTTGGGATATAAGATGTATCATGTTTGTTTAAAGCACCTTCTCTATTATATACCCATAATGATGGTGAAATTAAAATATTATGGTCAGGATGAATGTGTTTTAAGTTTTCCCATCACTTCAAGCTCCTATGCTTTTTCCTCACATTTTGATTGGTCAAGTCTGAGTGTAACTTCTTGATTGTGTTACCTTACCTTTTTGACCAAAAGATGATTCCTATAGGTACATATTTTATTAGTTTGGATTTGATCATAATGTGTAAAAAACTTATTTGAATATTTAAATTTATTTTTAATGGATTGGACTTGTGCTTACCTTGTCTAGGCTAGACCATCATCTAGGCACCATGTTTTGACTTGCTATCTGGCTACAATCAACTAAAACTAATTGTATTGAAATCATTAGGACCCTGTAGGTGTTGATTTTAAATTATAATATGTTTCATGTTCTTTTGGATAACCTTTGAAAACCTTTATTTAAATTTTCATAGAATATGTTCATGTATATAAGCTTATCATTTCCCAAGTTCATTTTAAGAGCTCTATGATCACCTACAGGCAGGCTATAGGTAGCCTTTTCTAGGATAATATACACCTATAGATGAACATATGATCATTAAATTAAAATTTATGCCTCTTAAAAGTCATTAATGTGCCTTTTAAAACTTGGTAGGACTCTTCAAACATGATAATATACTTAGAATTGCCACCTTGGGAAGTGGAGCTCCTTTGAGGTCCAAAATTTGTAGATGAACATGTCTGAGTTTAGTGTATAAAAGAAAAACTTTTGGCCTTCTAATAACCACCTTTCACTAATCCTATAACTCCCATTTTTTCCGAGTTATTCTCCTATGTAGAACTACTAGGTATGGTCATCTAGATGCATTAAGATCCTTGATAACCCTATTATATGACCTTGACAAAAAGGCCTGGACTTCTATTTTCATCTTTTAGGGATTAGATCCCTGAACATAGTCATCTCATGTTTGATCAAGGTTTTTACTTATATTTTCCAACATAACCTTTCAAATATGTATTTCATGCTCCAAATAACATGATATGACTTCAAATAAGGTTTCAACTTATTCTAATCTCCTAGGTGACACCTCAACTCTCTGTTAGTATCACCTATAGGTGGATCCTATAATATATAGTCAGTGGATGAACCTATAAGTAGTATGCATGGTTTGTGGGTTTAAATGAAGTTTGTACCTTTTACAAAATTTTTAAAATACTTTTGTCACTATCAAAACCTTACTCAGCTCAAATGCTCCTTCTCAACATGCTTGGTTTCCATGAAAACACCTATAGGTAGACATTATGAGCTACATATAAATAGGCAGTGAGTAGAAAAGGTCTATGTGTTCAAGGAAACTAATTTAATAGTATTTTGATCTCATATCATCATTTTTAAATGAAACATCAAGATGTTTCAAAGCCTAAGACAATATTTCACACATTATTTTCAACGTTGAACCCTTCTATAGGCACTTGTAAGTGCATGTTAATGGTAGGATACTATGTGTAAAAAGAAAAGATTGACCTCATGCTAATCATACATTATTTGATGAACTAAAATTGATCACCCATGTGATAAATATGTTTCCATCACCATAGGAATATCTTTCACTCTCTTATGAACATGTTCAAGATTTAACACAACTCATTTAGATGATTGTGTATGATAGTCATGAAGCAATTGGTTGTATGGTATGTCTCTTAGTTACCACTCCATGCTTATTGTTTTGAGGTTGAGTTTTCATGGATAAGCTACCAAGAGGATATTATAAACATGAATATAAGCCTATCACCATCCCTTGGAATCACTACCAAAACATGAAGATCTTGAAAATGGTGGAAACATGCTTGTTATCTTCAAATGAGATCATTCTACAAACCTAAGAATATTTGCTCACAAAAACATATTAAAACAATAAAAAATCATGAATATAATTTTATGAGAGATAAAAAATCATCTATAATCAATCTCAACAACTTTATTGTGTGGACTTGCCTAAATTAGAGCAAAACCTATAGGGTGCAGGAAACAGTGAGCAAAAAACATAGTCAACTTGTTAGAAATTATTCATAAAGAATAGTTGACCAATATTCAAAATGTTATTATTTAAATTAATCTCTCTAAGTGTAATATCACACACAAAAAGAATTTTACCTATAATTTTTTTAGCTGGACATATTAAATACAAACCTATTGACTGGTTCTATGTGTCTAGAAGGACGAAGAAGGAGCAAAATAGTTTTAGCTCAAATTTGGCACTTTCAAAGTATTTAAAGTGTGGAAATGATTTTGAAGAATCTAAAGAGCCATTACATGACATTATACCATGTTTTATTCTCTCTCATGGGCTATACAAGTGCCAAACTCTTCCTTTTTTAGTTGGTTTCTTGATTTTCAGTTAATAACCTACAAGTTTTAGATGGGACTAACATTCCTAATAGGGAATCTTAACTATTTCACATTTTAAGGAAAAATAAGACACTTGAACAACTTGAAAACCATGCCACTTGCATTTATGTCCCCTAAATTCCTATTAAGTGACTCAAAATGACATATAAACTAATCAGACCATGGCTAAGGCTAACATGGCATTAAATTATATCAAATATACTATAACATACCTTATGAGAAAATATTAGACGCCTAAAACATCTAAAAATCAAATTTTTACCTATAGGGGTCCCAATTTAACCTACAGGGTTAAATTTGGTCAGCATGTGGATGCCATCATATTTGGTGGAAAGAATGAGAACATGACTAAGGCCTTTGCAGAGGTGATGAAAAAAGAGTTTGAGATGTCCATGCTGGGAGAACTATAATTATTTTTTGGGTTAAAAATCACTCAATATAAAAAAGGTATTATTGTCACCAAATCTCACACCTTAGAAGAGGGTGTTCAATCCTCTTCCATATTTGGGTAACATGGGAACACTTCCAGGTATGTGGGTGTACCTATAGTG
The DNA here is from genome assembly GCA_037957365.1 of Torreya grandis. Lineage (NCBI taxonomy): Eukaryota > Viridiplantae > Streptophyta > Pinopsida > Cupressales > Taxaceae > Torreya > Torreya grandis. Next base: position 3,218,184 of record JARHVA010001325.1, read on the forward strand.
GAAGTGAGCCTCTAGATTTTAAGGGCTAGCTCCCTGTATATATCTTGAAGTGATTTCACATATGATAATGATTGATTATGGAAAAAGAGTTAGAATTTTCATGAAATAAACCTAATCTAAGGGGGTGATACACCAAGATGTATTTCATATGACCATCATACTTTCCTGCACTGAGAAACAAGACACACAAACTAACATCTAAGTCCTATGGATCCTAACATGAGTATTTCAATATGGAGGTGAGATGTATGAGATCCATCTAAGGTAAGTGAACCATAGTCTAGTTGTTATCACTAAGGCTCATTGTATACTTAAAAGATAGGATCATACACTTGACAACACTTTATATGACCTATTAAAATAGAAACTCTTTCATAAACATGAAAAGATACAAGAAGAAAAGATAGAGAACAATCACTTTGCATCACCTTACATCACTTTCACATTTATAAAACTACTCAAGAACTTAAAATTATATTTTCATTAATGTACAAAGGCAAAATATGATGTCATTCCAATAGGGCTTCACCATACATGGAGTAGAACTAGATTACAAAAGGCCAAAATGGTAGCTCTTATAGAACTTGAGAGACAGAGAATAATAAAGAAGTCAAAAGTTCACAAGGACACTTTTAAATATAATAAAATTAGTTAATTGTGCATGAGAAATAAATGTGAAACTGATCATGAAAAGTTAGGAAGCACAAGTGTCACCCCAAGTCATGAAACTCTTAAAATGTGGCATAGGAATTCTCCTCTTTCACAAGGAAACTACCTTCATCATTCACCCCTATTTAAACATCCCAAAAATAATTAGGGATAGGTATATTTATTGGAATGATAGGTAGGGGTTGTAGACATGGCTCTTCATGCATTAGTTTCAGTCCTGATCATTTGAATTCCTCTGAAAGTAAGTTATCACCATCTATAATAAAAAAAATTTCTTTCACACACCTTATACACTTGGCTTCCAAAAAGGCATCAATTTTCCATGAAATTCATATAATGGAGTGTATGACACTTTTAAAGACCCTCTATGGCCTTAGAGGCATTAGGAATACCTTTAAAAAGGCTCCCACTTGAAAATTTTCACCCTTCTCATCATCTTGTTCACTATGCTAGCTTTGACTGGCTGAGATGAGAGATATGGTAGGAACATTTAGGAGTTTTTATGAAACATTAAATGGACATTGGGAGTTATCACAAGTCTCTATATTCTTCCTAAAGTTTATTTCATCTTTTGAAACCTCCTAAAACCTGCATAATGCATAAAATAATTAAGAAAACCCTATTTTGTACTCCATCCATACAATTTCATACAATCCAAAAGGATGGGGATGAGTTTGAGAGAGTCCTATATAATTTTCAAACACTTTCATTGTCATTTTGGTCCATTTGAATATCTTACCATCTTCATTTCCTCAATCGGGTCCTTTCCAAGGGTTTGCAAGGGTTTTAGACCATTTTTATCTTTAAGCTTTGTTCATAAAGACCTAAAATTAGAAATATAAACCAATTACACTAGATAAAATATAAATAAACCTTATAACCTCTCTAAAATCCTTGTATCTCCATGCAAGGTTCCAAGGGAGATATGAGCATTCAAATTTTCCCTATCGAGCTCTTTTCTCCATTCCAACAGGCTTGAGTTGTCCTAAAGTCAAAGATTGAATTTAACATGGATTTTAATAAAATTTGGGGTTTTTACACACCTTAAATGACCTAAAAAACATGAAAAAATCCATTGTAATTATTTTCCAAGGTTGGAAGTGAAGTTGACCTTTCATTTGGCTTTTAGGCCTCACCATGCTTAACATGCCTATTTGCAAGTTTGAGGGTATAGACCTCTAATATGGGATTATTTATTCCATAAAATGTTAATAATATTGTCTTAGATGTTTTCCCACTTTAAAAACCTTCATAAAATTTTATTTTAGCTTTTGGTCCACTCTTTTGTCACCTTTTCTCAAACTTACCAATTTATGCATAAAGGGAAGCACCCTTTGTTTGAGATAAAATAGAGGGTACTTAACCTATTTTATAAAAAACATTGAATATTGGAATGGTATTTAAAATTTAAAATGATGTATTTTGTTAAATTTAAACCCATATTCATATGGTTAGACCTTCCAAAAGCACTAAAAATTGAGACAAACTATGAGGAAAGAGACTATGTGCAGGCCTCTACCATGTGGACTGTGTGATGCTTGATTGGAGAATATATCTATTAATTATTCATAAAGAGAGATAAATGAGACATTTTTACCTATCTTTGGGTCAAGTTTTGATCATGTAAACCATTAGGCATTTTCAAAACTCTATTTTGTTCATGCTTTACCTTGATTGACCTAGATCGGTGTCATAGACTGTTACTGTAATCCTCTTTCCTATAGGTGGTCACACATGATTCAAGATTAGATTTAATGCCTAGAGGAATATTTATAATCTCAAAATATCATTTATAATTGGTTTTAACCTATTTGTCTCATCTATATATACTTCTCACACTCATAATCCTTAAACCTACTTACTACCTTTTGCAGTCAAACACAATCAATTGTGTTGGGAAGGCTAAAACCCTATAGGTGAAGATATATTGTTTGATAGGTTACACGTCATTTTTTGAGTCTATGAGACATTTATAAACTTTTATAATCATCCAATATTAATAGTTCCATGTTTAAGCCTCTAAAATGGACTTATGCACACCTACAACTAGCTGTAGGTGAGCATTCTTGGAGTTAGGCACACTTGTAGGTGTGAATATGGTCAAAGCTCTGTATATCAACTTCATTTAATGATATGTATGTTATTTGATATGATTTTTAATATAATAAGGTCATTCAAACATGAAAACATGCTTAATTTTCAACCTTTGAATTCTATATTCATCTTGGAGCTTTAAATACTGTGGGTTTCACTACCTATGTTTAGTGCATAAAAGCACAATGTTGGGTCTTCAAAAAACCAATTTCTACTAATAATCTATCTTTCAAACTTTGTAGATATTTTGTCCTATGTAGGGGATATAATAAAAAGCCATTAGGATGCATCAAGATTCCTTATATCCCTATTGTATGGCCTTCACCAAAATGCCGTAGGCCTCTATTTTATGTTTTTAGGGAAAAGGTCCCTAAATTCTACAGTCATTGATTTTGGGAGTTTCTCATGGTTGAACCACCAACATAATAACCCGTATAAGTCTATTATGATGTCCTGAACATATTAGGATCCTAGGAAGAGTTTTAACTCCTATTTCAACACTTCAGTATGACACCACAGTTCTCTGCTAGGACCACCTGTAGGTGGCTATTCAGTGTATATGGGAAGTGGGTAGAATATGGACAATATGCATTATTTTAGACCTCATTAACAGACCTAGACTCTTATCCAATTCTCCAAATGGGTGATTATCATAATCAAGGTCTTGAAAACATTTTCAAAACCTGTAATCTAATATGGTTTTCCTGTGTCAAGCACCTCTAGGTGTGTGTCCATGGTTGATTATGTGTAAATGTTTCACATGGATACAATAGTACTTATTTATTACACCATATGGAATATAAAATCACTACCTTATATTATTAAAGGATATATAACATATTTTAAACTTTCATAACACTTATGTGGATGATCTCAGAGCCTTTACAAGTCATGATTGAGACTGAAGAGTAGATGGGAGCTAACTGAGTATGAAAATGGACTAAAAGTTTGATCCAAGCATGATGTTATGAGACTAAACATGAATTCAAGGTGATCACTATGGAATTGAGACATGGGAAACCTCATTTCCTCATCACATGAAACTTTTATAGAGAACCAAACCTTCTGTAAAAAAGGAAAACTGACTTAGACTGCACATGGTAGTACCTTACTACAACCAGAGATTATTTACATATCAAAACACCTTGAAACACTAAAGAAAACATGGATAACATGTGAGGGGAGAGACAACATCATCTAGAATCAACATCTCTAACTGGATTGTACAAAATTATCCAAACCAAATAAAAACCTATAGGGTGCATGAAATAATGAGTAGAAAATAATAGTCAACTTGTTAGAGATGGTTCATAAAGCACAGTTGACTAATATTTGATCTCTTATTATGGAAATTAATCTATTTTAGTGTAATTTCACCTTTAAAAGGAATTTGGTCTAAAAATTCTCCAATTGTTCATACCAAACACAAATTTGCTAACTAGTTCTATGCGTCTATAAGGGTGAAGGAGAAAAATGGTTTTATCTCAAAAATGACACTTACAGAGTATGTCAAGAATGACAATTAGTCTAAGGAAGATACATAGTCATCTCAAAACCTTCTCCCATGTGCCACACTCTCTCATGGGCTGTATAAGTGCCAAACTCTTCCTTTTAGTTGATTTCTGAATTTTTAGTTAGATAACCTACAAGTTTTAGATGAACTGACATTCTTGATAAGGAATCTAAATTATTGTACATTTGAAAGGAAAATAGGACACTTTGACACATTGAAAATTATGCCACTTGCATTTATGACCCCTAAATGGCTACTAAGTGACTCAAAATGACATATAGATTAATTAGACCATGATCAAGGTTAAAATAGAATTAAATTACACCAAATAGACTATAACACACCCTATGACAAAATATTATACTCCTTTATAAGTTTTGACTACAGGGGGTTGACCCATTTTGAGTTGTGGTCAAAATGGTCAACAAGTATATTCATTTCACAAGCCAAGTACATAAGAGAGATGTTGAAGAAGTTTGAGATGGAATATTACAAGGTAGTTAGTACACCTATGATCACAGGGTGTAAGTTGAGCAAAGAAGATGAGTCTCTAAAGGTAAATCAAACATCATATAGGTCAATGATTGGAAGTTTTCTATATACTATCACCTCTAGACCTGACATCATGCAAGCATTAGGTATTATGGGAAGGTTTCAAGCAGATCCAAAGGAAAATCATCTAGAAGTAGTCAAAAGAATACTCAGGTATCTCAAGGGGAATATGAATTTTGGCTCATGGTATCCAAGGATCAAGGAGTTCAATTTTAAGCCTATATATATGCAGACTAGGTAGTAAGCCTAGATGATAAGAATAGTACTAGTGGAGGAGCTTTCTTCTTAGGTGGGTGCATAGTTTCATGGATAAGCAAGAAGAAACCATTAGTACCATTATCTACTTGTGAGGTTGAGTACATTATAGCAACTTCATTTTATACTTAGGTCCTATGTATTAGATAGATCTTAAAATATTACAAAGTGGAGTATGATAGTCCTAGCCCTATCTATTGTAATAATACAAGTGATATAAACATCTCAAAGAACCCTGTCATGCACTCAAGGAATAATCACATTCCTATCAATTATCATTTCATAAGAGATCAAGTAAGTGAACAAAGTTTCAAACTTGAATATGTTTCTACATAGGATCATATTGTAGATATTCTGACCAAACCACTTCCAAAAGCAACATTTGAACACCTATGATAAGAATTGGGTATAGTTCCTACCCCTAGCAGTCATTAAGGAAGTGAAGTGTTAAGGAGGAGATAATTAGGTGGTTCATTATCTCTAAGAGCATATGAGTAGTGCCAAGAAGTTATGCATAGAGATAGGGGGAGCATGTTCGTATTATGACTCATAACTCATAATTATGTGTTGAGTGTTTTGGTTGCAAGGAGTGTGATCCAAGGAGTTGAAAACATCACTTTGTCATTTATGTCAAAGGGGGATAAAGTTTAGAATGAGATATAAGTTTGTTGTCATCAATGAAAAAGGGGGATTTTATTGGCATGTTGTTTTCATTGATGTCATTGATGTCAAGGTGCACCTAGTGAAGATGCATGGATTGGTTGATTTCAAAATTTAGGTCATCTTGAAGTTGACATTGTTGACAAATACATGAAGGTACAGGTCTTTGAGGCAAAGTGCTTAAGTAGCCTAAGCCTAATCATTACATGAAGAGACCTTATGAGATGGTATGAGTATGGTGGCTTGGTGAGATGAGTTCATATAGGAATGAGTGGTTTTATGAGGTTTTTTGGGAATGTATGTAAGGAATTGGAGCACTCATGAGAGTCTTAGGGTAAGCCTACAAGGGTAGGACCTTTAGACCAAGTCTGCACCTAGACCACTCCTAGACCCTACCTATCCTAATGAGGTATTGTGATTTATTGTCAAGGCATATGAATGATGTATGGTAGTGTTTAATAATGAGAGAGGTTTCATGATTATTTGAGTGAGGTGGAGAGTGCATGAAAAGAGGCATAAAGGTTATTTTTAAGGCCTAATATGGTTTGCAGGTCAAGGTCTAGAAGAGCAAAGAGAGAGAAAGTGTGGCCTAATGAGGGGTCATGGTTAGATTTTAGAGTGTTTGAGATCATGTAAGAATTTTAAAGGTAAGGTATGTTTTTTTAAGTGTGTTAATTTAGTTTTAGGTCATAGTATGAAGGACAAGGCATGAAAATTTATTTGGAGGTCTCTTGAGTGTTCAGAATGAAGGGTTCTCAACCTAAGAAGGATTTTAATATGATCATTAGCTTGTCAAACCTTTGAATGGGAACCTAATATTTTCATTGTATATGGGGAAGGGTCTTATTTCAAAATTATAGACATTATTTTCTGTATTAAAGGGTTATGCTTTATGAATGATTGTTAAGAGTGAAAATAGGTTTAAACCCTCTTAGAACCTTAATAACAACTTGATGTTTAAGATGTTGATCAAAATTTCCTATAATTAATTGGTATGTTTAGGTAATATATTTTATAATTTATTAGACTCTTCCAGGTACCTCTAGGTGGTATTGGTTAGAGAAAGGAGAGAGAAAATGTTAAGTTACAGGTTTGTTTGTGAATAAGTTGCTATAAAAGTCAAAAGTTATATTGGACATAGTAATAAAATGGATTGAGGAATAAGGTAAAGAATCATGTTTAATTTACATTAAGGTTTATGCATAGGTTCTATCCCTCAAGTGTTCTAAACTAGTTATCCAAGTTAGCCAGTCACTAAATAGGCCAAATGGTGCAAATAATGAAAAACCCAGGCAACAATGAGAAGATGAATTGGAATGTGTTATCATGATAGAATGATTAAACAAAGTGCATGGAGATGTTATTTGATAATTATATGTATTATTAAAGATTTTTATAAATATTTAAATTTAGGTATAATGGTGAAAATGATGAAGCTAAAATGGCTTGTCTAACTCAGTGAGGTCTGTGTGTAGTGAAGTCAACAAATTGGTCTATAAGACCAATAGTTACCATTAGACCATATGATGTTTATGTTTTAATATGGTATGGATATTTTAGAGGATGATGATATGTAATCATAATTAATGGAAATTTTCTATATAGGTATTGGAAATCTGAGTCACCATGATTGGTCTTTGAGGAAAAATGGTAGTTCTAAGTGAGTGAGTTACAAAGGTGTTTTTGAGGATCTATGACCTAAGTTGAAGGATATAATGCACATGGTGATATTTTTTATGTCATGTAGGATATGTATAAGTGATTTATTTTCATGGTTGTGTAGATAAATTATGTTTTATCTTCAATTATTCAAGACAAACTTTTTTGTGTGTTTAAAGGCCTAATGCAAATAGTGCTAATGAGGAGTTTCAAGTAGCGATTTGTTATTAAAAAACTTTTTGAGAATATAATACATTAGTAGGAGTCTATTTAATTGTTATATGATATGTTCCTATCATGTGTGGAGTTTTAAAGTGTTCTAAGGAAGGCAATATATAACATGTCCTAAAGTAGGCCTAATGGAATTAGGTCTCCATGAGACCTAAAAGTGAAATGAGGTCTAATAGAGTTATGATAGACCAAAAGGGACTCAATATTAATTTTAATTATGTTTATTAAATGTCATAAGACCTATTACATGGAATAAATAAGAGGTTAAGGGTGAGTATCTAACTAAGTGGCATATGAATAATGAATGATACACACACACACACACACACACACACACACACACACACACACACACACACACACACACACACACACACACACACACACACACACACACACACACACACACACAAGGTAGTTTTAGGCCTATTTGGGTATGTAGAGAGAATGTGAATGAAATAACACATTGTTGAGTATAAGGAGGTATTTTAGACCATAAGAAGAGTGTATAGGATCTATAATAAAGGTCTGATAGTGTGTCTGCATATGAAGATAAAGTTCATATGACCTAATCAATCTTAAAGAAACCTAGTTGATTGAAAAGGCCTAGAAGGTAGTTTGAGAGGGATAACAATGTGAAAAGTTGAAAAGGTGCTCATCATATATTATGTGTGACAAAAGGTGTTTTTAATGTGATAAAATCAATTAGGTTGCTGATTTATCTAGGGGATTGGTGCCTCCTTGCAAGTAGGTGTTTGAGAAATCCTATTCAAGTGGGTGCTTGGCTAATTGGGGTTAGTGATCCATATGGAGTTGGTGCTTCATTAAATTTAGTTTTTGTCTTATACGACTATATTCCATTTCAAAATATCAATGGTTTTTATTCCCCTTGAGGGTTTCCCACATATGTGATGTGTTCTTGTATTTCATGTTTATATGTATGGTTGCTTATACTTTGATTGATCTATATGTTTACATGAATGGATCAGGAATGTAAATCAAAATTGAATGAATGTTTTGAATAATTATTCACCACTTATCAATCATTTTTCTTTATATAATGTCAAACTTCTAATCCACATCCTTAGTGATTACTTTGAATCATAAATACATTGTTTCAACCTGCACACCAAGTTTTCATTTCCTTTCACCATAAAATTTTATGGTTGCACCATATAGATCTCTTCATCAAGTTACTAATGTCAAAATAACATCTTTACATCCATTTATTCTATTTCAAGATCAAAATTGATCCATAAACACCACTGATAAACTCAAAGTGAAATTTTAAAAGTATGGATTCTAAATTTCTCAACTTATAAGATTTTGGAATGATTAAATCTGATTAAAATCCGATCCAAATCAAGTTTCAAAACTGAAATACAGGTGAATTGAAAGTTCACATCATTTATCTTTTAAAACCATCAGATTTTTATAAGTTCCCAATTTACTCAATTTCTCGTAAATGATCAAATGATTAAATTTTTCATTCTTGATTAAAATCTGAATTATAATCTACAATTTAACTAAAATTGAAATGCAAAAATGAATCCAAAGATCAAAACACAAAAATTATTTACGGGGTTCAAAATTTCCTATGTTCCCAGGTTCTTATCAAACTGATCCATTAATTGTTGTTAAATTTTCAAGCCAAAATAATACTTACAAAAAAAATATATCATATCCCTCTACAAAAATAGTGTTTTAGACCTTTGAAATACCTTGGCTAACTTAGTACGTCCTTCACCTTCCTGAATCACACATAGAGGCTTCTCCAAATTGAAATTGGCAACTTCTGTAGCTCAAAATGACATCACCAATTATCCAAAATGGGAAAATAAATATACTTCATAGAGCATATCAGAATTATAAACAAGTTTTTAGTTTACGATGAGCTTTGGTTCAGTCTCTAAGGGCTCCAAAATGACCAAATACTGTAAGCAGGTCTATATTCTCCAATACACCGTCGGTCAGAAGCTTGCCTTTTTCTACAAGTTTGCTCCTTTCAAAGCACTTGGCAGTCCATGGCATAAGTGGTCAAAGCTTAGCTATTTTGGATGGTAGGTTAAGAATTCAAATCTGTCGGCCTCCTTTTTAGCACTTAGGCTTTATCTTTATCCCACATGTGTGGGTCAAGCAGTTTAAACAAGGCTTAAATTAGCCTTAGTCTGCCATTTCCATCATGGGTTTATCCCACATGCATGGATTGTGAATAGGATAAGGCTTTAAAAATCCTTTAGCCACCCATTTATCTCATGGATTCAACGACATGACTCCTTAGACTCAGGCTTGCCACCTTGCTCGAGCTTCGGCCTGTGGACTCCTTTGAGCTCGCCACATGGCTCAGTCAAGAAGCTTATCTTCGAGCTTAGTCACTTAACTCCATGTGGCATGTTGATGATGTGGCATGTCATCAAACCATTTTTTTGAAAACCTTTCATTTTACCAAGTTTTGACCTCTGATAGGTCCTTGTGCCAAATGTCGAAACCACATTGAAACATGTGCCACATGTTGCATTGTGACATTTATCGATGATCTTCAAATGGCCATAACAGGAGCTCTCGAACTCAGATTTACATTCCAAAAAATGTGTTGGAAATATCTCAAAGAGATCTATAGTGTGCCACCATTGAAACTCTAAATTTGAACCATTATTAGAACCCAATTTCTGATCACACCTCCCTAATAGAAGGCTTTTGGTCTCCAAAAGTCCAATATCCCCTAAAACTACAAACTAGTATACTGCATCCATGAAAACATAACCCAATCATAGCAAGAGGTATAAAAAATGGATTAAAATGATTCATAATCAAACTATAAAAATTCCTAATCCAAAGGCATGAGTAAGTGAATTTGCAACTGCCAAAGTGATTACAACTTAACAAACTATCTGCCCAAATGTCACATCCTATAAAGCAGTGAATTGCCAAAAATTGAAACAAATCCAAATGTAACTACAATACAAGTTTATAATGTTGACAACATATAATAAATATTGTTGACATGTTGCAATACAATGCCCTAGTAAGGGACTTATATGCTAAGCAAATGCAAACAACCAAAAGTGTATGCTGCCTAACATCTAAACATGCCCAATGGGTTTTAAAAAATGCATCTAAACATCTCTGTGCCAAAATAAATACATTCAAAATAGAAATCTAACTATCAAATGCTGTAAGGAAATAACTCACAACATCACTCTACTATATCCCCAACTGTATCAAATGAGTTAATGTCTTATCCATTATTAGACTACCCAAATAGTATATTTTGGAGATCAAAAACTTAGAGTTATCAAAAAGTGAGAATTGAAAAACTTCATACGGTAAACCTATCTTGAAGTGTTCCCACCAACTCTAATCTACATCTATCAAAGCTTGTTCATTCCCTTAGGTGAATTCTTAACCATGCTTTGCAAAAAGAATGTAGTGATAATCCACTTAACCAATTCTTTCTTCCTAGTGAAATTGATTGTCTCTGTGGATTCATTATCAATTGCATAATTTACCAATTTGGGCTTTGCCATATGTAATTGAAAAGATTGTTGACTTAACCTCTTAAATGGATTTTCACTTATAGGTTTTACTATATCCTAGGTTGTATTGTCAACTACATTAGGGATTGAATTAGCTTCATTAACCTTGGTGAGAGGTTTGTAAATCATCTTAGTTTTAACATTACTTGAATGTGAAGATGAATGAAGCTTAGAACATCTATCAATCCTATGTCCACTCACTTTAAAATGAGTGTAAACATCCTTCTTAGGTGAGGGTCCCCTTTTTCTAATTTCCAACTTAACATGAGAATGGTCTTTCAAACATGCAATCTACTTAAACAAAGCTTTTCATTCCCAACAAGTCTTAGCACTATGGTTATTCATCCCAAAAAAAGTGCATGGAAATGATTGCATTATCTTCTGTACATTATATCCAAACTTCTTAAAAGTATCAATTAGATCAGAAGATTTGGTGTAAGAATCAAGAGGTGGAATCTCAATACCTCTTTTACCTTTACACTTTTGAACTAGTGGCCTAGAACCTTTGCTATTGGAAGTTCGTCTTCCTTTAGCCATGGAAGAAACTTCTCCATCATCCACTTGCACACTAGTATAACCCAAACCTGCATGAAGAGGTCTATGTTCAACCTGAATTGGGTTAGATATACCTTGGCTATCTCTACCAAGTCCTCCTCCATTATAACCCATTTTAAACAATAATTTAGATCCTATGCCCTTAGTGTATCTTTCAAAATCACCAAAAATAATATTACTAGAATCTGAATCTAAAATGGTAGAAGAAGATGAAGATTCATGTGGTGAAAAACTTACAGTGCACTCAGTCATAGTTTCTACATCTGAAGTTGAAGGCTTTACCTTTTCACACTCACCACATTGCAATCTAATCAAGAGCTCATCCTTGGATTCGAGCTCCAATTTTAACTTTGCCACTTGCAATTCAAGTGCAAATTTTTGGCATCTCAATATTGCATTTTCATCTTTGATGGCCTCAATTTGTGACAACTTGCCCATGGTTTCTTGTAAACAACTGATTCCACACTGCACACTACAATATAATCAATCTATAAACCAATAATCCAACTATTCTAGAAGCAACTGTCAATACAAAACTAGAAGCAATCCTTGCATTCTAACCACTATGATACCAACTTGATCCATAAACACCATTGATAAACTCAAAGTGAAAATTTAAAAGTATGGATTTAAATTTCTCAACTTATAAGATGTTGGAATGATTAAATCTGATTAAAATCTGATCCAAATCAAGTTTCAAAACTGAAATACATGTGAATTTAAAGTTCACATCATTTATCCTTTGAAACTATCAGATTTTTCTAAGTTCCCAATTTACTCAATTTCCCATAAATGATCAAATGATTAAATTTTGCATTCTTGATTAAAATCTGAATTCTAATCTACAATTTAACTAAAATTAAAATGCAAAAATGAATCCAAAGATCAAAACACATAAATTGTTTATGGGGTTCAAAATTTCCTACATCCTCGGGTTCTTATCAAACTGATCCATTAATTATTGCTAAATTTTCAAGCCAAAATAATACTTAAAAACAACAAAAGATCATATCCCTCTAAAAAAATAGTGTTTCAGACCTTCGAAAGACCTTGGCTGACTCAACACATCCTTCACCTTCCTGAATCACACGTAGAGGCTTCTCCAAATTGAAATTGAAAACTTCCATAGCTCAAAATGACATCACCAATTATCCAAAATGGGAAAATAAATATACTTCATAGAGCATATCATAATTCTAAACAAGTTTTAGTTTACTCTGAGCTCTGGTTTGGCCTCTAAGGGCTCCAAAATGACCATATACTGTAAGCAGGTCTATATTCTCCAATACACAATCGGCCAGAAGCTTGCCTTTTTATACAAGTTCGCTCCTTTCAAAGCACTTGGTAGTTTGTGGCATAAGTTGGAAAAGCTTAACCATTTTGGATGGTAGGTCAAGAGTTCAAAACCATCAGCCTCCTTTTTAGCGCTTAGGCTTTATCGTTATCCCACATGTGTGGGTCGAGCGGTTTAAACAAGGCTTAAATTAGCCTTGGTCTGCCATTTCCATAATGGTTTTATCCCACATGCATGGATTGTAGATAGGATAAGGCTTTAAAAAGCCTTTATCTACCCATTTATATCATGGATTTGGCCACACGGCTCCTTAGACTCAGGCTTGCCACCTTGCTCGGGCTTCGGCCTACAGACTCCTTTGAACTCACCACATGGCTCGATCAATGAGCTTATCTTTGAGCTTAGTCACTTAACTCCACGTGGCATGTTGATAATGTGGCATGTCATCAAACCATTTTTTTACAAACCTTTCATTTTTCCAAGTGTCAACTTTCGATAGGTCCTTGTGCCAAATGTCAAAACTACATTAAAACACGTGCCACATGTCGTATTGCAACATTTATTGACCATCTTCAAACGGCCATAAAAAGAGCTCTTGAACTCAGATTTATGTTCAAAAAAATGTGTCAAAAATATCTCAAAGAGCTCTACAGTGTGCCACCACTGAAACTCTGAATTGGAACCATTATTAGAACTCAATTTTTGATCAAAAATCAATAATAATATAATAATGAAATTTAGCTAAAGTTATCTTAAAAATAGGATACAATATCTCATAAAAAATAGTTTCCTCTTCTTGAGAGAATCCATTTTCTACCAAGCTAAATTTATACTTCTCCATATTTATTTATTCATTTTAATTATTCTTGAACACCCATTTCAAGCCAACATGTTTTCTACCAAAAGGTAATTTTACCAAGTCCAATGTCTTATTTTTATCCAAGGACTCAATTTATTCCACCATGGCATTCTTCCATGAGTTATTTTCATTTGATCCAAGTTCCCCCTTCATGTTCTTGGGGTCTTCATCAGTAATTGATAAAACTAATAAGAGAAATGCAAAATGGAAATAAGGTGGAGTATACCTTTCATATTCTTCTAGTTCGATATGTTATTCTTAGTACTAGAGTTTGATAATATTCATCTTTTGGTTCATCATCTTTTGATTCGTAAGAATATTCATAATCATGAAAATCCCTTTTTAGTTTATCTTCTTTAGTTTATTCATATACATTCACAAATTCTCTCTTTGAACTCAATATGCACCTTTTCAAGTTATTCCTTTCCTTATCCTTCTTGATTGGAATCCCCTTAAAAATTTTAAATATTAAATTATGAATATAAATAGTATTATTTATTCATGGTTTCAAAATTTTATATCATTTTACACCAATACTATATCCAATAAAGATAGACTTCACTAATTTATAATATACTTCTTTTTCTTGTGGAGTTTTATAAAAAAAGGTTGATGTGGGTGATCTGTTGATCGAGTAAAAATTAGGTTGTGACTGATTCCATGTAGACATTATTTTCTAATCCTATATCATTGAGCATATTTCTCACTTTATCAATTATATTCATATTCATTCTTTCTGCAACTAAATTTTTTTGTAGTATATGGAGTCATCCTTTGCCTCTTTATTCCAAATTGCCACAAAAATATTCAAATAAATTTGAGTACTCTCCACCCTTATCACTTCTCAAGATCATAATATTCTTCTCTATTTGGTTTTATAGGGAGTCATATGAAATTATGCACCTAAATCAATCAACCATGCACCATCACATGCATGTGTACTTAAATATACCATGAATAAATCCCTCAAGTATTCACTAGAGGTCTTCTCTTCTACATAATGAGAATCGTAAGTTGAATTACCTTTTCAACCTTTTTAGATATATAGTCCTTAAAATCCATATTTTTACCACAATTCTAAAATTTATTTGGATTTTTTCTTATAGTTTTAGATTTATCTCTAAATTTTGATTGTCTCTCCCTTGACTTCTTTGTAATTCTCTATTGGGAATGACTATAAATGAATTATTAAACTAACACAAGATATGAAATGATAACATAATAAAATATATAAAATAAATCTAAATAACACACACAATATATACACAATATAATCACATGGAAAAACCCTTTCTGGAAAAAACCTAGCACAAAAATTTCTTTATTGCATTAACTCAACTGTTTACAATATAATAATGTACTTCCAAGTTTTTCTTACATGTGTGAGAATTTGTAGGCACATTAATAGGAAAAATCCAAGTGGTATTAAAATAAAATGGGTCTAAAGAACCAAGGGACATGAAACCAACCATATGCTACTATAGGTAAAAATACCTACAAGATCACCAAGACGTTTATGCATTTTGTAAAAAACATATAATGCAAAGGACCCCACTAGATGTTTTGGATATAAATTACATAAGGAGTGTACAACTCATGTAATGTATACAATAATTATCCAAAAAATAAAAAAAAATTAAACAATAATTTATCAAATATTTTAAGGTAATACAACCCATCACATACAATAGAAAGTTGTCTAGTAATTTTTATCATTATTAACATCATCATCATCATCATCATCATCATCATCATCATCATCATCATCATCATCATCATCATCATCATCATCATCATCATCATCACCATCACCATCACCATCACCATCACCATCACCATCACCATCACCATCACCATCACCATCACCATCATCATCTCATCCACTGAAAACACCAATATGCCTACCACCATCATCCTAATCTTTATCACTATCATCATCTACCTCATGCATCAAATGTCTTTTTTGCCTATAAAACAAATGAAATATTATAAATCAATTTTTAAATTAAAACATAGTAACTAAAATATCATAATATTAAAAATAGCATACACAAGTAGTACTTAAGGAGGCACTGATGTTCCCTGAATAAAAAAATAATTTATCTATTATTTAAAAAAAGAAAATAATTCCAAAATTTTAAACATTAGTTAAATATCATTAAAAACTAATCTTGAAGTTATAGCTTAATATTAAATAAATATAGTTAATTAATAGTTACTTGGATTCATTCCATGATGTCGATGTGTCTCAAAAGTGTTTCCCAATCTTCTTTCATTGGTACCTTATGTGGTCATCATGTAGAAAGATATGAAAGCTATCTTCAAAAAAATATAGAAGTAATTAATAGTACATTTAGAACCAAATAAAAAAGAATAAAAATGGAATAGAGTATAAGAATTACTACATGAAATGAATTATCTAACATATGTCATGATTATATATTTATAAAAGTTGTTCTTGTTGAGGTATTAAATGTCTTCTTCAATTGGCCTATGTTCAAATATATTATACCAAAAAAACATAAAAAAAAAATACATTGATTTGTTTTTGCTAAATTCACCTAGGGATAGTAGGTCCCTATCCCAAGCAAAAGAAATAAAAAAAGGAAGAGTAGGTGGACATATTATCACTAAGTCTCAATAATACCAAATATTAAGGAGGCATATTATTATGCTAGGTATATCAAGAACTATATCAACACCAAAATATTCAACAACCAACCTCTTTGTATAACTTATAATTACTTTCCCTTTTATTTGTAATTTTTATGCCCTTCACATGTTGTCTTTGAGTTGGATATATTTTCCAACAACACGTAGAGTAATAATAAATATCCTACACACTCTAGAGTTATTATATATACTTCTATAACACTCTTGAGTAAATTTTATATGCATAACATTAAAAATATATCTCAAAATTAAGTTTATATCCTGGAGTTACCTATGTGATACTCAAGTGCTACCTATGTAGGCACTTTGGATATTCTTGTGAGAATACTTTGAAGCTACTTGAATACTCAGGATCTCACTTGTAAACACTTCAGAGTTGCTTATGGAAACACTCTAGAACTAGATATGCATGAGGTTATATGGGTGATATTGATATGATATTATGATTGATGGTTTGAATGATGATATTAACTCATTTATTATACCAATGGTCAATTATTTTTTCAATTCTCAAAATTCTGTAAGAAACTAGAGTCCAATATTTGTTGTTATGTTTACTATTTAGTTACCAATTTGTTTTGTATGCTGAAATTTGATTTATTATAACTACGATGAGAGCTAATAGGATTACTTCCAAAGTATTTGGAGTTTCCATGATTTTATTTTCCTTAAATCATATAATTAGTCTAAATTTATGTGTCCTTCAATAATAAACCAATTTCATCGCTTTAAAACTACAGTCCTGAGGCCTATAATTAGGGTTAGGCCCTCTGCTTGGTTGTTAGTCCTTGGTATAAAATAAAATGCCAAAATTTAAAGATGTTGGATTGAGATATTTATGAAGATTCATCTACCCCTAACCAAGCCTAGATTCCCTCTTGCTATGCCATCAAATTTTTGTTTAATAAATCCAACAAGTGGAGGTGTCCAAGAGTTATTGACCTTATATATTATGAATTTATTATCAGGGAGTCAAGATAGTAGTTTGTTGAAGATAATAGGACAATTAATTATCTATATTTATTCTAGTTCATTAATAAGATCTATTTATTAAGTGCTTGCAAGGCATACTTCTGAAATGGTTGCTTCAATCTTGACCCATAGCCTTGTGGGAGAGAGAGTTTTTTATTGAAGATTCTATAATTTATCTTAAGCCATAAATTCCATATGATGATCATTGGATAATCATCCAAATTTTATGTAGGGTATCATTATTAATTATGAGCATCCACTATTTGAGTAGGAACATAACAGATTTAGGGCAAACCAAGTTGAGGTGCCATGTTTTTATCTAATTAGATCAAACTTATCATGAAAAGGGAAAATGGATGAAGATATAATTGTTATATTCCTCATTTTCTCCATAGAGTAAGAAGATTTAAGGGCCAATAAATCCTTTTTTGATTACTTTATCAAATGTCAAAGCTTTTTCCAAAGCTACTAGCCAAAGGAAAGATTTGGATTTTAGGAGCCTAGATTTGGACCAAACTTGTTAGGAGGGGAGTGGTTTGAGATAAATTAAAATTGGTTCTATTATTTTAGCATAAGTTAATTTGACTGATACTTTTATATCCTTGGACCCATCTCAAATGAGTTTGTCCTCTTCATTTTCACTACCTAATGGATAACATGATAAGAAGAGGTAAAGGCTCTTTATAATGGTTTGGAATTCTAAATTTGACCAATTTAGCTCTTTCCATTGACATATTCCATTTTCTATCTCAATATAATTAGCAACTTAAGTGCCATATTGTTGAAAAACCAAGAGTTGGATTCTAGGAAAATCATTTATGTTGATCAATGGTTCCTTGTTGATCTAAGTTTTTTCTTAGAAGTTTACTTTTTGACCATTTAAAAATTTCCATCTTAATTTTGAGGTAATTACATTCAAATAAGACTTTTAAAAATTTCCAAATTGTAGATCTTTTGGGTAGGGCATCTTGTGTGAATAACCTATCTATCTATAGGGTGTCAAATTATTTAATTTTTTAAATTATGCTCTAAATACTATCTCATTCCTCATAGGCATGCCAAATTAGCTTGCATCCTGGGTATCTATTCATTAACTTGATGTCCCTTAATTCGAGTCTTCCCATGGCTTTTGGGGAGAATATTTTATTCCATGCCACCAAGTTAATCTTCTTATTTTCCTCTATTTCATTCCAAAGAAAATTTATCTAAATGGAATTAATGGTTGAAGCTATGGAGCTTGGTATTTTAAATACTGACATAAAGTAGATTGGCATTGCTTAGAGAGAAGATTTAATGAGATGGATCCTGCCATAGTCAGTGACTTACCTTTCCATGTGGATAATTTATTTTACATCCTATTGAGTACTAGTTTTTAACTCTCATATCCAATATTCCCACTTATGAGTGACATTCCAAGATAGGAACCAGGTAAATCTATATTATCAAATTCAATTATTCCATTTATTAATTGTTGGAGGGTTGGATTGGCAATGAGAAAATATAACTTAGGATTTATTATATTTACCTCTTTCCCTAATGCCATGGCACATCTATTTAGAAATTATTTTATAACTTGTACCTATTCATCTCTCAAATCAGCTACTAGGAATGTGTCATCATCAAATAAGAGGTGAGAGATTGGCTCTAATGACAAGGAGATTTCAAGACCTATGATGAGATATTTGTTCTTAAATTTTTTAAGGAGTCTACATAAGGATTTGATATAAATAAGGAAGGGGATATGGGATCTCTTTGCCTTAGCCATTTAGAGGGTTGAAAAAATCCAGTTAGGATCCCATTAGTCAAAATGAGTCTTTTACTAAGGAGATGCAACAATAAATTAGAAAGTTTTGGTCCTCTAAAATTTCAAATATGCTCATTATTTGAATTAAGAAATCCCAATTTACTCGGTCAAAGGCTTTATTAATATCCAACATTACGAACATTTCCCCTTTTTTATGTGATTGATATATTTGATAGTATCATGGGAAATAATAATTCCATCTAGAATTTGTTTACCCATGACAAACCCATTTTTATCATTTGATATGATTTTTAGCATTATTGATTTCATTATATTGGCTAATACTTTAGTAAGTATTTTAAAGATTTTATTGCATAGGGATATTAGTATAAAGGCATCAAAGTAGTCTACATTGTATGATTTTGGTATGAGAGTGTTGAAATTAGTGTTCCATTATTTCAATACTGATTTTTTCCTTCTACATTATTCAACTACTTCCCAAACATCAATTCCATAAAAATGCCAAAAGTTTTAAAAACATCCTACCTAGAAACCATTCATACTTGGTGCTTTTTATCCTCCCATGTCCCTAACTGCTTCGTGTACTTATTATTCTATGATAGGCTTTATTAACATGTTATTGTCCTCTTTAGATATTATGTTTGGGATGTTTGTTAAGAGTTATTCCTTGACCCTGATTTTATGTGATCTTACTTTGATCAATAAGTTATTGTAGTATTCAACCTCTAGTAATTTTATTTATTCTTCCTTTTATATGGTTTATCCTAATGGTGGTGTTATTTTATCTATTCTATTGAACTTCCAGTGACCAAATATAGTGAGATGGAATAAATTGGTCTTTTGAAATTCCTCTTTTTATCCAATCTAATCTATATTTTTGCTTCCAAAATATTTATTCCATCTACACCATTTGTTCTAGCTACAACATCATTTATTTTTATTTATTAATCCTATTATTATTTAGCCCATGTTCCATGATAGATTTTTGTACTTATTTTAATTATTTTGATAAAAAATCCTTTTTTAAAAAGACATTTCCAATTTTTTTAATTCCAAATATTAAAATATTTTTTAACATTCTAAAGTTTTTGAGCTAGGATAAATCTTTTATTGCCTCTTTTCTTAGTAGTCCACCATTTTTATGGATTATTTTCAAAGTATGGATCTTGAAACCACATGAAATACATTTTGAAATGGATCCTATTTTCTTTTTCATTGCTTTTACATCCAAAGAAATTGGCTATTGATCTAAGCCTATAAGTGGGAGAATTTCTAAGTTGAATATGTAGTTATCAAGGCCCTAGTCTGGTGAGAGGAACAACCTATCAAGCCATTCTATTATGTTTTATTTTCCTTTCCTTTTATTAGTCTATGTAAAAATCCCAGATTCTGGTTCAATATCTATAAGTTCACCATCAATGTAAAAAATTGAGAAATCTAGTGTACTATGAGGAGTTCATAAAATGACTCATTATCACTATAGTTTATGACCATAAATATGTCAAATGGTTGAACATTGTGTTGGAGCCAACATACCCCCATTTTTTTTTCTCCTTTTACAAAATGGGGACCCTTGTGAATGTTTCAAAACATCTATACCTTGAATTGGATTTGGAAAGGTCATTCTTTATTAGAATTTGAAGATCGTCCATTTAAAAGGACATGAACCTCTACATATTTGATTGTGATTATGCCTTATGGTTTAACCCTACTTATGGTTGTCTTTGGTTGATGAAGTTTAGGTTCCATGGAGAAAGAAGGGGTTCCCAAATAGAAAACCCTATGATTTAAATTCAAAGAGTGGCATGAGAAGTATAATGGGAAATTGTATTTCTTTTTTTTGAAAAACCCTAAGTCTAATGTTATATTAAGGCTCGATCCTATTTTTGACCTAACCAAACCTTAATATAAAATCATACTTAGACATTTTTATATTTTCCCCCTTTGTTAACCTCCTAACCTTGCCTAATTGTTAGTCCATAGGCCCCTTTTGTTTATAGCTAAGGTTTTTTTTTTGGTAGCCTAGGCTTCAATATTAAATGTGTTTGTGTTTATTAAAACAAACAACATCTTAAGATCAAAACATTAGTCTAAACCATTATACATATTAGGTCCTAACTTAACGATTTAATTTAATCATAGATCTAATGGCTCTCACTTCCCCAGAGATATAATCTAATGACATGAGATCACCCAAGAAGAACTATGCATCGACTTCATTTTATATTAATTTTTTTTACAAGATTTAGTTTGATAATCTTAATCCCATCATTTGACGCTCGTGATGATGTATTTGATGTTAGTGAGACTGTCAAGTTAAAACTCATCCAAACTTTTACCTAAGCCTAAAGGGAACCACATTAATGTTTTAACCTTAGGCTTAACATAATAAACTTTAGCTTTAAGTTCATCATGTTTATTCACACAATTAACTTAGGAAAAATCATTTGAATTAAGTATATATGTGATCGATCAGTGACTTAAAATTCATGCACTTTTTTAGATCCAATGATCTGCATTCACCCTCAGATCTTGATCTAATGGCACAAAGATAAAAGAGTCCTTGATAGTTCAAAGCCAATCAACTTTGACCTCCTAAATCATAATCAACAACCCTCATTGCATTACTGATCTTGATCTAATGGTGTGAATCATAAGAACAACATCAATAAATATTGAAAATGTCACTAAAGAGGGGAACCGATCACATATAAGTACACAGATGTAATGGCCCTTTTTAGGTCACTGATCTAATCCAACGGTGTGATCGATAAGCCCTAAGATATAGTCATATAGACTAAAGCCATAATTTTAATTTGAAGATTCATTATGTTCATAAACACAATATGACCTTGGGACTCAAACCTAAGCCCTCACAGACCAAAAATCAAGACTAAATTTGATAGTCTTGCTCCCATCATTTAATGTCCATGAAGATGTCTTTGACGTTAGCAAGGTCATCAAATTTAACCTCAGCTAAATTTTTAGTGTAAGAAAAAGAGGCATTTTTTAAAACCCTTCGAAAGGGAACGTAACGTATTAATGTGGAAAACATAGCATAAAATACCTTTAGCCTAAGTTTGTTAGTATTTATTAACATAAATAAACCTTAGGACAATATTTTAAGCCTAAGTTTATTAAGACCTAAGACTAATTAAGTCATGTGCATCTTGTAGGATCCAATAAATTGTGCTTGATTGGAGGTCCTGATCTAATGGAGTGAAGATAAAACACTTGATTTAAAAACCAATAACTAGTTTTCAAAGGAATTTTCATGGGGAGGGCCATGTAGGTGATATTTAAGCACTAAATGAAAAATACAAAGATTTGGCATTCTTGAAAATATAGAATTTACACAAATGAGGCTATCCATAAGATCTAAGACACACATGAGTTAATGAAGTCCACCACCTTAACCATTAAATATCTAAGAAACCCTACCAGAATAACATAAATCCCTAATTCTTAATTATTGAGACACAATTGCATTAAACAAGCTCAAATTTCATCCTGAGCAAAATAAAGCTAGTCATTAACCTAAGGTAATTAAGGAATCATGGTAGAAACTAGGTAATAATAGATAGAAGAGGTAGAATTGTATTTGTCTATGGAAAATGAGGGAAGATGTTTTGGGGACATGAAATTGGACACTGGGGCACTCAATAATGGAATGAAGAACTAGTCAGAGGTCTTCTTTGCTATCAAAGAAATGCAGCTTCTCACTTCCAAAGAATAAAAGATCATAGTAACCAAGAGTAAATTTTATGACTTGGTTGCAATTCAGCTATTTAGTCTTCATCGATCAATTATAAAACTAGAGGCTCTCCATTACATAGATATCCTCACACCTATGTTTATCAATTATAGAATTGATAGTGATTGGATAGTTAGGGAGGGTGTGACAAAAGGGATATCATACATTTACCTTGTAGCTTTTGAGGGATACTATAAACTCCCTAGGACTCATATAGACCTCCCCACCATCAAGGAGTGGACAACCAAGCATAATTTGGACATATTCTTAGACCCTGGTTAAACTAGGGAACCCACATATCCAGGAACCATGATGGGAAGATCCTTATTATACAATTTAGGGAAGGAATTAAGATCATCATGACCCTATTAAATATAACTTTAGGGGTAGCCACCATAACCTATGTCAACCTCGAATGGGTTTCCTACATATATTTCATGGTGGAAGAGAAGCTAACTCCACCTATTGGAGAACTGATTAACATCCACTTGGGAAGATAATTCTATGGCATAAAAAGGAAGACAAACCAACAATTTACCATGATGTCTAATTTCTTGGACTCATTGATAGCATCCACACATATTCATGATATCAATAATTGGTCCTCTCATAACAAGATTACCATATCCCATCATTATTCAAAATTATATATCTTTAAATATAGGGGCCACATGAAATTCATTTGTGATTGCATATATCCTACTTTGGTTAAGAATATCATATGGAACACCATGTCTAGAGTGCACCCCCTCATCAAGAAATATGTAGAGCCTATGGGTGGCATATGGTATTACCCAGATTGCACCGTCATCATGATGGAAGGAGTCATGACTCAGCCATATAGATTGCTAGTCCATGTCCGTATAAAATTGGTTGAATAGGAAATTGATTCCAAACTCCTCTAAGGGATTGAAAATGTATGTCGAGATAAGATGAAAGGAATTTTACCTCCTTTTCCATTCTTAATTGAAAAACCCATGATCCATGGCTAGAAATAGTTGGATGTTATGTGGAGACATAGATATGCCTTCTATTTTGAAAAGGATGACCTCAAGGAATGGGATCCAAATAACAAAGTTATCCCCCATATGCAATCTAAGTAGCTGACCAAGGTGGCCTATGAGCATAGGGTTGGTAGATATGACCATCTCTACACCAAGGCTTCAAATTTCAAGGAAGTGCTAGCCAGGTGTAGGCAACATGGCTTGAAACTTGAGCATAGATTACAAAGAGAGGAGAAGCCAACTGGAGAAATCTAGTAGATGAACCCATTGCAATATCATCTATTACCTTTCACCTCAAGTGTACCTCCAAGACTACCATAATAGCAAGTGCTCCAAATTTAAGGACATAGCGAGAGGAGATTGGAAGAAAAGCCAGGAGAAGGTCATTTATCATTAGTTCCACTTCCAAGACCACCTTCTCTAGTAGAGCACATTGATATGATTTCCCTAGAACCATATGAAATAGTTGAAGAATTATTCAAAGAGCTTGTAGAGACCTATGGGTTAGATCAAGAAGATGAGGGAATTGATGAAGCCATAACTAAGTTAGTACATAATGAAGAACCCTAGGCAGGTGAAATGGAAAAGGGGAAGGAAATAGCTTTGGATTTAGTCCCTATCTCATAAAAGAAAAGGGAAGCAGAGATGGCCCTTATTCCTAGGTTGTCTAAGAGGCCAAAAGTGACATGGACCCATCCTACCAGTGAGGTTAACTTATTTAGTGATGAGTTCCCCAGACATAGACCTATCATTCCTAACTAGTTCACATATGGAAATATATAAAAGATTCCATCTCAGTCACATTTATTGGCACTTACCAACACTACAAGTATTGATACCCATAGTGATATCAACCCTTGGATTATAGATCTCATAAAGGAGTAGGAAGAAAGGAGGATTGTTGAGGTAACTAAAGAGAGTGGAAAAGGATTGAAGGATCTTAGAGCATCAAATGGTATTGGGATTGAGATCCCAAAGGCACCCAAATTATCTAAACCAATAGCCACTATGTAGTATAATCTAGACACAGTTGGGTTGGAGAAGGTAAAGACAAAGAAGGCCACTATAGGCATTGAAGAATTCACCTTCTAAAGAGTGGAGCCTTTTATGGGTCTAACTCCTATGTAAGGGAAAATATTAGGGGAACACCCCATCCATCAAGAGGACATAACAAGTTTGGTTGAGGCCCAATCAACAATGACCTTATCTAGGGTCAAGGGAATTAAATAATCAATCATTAACCTAGAAAAGGAGTAGGACTTGGAAGCACATGCTACATTTTCAGTCCCTGTAGACATATTAATGATGTTTAATGAGTCTATTCTTAACATATTTGAAGGGTTTAATACCATGAATTTCAGATTAAGTACCTTAACACATCAAGATGAGATGACATAGGCACTAATCATTCAATGGTAGGACTCCAAAGACTAGACAATTAAATTAATCAATGTGCATACTAAAAAATGGGTCTAGGACATCAAAATAATCAAACTAGGACATTTAAACATCCTATTAGGAGTCATAGTGGATAAAATATATGACCTAAGCACTTGGTATAACAATTTTAACAATTTCATGAAGGAGGACAAAGACTTGATAGACAGAATGGAGAAGCTCTTAGAGACCTTGTTGGAAAACCCCTCTCAACCCACTGCCACGGGTCTGATAGATGATGAAGAATTCAAGAAAAGGGGTTAATGTATTTATATATAACATTAAAGGGAACTAAGGCTAGTATATCAAGGATAATCAGAGGTGTTTAACATCATCCTTACCTTAGGAAGGCAGATTTTAGAGGCATAATGTATCCAATAACTCATGGCCAAAAGTGACAAAGAATTCAATACATTAGCGGATCAAGAAGAGGATTGTTTGATGAAACTTGTGGTATATTTTGAGATGATTAAATAAAAACACACTAGAGTGAAGGACATACTCAAGCAAAGATAACCAAGAGGACCCACTAATGTAATTTGAAAAGAATATTATTTTGTAATGCATATATGATAGTATGTTAGCATTTATTAGTTCTATTTTGTCAAATTTGACATATGGGTTTAGGTGTATTGTAATATTTATATTAAGAATAACTATCCTTAATTTACATTTAGATGTTTCAAGAAGTTAATCGGTACACTACCTATGTTCTCTATAAATAGATAGGGGCTACCCTTTTTTAAAGGGAGGGACTCTGAGAAATTGTATAAAAGAAAGCATTTTAATACAACTAAGGAATTATAAAAGGATTATCTAAATAGCATGTTAAAATCTAATGTTATCTCTCAATTTCATGTTAATGTCTTAGATTTGAATGGCTCTTTGAAATTTGAGCTACATTTTCTATCATAAGGCTGTTAATTTATGCTATGCTAGATTAGCTAAAAGATCTTAGGTGTACTTCATTTCATTTGATCTAGATTTGGATGTGATCATGCTATTCATATTAAATTAGTAAATTCTTTAAAGTAAACCTAGTTCTTACTTGTGATTTATATATTTCATTTGATGCTTGCCTGGTTTATGATGAAATCTAGGTTCATACTATTTTACATCATAAATTGGTTCATGTATGCTCAAACCAATTAGAACCTTGTCATGATATTCAAGATGGAAGCTTGTAATCACATTTCATTTTTTGCCTTACCCTCATTTTTTTATTTTCTTTATCAAAGATCACTTTAGTTTATGATCATTGTTAATATCCACCTAGGTTAGTTTGTGGATCATAAACATCTCAAAATTTTAAATATACAGAACCTTGGTGGCTCCCAACCACCAAATTAAACAATTATTGTGGATATCTCTCAAACTTTGCTTGTATTCCACCATGGACATCCCAAATTATCACAAAATGCAACTCATTCCCTAGATCCTCAGGATCCTAAAATGAGAAGTGTTCATCAACACTAAGAGCACCTATGAGGCCATTAAAAACATCAATAGGAGAAAGAGCTCTACTAGCATTATGAGGGCCATTTGATCATTTGTGTTATTTTTTGCATTAATTTTGAAGGATTATTAACCCTTATGAGTGATTCTTCACTCTAGGTGTGAAGATCCTTGATATTTAAGTGGTTTCCCACCTATCTTTGTCTTTTGTAAGGCAAAGATCTTAGTTCTCTATAAAGAAATGGTTAAATTATAGTAAAGATGGCTTCATGTTTTAATAATTCATAGTATTTGAGATATGGATGGCTTATTTTGGTTGAAGATCAAAATTTATTTATGACTCTTGAGTTTACTTAAGTCACAGGTTGTAAAGAATGGTCATCTTTGCATAATTCAACACGTTTTTGAGCTTGCTTAGTCAAAGATTAGTGTCCTTTGTCCTTTTATGAGTAAATCTTTACAAAATAGGATTAGTGAGTAGGTTGATTGTTGTTCTTTGTGAAATCTAACTTGACACATTATATTTAAAATAAGATCCTTAATCTTCAAGCTGAAATTGCCAAGGACTAGGACCAGATCACATTTAGAGACTAGAGAACCCTTACTTGAGCTAGAAACCCACAAAAGAACCATCAAAGATAGAGGAAGGCATAGGCATTATAAGTCTCTACCATCTTCACCCTTACAATGGGTTCTTGCATTTAATCTTCATCTAGATATGGCATGGCTTGGAAGTTCCCCCATCAATATACCATGTGTAGTTCATGACTTACCAAATAATCTAAAAAAGTACTTGCCAATATTTAGTCCAACTGGTGTTGCAACTATAGAAAAACATGTTATATTTCAAGGCTACTTTAATATTTTTAAATTTTATCCATGAAGATGTAGAATTTAGGTTGTTTCCATTTACATTCAAGGATGCTACATATGAATGGTTCTTCAATTTGCCTAGTAATTATATTACCTCATGGAATAATTTTGACACTATCTTTATTCATCAATTTTGAAAGATCATAAGCCCCTACATCATTTATCACCAATTCACAACCATTAAGAGGGATGAAAGTGAACCTATTAGATCCTTCAATTCTAGGTTACAAAATATTTTTAGTTGAACCATGGATCCATACAAACCTAATGAGGCTTTAGCTCTAGAAATTTACAAAGATGTAGTGGAACCTATGACTTCTATGTTTGTAAAAAGGGCCCTCCCATCTATCAACACATTGGCCCAAGCTTATTCTAAAGTGGTGGTTATTAGTGACCAAATGCAACCCCAAGGGTAGATGGCTTATTTTATTCCAAACATTAACCCACAAATTCTTGTATTGAACCTTTTCCTAAATAATAACTAAAATGCTCCAGCCTTGAACCAGATCCCTACTCTAAATGTATTACTTACTAGTCATGTTGTTCCTAATAAAAACCTAGGTTTCTTGAGTCATCAAGCTACTAATGGATATCACACCAATGACCAAAAGGATTTAATGCTAATCAATGGTTCTAACCATAGCCAAGTCCAAAGCTTAGAAATCCCCAAGAATGAGAATGAATCTACATTAAATATGGTCTAGAAGCTTAGTACAAATTTATTGAAACTATAAAAAAAAGTTGGCAATGCTAATGATAACTCTAGAAGGAACTTCACCTTCTAAAAGTTCAACATGCCTAGGAATATATTTTAAAATGATAGCTTCTACAACAATAAAGCTAGTGAGCCTTCTTCTAGTAAGAAGACCATGGATATTAATCTCACTGATATTACCTTACCAAACTATTATAGGGTACATGCCACATCTAAACATGGTGAGATTGATTATATTGAGTTTTAAAAAGCCTTTGAAGCTTTCCAACAATAACTTGACACATTTGAAGTAGTCTCAAACAAAGATACTATTACAAGTCCTTCTGGGTCCAAGCCATCTAACCAAGTGCACATGGTAGAGACATTCTAATTCCCTTTCCAAGAGGATAATGAAACCAAAAATATTCCTAAAGAGATTCAAGAATTCTATAAATTCTTGAAAACCTACCCTCTAAGAAATAGATAAAACAATAGACATTGACTACTTTTACTCCCCATAACAATTATGATACTCCTCTAGACACTACATCAAGGAATGATCTTGAACCGCCTAAGGGTAGTTCTTCCAAATCTACTATCAAACCTTCAAGCAAGATGGGTTACAACATTGTGGAGGATATAAAGAAGATCAAAGCCAACATCACTCTATATGGGCTAACACATATTATAGTACAAGGACACTTAATCTTGGAATCATTGTCCAAGAAACCTGAGAAGCCTCCAAAAAGTGATACTATAAATGTAACTATAAAAATAACTAAGGCAGAGTCTCCACCCTTCCTACTCACAGTCAGGATATTTAGAAAGAATGTCCATAATTGCCTTTTAGATTCTAGAGCCTCAACTAACATCATGCCTATAGGGATATGTGAACAACTTGGGTTGACCCCAATCAAGTCTAATAGAGTGGTCACACAATTAGACAAGTCAAAAGTCAAAGTCATTGGGAAATTATTGAATGTGCATATGCAATTGGCTAGTGAACCAAGAGTTCAATAATTTATAGACATACAAGTGGTGGATATTCCTAGTGCTTATAAATTGCTCCTTAGTAGAGAATGGACTAAGGCCCTAAATGGATATATGTCTACTAAATGATCCCACTTATGGTTACCTTAGAAGGGTGTTGTAAATCAAATAAGGGTGGAAAGAGAGCCAAGGATGAAACACATGATAACATAATATAATGCTATCAATGAAAAGGTGAACTTCCTAGATTCTGATATGGGAATCTTCACTTTGGAAGCTAGAAAAGAACTTGGTTCCAAAAACCTCCTCTAATGACTAGCCTATGGAGATTATATGGTGATGGTGCTAGATGTAAGTTAGGATCAAGAGCTGGTATTGTATTGATAGGCCTTGAAAAAAAAAAATATTATGCATCTTATAGATTGTAATTCCCATGCATTAATAACTTGGCTGAATGTGAAGCTCTCATCCTAGGGTTATAACTTGCTATTAAGCACAAGGTTAGGGAACTCCTTGTTTATGGAGATTATGAACTTATGGTCAATCAAGTAAAGAACAAGTACCAATGTAAGCTATCTTACCTTAAGAGGTACAAGTTTAGGGTTTGGGACTTGGTCGAATATTTTAATGATTTTAATATTATGTCTATCTCCAAGGAAGAAAACAAAACTGCTAATGAACTTGCCTCTACTACAACTAATCTCATGCCCAAACATGATTCCCCCAATTTGAGCATTGAGCTAGTACCATGCCCCTCAGCCTTAGACAACGTGAATCATTTTCAAGTCTTCAATGATGATCAACAAATTCTAGATTTCTTGACTAATTATGGGGCCTTTGAATCTCACATCATTGATGAAGATGATGAAAGTTCTCATAAAAAAGGGATTAATGGTAAAATCATCCAACTGAATGATAATAAGATACCTAAAGGGATGATCTCATTGTAAAGGTTGTTTGGTCATGACAAGATTACTAAAACACCTAAGGTACCCAAAATAAGTGGTAAGGACTATCATGCAGTAAATCTTGGCCCACATGAGCAGTCCTAACAAGTGAACATAGGAAAGGCTTGTATTGGAATGGAAAATAGAAAGTCAGGGAGCTACTTAAAAAATATAAGGATGTAATTGCCTGGTCATATGAAGATATAAAAATATTTAGCCTAAGGGTTATTAATCACACCATACCCTCAAGGAAAATTGTAAACCCTTCAGGTAGAAGAAAAGACCTATCAACCCTATATTGGAACCCATGATCGTTAAGGAGGTTAAGAAAATACTAGATTCAAGGATTATGTTTCCTATTAGGCATTCCACTTGGGTTGCTAACTTGGTCCTAGTCAGAAACAATAATGGAGAAATTAGATTATGAGTATACTTTAAAAATATAAATAAAGCATCTAAAAAGTACAATTGCCCCTTGCCTTCTCTAGACCAGGTCATTTAAGTTGTTTTAGGATCCACCATGATGTCTTTCTTGGATGGACTTTTTAGATATAACCAAGTGCTTATTGCCAAAGAAGATAGAATGAAGACAACCTTCACCACTAAATGGGGAACATAAGCTTACAAAAGAATGCCTTTTAGACTGATTAATGTAGAGGAAACCTTTTAGAGAGCCATGGACCATGCTTTCCAAGGTTTAGTATGCAAATGCATCATCATATATATGGATGATCTAACAGTGTTTTCCAAGAATAGAGAAGGTCATTTCATACACCTACAAGTGTTTGAAAGGTGTAGGAGGTATGACTTATGCATCAACCCACATAAGAGCATATTTTATGTTCCTGAATGAAAACTATTGGGGCATGTCATCACAAAAGAAGGGATCTCCATAGATCCTGAGAGAGTAGAAGCTATTTCCAAGATTGAACTACCTAACAGTTAAAAATAACTAAAGTCATTCTTTGGCAAGATCAAGTTTGTAAGGAAGTTCATCTTAGGAGTTACTAAGATTGTTAAACCCTTGAATGATATGCCTAAGAAAGATGCTAAAATCTCTTGGGATGAAAGATCCAAAAAAGCATTTGTTGACATGAAGAAGACAATCAGTCAAGCCCTAGTCTTGATAATTCCTAACTTCTCAAAAGACTTTTACTTATATTCATTTAATTCTGACCACACCATGGCTATAGTCTTGACTCAAAATATTGATGGAAATTACCACCATATAGCCTTCATGAGCACCAATTTAAAAAATGTAGAAGTAAACTATTCCATGATTGATAAGAAAGCCTATGTACTGGTGAAGGTAGTAAAAACATTCAAACATAACATCCTTAGAAATAAGGTGCATTCCATCTTACCAGACCCAACCATAAAGCTTAAGTTGAGTCAGAATGAGCTTAGCGAATGAAGGGGAAAGTGGATGTCAATCCTATAAGAGTATGATATAGAAATGAAGATTTCCAAACTAGTGAAATGTCAAGGCCTTGTCTAGATGATTGCTAATACTAATCCTAAGCTTCATATCATGCAAGTTGATCAGCAAAACTTTCAACCCAATGAATGATATGACTCTCTAATCCTCCTACTTATCAATGGTAGTTATCCCCCATGACTCTCTAGATAACATAAGAGAGCTTTAAGGCATAAAGAAACCCATTACCTCATCAAATATGGAATATTGTATATGAATAACTTTGAAGGGATATACTTAAGGTATGTGTCTAAAGAAGAGGCTTCTCAAATCATGTCCACTTTTCATGAAAAGATAGGTAGTGGACACCCTTCAAGGAGAACCATAGCTCAAAAGATTCTCAGGGCTGGGTACTATCGGCCCACCATTTTCAAGGATACTCACAAGAATGTGAGGGAGTGTCACTCATGTCAAATATTTAGCATAAAAGAGCCAAAGGCAGCCATGACTTTGCAACCAGTGATGGTAGACAAACCTTTTATACAGTGGGGGTTAGACTTTGTGGGAGTAATTAACCCTAATTCCTTTGAAGTATATAAGTATGTCCTAATTGCTACAGATTATTTCACAAGGTAGATTGAATCTATAGCCACCAAATAATGTAAGATAGAGGAGGTAATCAACTTCTTGGAAAAAATATTAGCACTAGATTTGGAACCCTAATTTTCTTAGTTATGATAATGGATCTACATTTATATCCATAGAAATGATTGAATGGGCTTATGATAATGGAATCTCTTTGAATTTTACATTTAATCATTATCCTTAAGGAAATGGAGTCTCTAAATCTACCAACTAGAATCTTATGAAATCCATCAAGAAGTCTGCTACGGATAAACCCAAAACATGGCAGAAATTCCTTAAGTATGCATTATGGGCTGATAGGATAAGGATCAAGCAAACACTCAATTCTTAACCATTGTTTTTGGTATATGATTAGGAACCTATCTTTACCATTACCCTCAAGCTATCCACATTCACATTCATGCAAGAACACATAGAATGAGAACTACGAACTAGCCATTTCTAGGTTGTTAGACATCATTCAAATGGAGGATGCCAGAGAAAAGGCATTTGTAGACTTTAGTAGACATCAAACAACTATGAAAATATGGTTTGACAAGTGGTCCAAAGTGAAGTTTTTTAGACAAGGAGACCTAGTTCTCCTTTGGGAAAAGGCATCAGAACCTAAAGGCAAGCATGGTAAGTCTACACCCTTGTGGATTGGCCCATACCAAATTACAAAAATTTTAGGCAATAACACCTTCAAGTTAAAATACCTTCAAGGAGAAAAATTCACATTTCCCACCAATGGGTAATATCTCAAACACTAATTTTTTGATGCTCCATTAGGAGTCTTCGTGGAATAAAATTTTTAAGATTGTTTAAGGTTAGAGTAGGTAGGCTAGTAAATTTATTTCCTCATTTTTCTTTCCCTTTTTTGCTTGTCTATATTTGTTTGATTTTTGTTGTGTGCTTGCTTCCTATTTTGGTTGTGATCTTTTGCTTCAATAAGTCTTGTAGATGGACCTTACTCAAAATTTTCTTAGATAGCTTAAAATTTTAGTCACTTAGAAATATGAGTATGAACCTTACAAAGGTGAACATGAGGTTGTGAGAAAGCATCATGTTACAACCTAAGGCATTGGGATAGATTAGTATATAGGTTAGTTATCTCATAAAAATTCAAACCTTATTCTAAATAAAAGTTTGGTTTTAAGAAGAATTATACGTGTAGGGGGTGAATTTAGTTTGTTAATGCACATTCATGCTTGCACTTAAAACACATCCTTGTCATGGATAAAAGTTGAAATTATAGGTGATTACCCCAAGAACTAAAAATCTGACTAAATCCTTAAAACATGGATATATTGGCTCCCAAACTTTGCCAAACGACCTATAAAACAAAAAAGGGGGAATTATTACAAAATTGAAAGATACAAAGATAAAGGTGATTCTGGTAACCTTCACCAGGGCTATAAACACCTGGCTGACAGTGGAATAAGGCCTTAAGTGGAGCCAAAGTCATCTTTGTCAAGGCTATGGATGCTTGGTTGGTAGTAGAGCAATGCCCAAGCCTTCCCTAAGCTAAAAGCCATTATTATTAATAAATACCTAAATATGTTTCAAGTCAATGTTATGGTCAAAGGTATGAAACTTTGATGTTGTCTTCCAAAGTCCCATGACAAACAATAAGTGGAATCAAAGCACATAATGCATGTTTGTGTTTTAACATTCAAGTTATAATTTTACATATGAGAGGCTTGTTTTAACCAAGAATTGGCTTGGATGATGGTGTAGGACAAATGAGATGAAAGACTTATGTTCAAGTCTAAACTAGAGACATGGGTTTTAACATATTTTTATGTTTCCCCTTGAGTTGCCATTTATTGGAGCAAATATAACCCCATTTTTTTCTACTTTTGAAAAATAGGGACCTTTGTGAATGTTTCAAAACATATGTACCTTGAATTAGCTTTAGAAAGGTCATTCTTTATTAGAATTTGAAGATCATCCACTTGAAAGGACATGAACCTCTGCATATCTGATTGTGACTATGCCTTATGGAATAAGCTTACTAATGGTTGTCTTTGGATGATGAAGTGCAGGTTCCATGGAGAAAGAGAGGGTTCTCAAATAGAAAAACCTATGATTTGAATTCAAAAATAGTAGGATAAGTATAACAGGAAATCATATTTTGTTTGAAAAACCCTAAGTCTAATTTTATATTAAGGCTCGATCATGTTTTCGACATGACCAAACCTTAATATAAAATAATACTTAAACCTTTTTATTTTTCCCCCTTTGTTAACCTCCTAACCTTGCCTAATTGTTAGTCCATAGGCCCCTTTCACTTATAGCTAAGGTTTTTTTTTGTTTAGCTTAGGCTTCAATCTTAAATGTTTTTGTTTTTATTAACACAAACAACATCTTAAGATCGAAACCTTAGTCTAAAAGGTTATACATAATGGGTCCTAACTTAACAATTTGATTTAATCATAGATCTAATGGCTCTTGCTTCCCCAGAGATCTAATCAAATAACATGAGATCAACTAGGAAGAACCATGCATCGACTTCACTTTATATGAAAAAGTTCTTATAAGATTTAATTTGACAGTCTCACTCCCATCATTTGACACTCATGAGGATGCCTTTGACATTAGCAAGACTATCAAGTTGAACCTCATCCAAAATTTTACCTAAGCCCGAAGGGGACTGCATTAGTGTTTTAACCTTAGGCTTAGCACAATAAACTTTAGCTTTAAGTTCATCATTTTTATTCACATAATTAACTTAGGAATAATCATTTGACTTAAGTATATATGTGACCGATTGGTGACTTAAAATTTATGCACTTTTTAGATCCAATAATCCACATTCACCCTCAGATCTTGATATAATGATGCAAAGATGAAGGATTCTATGATAGTTCAAAGCCAATTAGCTTCAACCTCCTAGATCATAATCAATGGCCCTCACTACATCATTGATCTTGATCCAATGGTGTGAATCATAAGAACAATGCCAACAAATCTTAAAAAATTCACTAAAGAGGGGAACCAATCACATACAGGTACATGGATCCAATAGCCTTCGCTATGTCATCAATTTGATCCAATGATATGAATTCTTAGATTGATAATCCCTAAGATGGTGTTCATATGGACTAAGGCCATAATTTCAATTTGAAGATTTAATGTGTTCATAAACATAATATGACCTCGAGACTCAAACCTAAGCCCTCACAGACCAAAATTCAACACTAAATTGACAGTCTCACCCATGTCATTTAACATCCACAAGGACATCTCTGATGTTAGCGAGGCCATAAAATTTAACCTCAACTAAATTTTTATCCTAGGTAAAAGGGGCATTTTTTAAAACCCTTTGAAAGGGACCCTAGCATATTAACATGGAAAACTTAGCATAAAATACCTTAGCCTAAGTTTGTTAGTGTTTATTAACATAAATAAACCTTAGGAGTATATTTTAATCTTAAGTTTTATTAAGACCTGAGACTAATTAATCCATGCATATTGTAGGATCCAATGAACCATGTTTGATCAGAAGTCTTGATCTAATGGAGTGAAGATAAAATACTTGATTTGAAAACCAACAACTAGTTTTCAAAGGAATTTTCATGGGGAGGGCCACATAGGTGTTATGTAATCACTAAATGACAAATCTAAATATTTGACACATTTGAAAATATAGAATTTTCACAAATAAGGCTATCCATAAGATCTAAGGCATGAACGAGTTTATGAAGTCCACCACCTTCACCATTAAAGCTCCAAAAAACCCTAGTAGAATTACATAAAGCCCTAATTCTTGACTATTGAGACACAATTGCATTAAAAAAGCTCAAATTTCATCTTGAGCAAAGGAAAGCCAATCATACACCTAAGTCAATTAAGTAATCATGGTAGAATCTAGGCAATAATGGAGAGAAGAGGTAGAATTGTATCTATATATGGACAATGAGGGAAGAGATTTTGAGGACATGAAATTAGACACTGGGGCACTCAATAATGGATTGAAGAACTGGTCAAAGATCTTCTTTGTTGTTGAGGAAATTCAAACTCTCAAATCCAACAAATAAAGGATCGTACTAACCAAGAGGAAATTTGATGACTTGGTTGTAATTCAGTTTTCTAGTCTTCATCGAGTAGCTACAAAACTAGAGGTACTCCATTGTATAGATATCCTCACACTTGTGTTTATCAATTGTAGAATTGATGGTGATTGGATAGTTAGGTAGGGTGTGTTAAAAGGGATAGCATACATTACCCATGTAGCTTTTGAGGGCTACTATAAACTCCTTAGGACTCATATATGCCTCCTCACCATCAAGGAGTGGATAACCAAACATAATTTAGACACTATTCGAAGACCCTGGTTAAACCAAAAAACCTACATATCCAAGAATCATGATGGGAAAATCCATATTATACAATACAAGACATTAGAATCATCATGACCCTATTGAATAGAGCTTTAGGGGTAGCCACCATAACCTATGTCAACCCCGAATGGGTTTCCTACATATATTTCATGGTGGAAGAGAAGTTAATTCCACCTATTGGAGAAATAATTATCATCCACTTGGGAAGATAGTTCTATGGAATAAAAAGGAAGACCAACCAATAATTCACTATGATGCCCTATCTATTAGACTCATTGATGGCCTCCACACATATTCTTGATATCAAGAATTGGTCCTCTCATAGCAATATTACCATATCCCATCAGTATTCAAAATTATATATCTTTAAATATAGGGGTCACATGCAATTCATTTTTGATTGCATATATACTAATTTGGTTAAGACTATCATAGGGAAATCCATGCCCAAAGTGCACACCCTCATCAAGAAATATGTAGAGCCCATGGGTGACATATGGTATTACCTAGATTTCAACATCATCAGGATGGAAGGAGTCATGACTTAGTCATATAGATTGTCAGTCCATGTCCCTATCAAATTGGTTGAATAGAAATTGATTCCCAACTCCTCTAAGGGATTGAAAATGTATGCTGAGAGAAGAGGAAAGACATTTTACATCCTTTTCCATTCTAAATTGGAAAAACCATGAGCCATGGCTGGAAAAAATTGGACGCTATGTCCAGACATAGAAATGCCTTCTATTTTTAAAAGGATGACCTCAAGGAATGGGACCCAAATAACAAAGTTGTCCCCCATCTATAATCCAGCAACTGACCAAGATGGCCTATGAGCACAAGGTTGGTCTATATCACCATTTCTACACCAAGGCTTCAAATTTTGAGGAAGTGCTAGCTAGGTGCAATTAACATGGCTTTAAACTTGAGCATAGATTGCAAAGAGAGGAGAAGCTAATTGGAGAAATTTGGTAGATGAACCCATTGCAATATCATTTATTACCTTCCACCTCAAGTACACCTCCAAGATTACCACAACAACAAGTGCTTCAAATTCAAGGACCCAATGAGAGGAAATTAGAAGAAAGGCCAGGAGAAGGTCTTTCATCATTAATTCCACATCCAAGACCACCTTCTCTACTAGAGTACATTGACATGATTTCCATAGAACCATATGAACTAGTTGAAGAATTCTTCAAAAAGCTTTCAGAGACCTATGGGTTAAATCAAGAAGATGAGGGAATTAAGGAAGCCAAAATTGAGTTGGCACAAGATGAAGAACCCCATGCATGTGAAATGGAAAAGGGAAAGGAAATATCTTTAGATTTAGTCCCTATCTCACAAAAGAAAAAGGCAACAGAGATGGTGCTTGTTCTTAGGTCTTTGAAAAGGCCAAAAATGACATGGACCCATCCTACCAGTGAGGTTAACTTGTTTAGTGATGAGTTCCCCATGCATGGACCTACCATCCCTGAGTGGTTAATATATGAAAAGATCCAAAATATTCCATCTCGGTCACATTCATTAGCACTTACCAGAACTACAAGTATGGATACCCATGATGATATCAATCCTTGGATTAGAGAGTTCATAAAGGAGCACAAAGAAAGGAGGATTGTTGAGGCAAGTAAAGAGAGTGGTAAAGGAATGAAAGATCTTGGAGCATCAAGTGGTTCTAATATTGAGATCCTAGAGGTACCCAAATTCTTTGAACCAATAGCCACTATGTAGTAAAATCTAGACATAGCTATGTTGGAGAAGGTAACAACAAAGAAGGCCACTATAGGCACCAATGCGTTCACCTTCCAAAGAGTGGAGCCTTTTGTGGGTCTAACTCCTTTGTAATAGAAAATCATAGGGGATCACCCCATACATTAAGAGGACATAGTAATTTTGGTTGAGGCACTATCAGTAATGACCTTAGCTGGGGTTAAGGGAATGACAAAGAATTATCAACCTAGAAAAGGAGAAGTAGGACTTGGAAGCACATGATGTATTTTTAGTGCCTAAGGACATATTCAAGATGCTAAACAAGTCTCTTTTTAACATATTTGAATGATTGAAGAGCATGAATCTTAGATTAAGTGCTTTGATGCATCAAGCTTAGATGGCATAGCCATTAATCATTCAATGGTAGGACTCCAGAGACTAGACAACTAAATTAATCAATGTACATACTACAAAATAGGTCCAAGACATCAAAATCATCAAATTGGGACATTTGAACATCCTCCTAAGAGTCATAGTGGATAAAATATAGGACCTAATCACTTTTTATAACAATGTCAACAATTTCATGAAGGAGAACAAATAATTGATAGATAGAATGGAGAAGCTCTTGGAGACCTTGTTGGCAAGCCCCTCTCAACCCACTGCCATGGGCCTGATAGATGATGAAGAATTCAAGAAAAGGGGTTAATGTCTTAATCCAAAACATCAAAGGGAACCAAGGCCAGTATATCAAGGATAATCAAAAGGTCCTTGACATCATCCTTACCTTAAGAATGCATATTTTAGAAGCATAATGCATCCAAGAACTCATAGCCAAAAGTGACAAAGAATTCAATACATTGGTGGATCAAGAAGAGGATTATTTGATGAAACCTACTATAGATTTTGAGGTGATTAAATAATAACACGCTAGGGTGAAGGATGTCCTCTAGCAAAGATAAACAAGAGGACCCACCAATGTAATTTGAAAAGAATATTATTTTGTAATGCATATATGCTAGTCTATTAGCATATATTAGTTCTATTTTGTGAAATTTGATGTAGAAGGTTAGGTGTATTATAATGTTTGTATTAAGGACAACTATCCTTATCTTACATATAGATTTTTTGCGAATTTAAATAGTACACCACCTATGTTATTTATAAATAGGCAGTGGTTACCATTTTATAAAGGGAGGGACTCTAAGAAATTGTATACAAGAAAGCATTTTAATACAACTAAGAAATTCTAAAAGGATTGTCTAAATAGTGTGTTAAAAGCTAATTCTATCTCTCAAGTGCATGTTAATGTCTTAGATTTTAATGGTTCTTTGCATTTTGAGCTACATTTTTTGTCATAAGGTTGTTAATTTGTGCTATGCTAGATTAACTAAAATATCTTAGGTGTACTTCATTTCATTTGCCTTGGATTTGTATGTGCTCATGCTATTCATGTTACAATAGTAAATTCTTTAAAGTAAACCTAGTTCTTACTTGTGATTTTTATATTTCATTTGATGCTTGCCTGGTTTATGATGAAATTTGGGTTCATACTATTTTACATCATAAATTGGTTTATGTATGCTCAAACCAGTTAGAACCTTGTCATGATATTTGAGATCGAAGCCTATAATCACATTTTCTTTTCTACCTTACCCTCCTTTTTTCTATTTTCTAAATCAAAGATCACTTTAGTTTAAGATCATTGTTAATATCCACCTAGGTTAGTTTGTGGATCATAAATATCACAAATTTTGAAATATACAGGACCCTGGTGACTCCGAACCACCAAATTAAACAAATATTATGGATAGCTCTCACACACTCTCATTCTATTCCACCACAAACACCCTAAATTATCACAAATTGCAACTCATGCCCTAGATCTTTGGGATCTTAAAATGAGAAGTGTCCATCAACACTGAGAGTACCTGTGAGGCAGTTAGAAGCATCAACACATTATATGTATTCTTCATATTTAGAACTATCATAAGGTAGGAAATAGATGCTTTTATCTATATAAATTCATGTAAGTTTAACTCAATCTTATTTTCATTATGTTCTAACCATTTTAATGGTTTAGGCTTCACATTTTGATATGTACAAGCAATAGTAGCATCTAATAAGAGTTTTGACAAGATTTCATGCAAATGGAGATGTTCCAAGTCATATAACTAATCATCTAAATCTTAGCTATAGATTTTGTCACTCGACTATAAATTCTACCAGCTTACTATGGATTTCATCAGCTAACTACAGATTATTCTAGCTTGCTATAAATTTCATCAATTAGCTATAGATTCTTCTAGCTTGCTATAGATTTCACCAATCATCTATGGATTTTACTAGATGGTTATGGATTTCAACAGATAGCTACAGATTTTGCCATTTTTAAAATAAATTGACATAGTTCACTCCATATTTATCATAACCTGTTCCAAGGTGTGCAAACAATGTTTCTTCCTTCTTCATGACAATCATGAAGACTCTTTTTGATATTTTTATTTCTATGCATGTATATAAATAGTTTCCTATTTATGTTTAGTCTTCCATTTTTGGAAGTTGTTATTTTATGTTGCAACTCTAAATACAAAAGATATGAATACCATATACATACAAATTTAGATACAAAATATAGTTAAGTATGGTAGTGGTTATCTCATGAGGATATTTTGACTCCTTGAAGATCTCATTTTAATGTTCTTCTATTTTAGATATATCACTCAATCTATCTAGAATATTTTCTTGTTCAAATCAGTCAAGTTGTTACCTAGTTTGTAGGGATAGATAGTTTCCTTTGTATGGAATAAAAGGATATATTCATGTTGGATGTGGGACATCTATGCATACATATAGAGATATTGTAATTTTGATTATTTTATGAAATACAAGAACATTATAGCAGTTTAGTTTCTCAATTTATGTGTTGAAGTAACATCTTAAGGCTGAGTTGATTCCAACCTAAATCTGAGGGTGAGAAAGGGCCCACTCCCCAAGGGGATATGAGATTTGTTTTGGTCTTTATCAAATTATTTCTTATTTATTTTAATTAAGATATATTTATATATACATATATATATATATATACATATATATATATAGGCATAATTTAGATTTATAACCTGCAGGGTAGATTGAATAGTTGATGTGTTACTTTCAACATAAGCATTTAATTATTTTCATTCCTACAACTTTAATTCCAAAATTGTGGATTTGAGATTGAATTTATTCTAAAAGTGTAAATTTGAACTTAGTTTAAGTGAGTTTTGTAGCAGTGCATGAATATTTCCAGATTCTTTAATTTAATACAGTTTGGTTTGTTTACATTTATAGAAAGATCATTTCCTTTAGACATTAGTTTAAGATTTAGAAATAGAATTAGATTAGTACAACATAAAAAACCCCCAAAATAATATTCTTAACCTAAACCCAATGAAGTGCCTTATTTCAGATAGCCTTGGACACTGCCCTGGTAAGAATTGACACCAACATAAGTTGGTTAAATAAAAGGGTAATAACTAAACCCATCATTTTTGGCACTGTTTCCATGGACCATTTTAAGTGTTAATAAGGTAAAACACTCGGGCTAAAATTCCACATAAAAAAAATAGAATAAAATCACTCTCTTATCAAAATCAAGTA
The DNA here is from genome assembly GCA_037957365.1 of Torreya grandis. Taxonomy (NCBI): domain Eukaryota; kingdom Viridiplantae; phylum Streptophyta; class Pinopsida; order Cupressales; family Taxaceae; genus Torreya; species Torreya grandis. The sequence goes on from JARHVA010001325.1 coordinate 3,260,358, forward strand.
TATGAGTAGGCAATGTGATTCAAAGGGTAGGTTTGTTTCAAGAGATTCTAATCTTTTACAAGAAAGAATCAAAGATACTTCAAAAAAGATAGACAATTTACAAAAATAAATGAGTCTTTCAAAAGTATCTTTAAGGTACCAAATGAATCTTCTTCTACAAAAGCTGAAATTATATATACTGAACAACCAGAATCCCCTCCTCTCGATAAAACTCTATTTGACATGGGAGAAAATGTAGGCCATATGGAGAATCCTCATAGGAATGTTCCTGAGAGGACTTTATCTTATCTTATTGTCTTTGAATATTATGAATGAACAATAATAAAAAATATTTATCTATCCAATCTACCTACCTTAAGAGGTTTAGCCACTAAGGACCCATATTAATTATTTTTGAGTTTAAGGTCCTCTACCAAATTTATGACTACACTTTAGACAACCAAAAGCTGAAGCTCTTTCCTTCTAATTTGAAATAAGGAGTAATGAGGTGGTTTATGATATTAACAAAGAACTCTATTCACACTTGGAAAGAAATGGCAACAATATTCTTGGATAACTATCAAGATTACTATAGGGTCAAGGATAATAAAGAAGATATTTTTCAAAATAAAAAAAAATGAAGATGAGAACCTTGAGGATTACTTAGATTGGTTTGATTTTATCCTCAATATATGTGTTCATGAGATACCTAAATAAGTGATCAAAACTATTTTCCTTAAGGGATTGGATGAATCCTTTAGGGATTCCTTGAATCTTATGGGGAAGGGAGATATTACTCAACTAGATTTTCAATAAATCACATGGTTATGTACCAACTACTCTAGGACAAAACCTAACAGTAGAAGAGGGAAACCAAAGAAATCAAATGATGTTAGACAATGTATGAAATAATTAGCAAACTTCAAAATAGACATACTAGTTCAACTAAATTCAACATTGGATGGATTAAAAGCTAAGGTTAAATCTAAAACTAAACCATTGGATATTTATTGTCCAAAATACAAATTAAAATATGCACTTAGGGACTATCCTCTAGATAAAATTAAAATCTATGGAATATGTGATGATAAGGATCATAACACAAAGAATTGTAGTCACCTCCCTAGTCTCAAGAATCAGTTCAAACAAAATACACAAACCATAGAAAAAAACAACTATGTTTAGAGACAAGGAAATACCTTTCAACAAAATCAACAGTTTGGCTCAAGAATTCCTTTTTCATAGTGGCATGCACCTCCACAAATTTTGGAAGTACCACTATGGGGTACCTAGGAATGGATGCCATAATAGTACATTATGACCTAACCTTTTCAATAAACTTAGATACCCCAAGGTCATCAATAGCAATGGATAAATTAACATTGGAATTTTGGTCCAAGCTATAATCAATAAAAACAAATAAGGTATCCTCAACAACAATAAAAAAAATCATTAATAGATCCTCAAGGAAATCAAGCATCCCCTATAGAGTAAGTAAACCAACCTCAGCTACCTACTTAGTCAGTAATAAATACAAAAATAAACAAGTTTATGTAAATGAACAAGGTGAATTATGGGGGTAGGAGCTATTGAATGTGCAAACATGCATCTTAGATTTGGAAGAATGTTATAAGAACCTCATATCATCATTACAAAAGTACCAAAAGAGAAAATAAATCCACAGACTCAACTAGAGAAAGAAGAAGAGTCTAAAGAGGAAACTAAAAAAATAGAGGAAGTTATTATAACTCCTCCATCTGTTCCTTTTCTAGAAAGATTGAAGGAAGTGGAAAATAACAAGGAATCTAAATTGATTCAAGAACTCAAAAAATTAAACATAGATATTATATTATTATAAGCCATTAGAGATATTCTAGAAGTAAATAGGGTGATCAAAAATTTGTGTATTAAGACACCTAGTAGAAAAAGACAATATCCTAAGACCATTTAGATTGATGGTAAGCTTGCTGATTTATTAGTAGGAAAGTTGTTTTTGCCTAAATATGGAGATCCAAGAAGCCCTGTCATTTATGTTAAAATTCAACAATAGGAGATACCAAATTTATTGGTAGCAGGAGCTAATATTAATGTAATGACTATGGATACCATTTAAAACATCTCTTTGAAAGACATACAACCAACTACCACAATCCTACATATGGCAGGTCATTCTACAACCAAACCAAAGGCTATCATTGAAGATATAATGTTGACTATAGAGTCATGGGAATATCTTATTGACTTTATTGTCCTCCAGCCTAAAAATAAACAAATTAGATACCCCTTGATTTTAGGAAGACCTTGGCTAGCAACTATAGTAGCATTGATTGATTGTAGGTCAGGAGATATGACCATCTCAAATGGTCTTAAAGAAAAATAGATTTTTTTATATCCAACTACTCAACCATCAATCAATACTATCAAGTAGTTGTGGGTTGACCAACTTGATGAAAAATGTAATAGCATCTCCTCTCTAACTATGGTTACAATCATTGATCACATAGAGGAAGTAGAGGATGAGCTATTAATAAGTATTGGAACTGTTATGGATCTTAATAGTCCAACTATGGATCTTGACAATCCAACTATGGATTTTGTTAGTCTAGCAACAGATCTTGATAGTCTAGCTATGGATTTTGTTAGTTTGGCTATGGATTACAATAGTCTAACTAAAAACTTAAATAAAATACCCTTTGATGGTATCACTTCCTATCCTTATAATAATTATTTTTTTTATACCTCTTTAAACATACTTTATAACCATAAATACATCTAAAATAGTGTGATGTAGTGGGCATATAAAGGCCAAAAATCATTCTTAATATCCTTCCATTGTCCTTTAGCTGGAGTTATTCCCATAGGAGATAAGTTTGTCAAAAATGCTATTACATTCCATATATTTATACCACATGCTTGTCCTCTCAACACATTCATGAGTGAGTTCAAATAAATAGACTCTTTCCATCCAGGCACTAAACAAATCATAGTAGTACCAAGGAAGACACTCAACATAAACAGTTGGTTGACAACTGATTAGAAAATGAATGTTTTTAATGTACTCAGAGATCATACTCAATATTTTTCTTGAGAATATCAAGACATGAATGGAATTCATCCAAGCATATGTACACACCACATTTACATAGAGAACATCAAACCAACAAGGTAACTTCAGAATAATTAATCCTGCCCTGAGAGACATTGTGAAAACTAAAATTGAAAAGTTGCTAGAAGTAGAATTCATTTATCCTATCTCTGACAGCCAATGGGTCTCTCCTTTGGTCATTGTTCCCAAGAAAAATGGAAAATGGAGAGTATGCATAGATTATATGGATTTAAAGAAAGTAATAATGAGAGATTACTTCCCTCTACCCTTCATTGATCAATGACTTGACAACTTGGCTGAGAAAAGATATTTTTCTTTCCTAGATGGATTTAATGGATACAACTAGATACAAGTGGCACTTAAGGATAAAGACAAAATGACCTTCACTTTTCCATGGGGGATATTTTACTATAAAGTCTTACCCTTTGGTTTATGCAATGCACCTACCATTTTTCAATAAGTAATCCTAGCCATATTTTTAGACTTGACCAATGACTGTGTAGAGGTTTATATGGATGTTTTTACTATTCATGGAGAATCTTTTGATGAAAGTTTGAGCAATCTTAAAAAAATAATACAAATATGTGAGGATCACCATTTGCCTCTAAGTCATGAAAAGTGTTTAATCATGGTAGAAGAAGATATAGTTTTAAGACATCATATTTCTACAAAAGGGATCCAAGTTGATCCAAATAAAATTAAAGTCATTTCAAACTTGCCTATTTCTTAAAATCAGACTGATATTAAAAGTTTTTTAGGCCATGAAGGATACTATAGAAGGTTCATAGAATATTTTAGTAAGATTTTTGCTCCAATGTTTGCTTTGCTCATAAAGGAGAGTGAAGTTATTTAGAATTCAGATTGTCAACAAGCATTTGAAACCATAAATGAGAAGCTCAGTATTACACCAGCCTTGAGGGGACCTAACTAGTCATAACCCTTTCATATTTATATTGATGTTTCTAGTCATGTTATTAGAGCTGTTTTGGGACAAAAATATGAAAATGGATAGATGTATGTTATTTACTACATAAGCAAGAACTTAACTTCAACTAAAAGAAATTACACAACCACTTAGAAAATATTCCTTGTTATAATTTATGCCATGAATAAATTTAGACTTTATATTATCGGTTAAATTTTTTTTGTATATATTGATCATGCAACTATCAAGTATTTGATGAATAAGTTATTAGGAGGAAGAGTTATTAGGTGGCTATTATTATTATAGGAATTTTACATAATAATTATTGATAAAATAGTAAAATTCAATGTGGTTGTTAGTTTTATTTCTAGATTAAACAATGCAGATAAAGAACTTGTAGAAGATAACATTTTGGATGAATAACTATTTGTTGTTTCAGCACAATCACCTTGGTTTTCTGATATAGTGAAATTTACAGCTACAGGGAAGTTTCCTTTTTAGTTTACAAAAAAAGAAAAGAAACATTTGATTAAAATTAGTTCTTCTTATAAATGGATTAATGGTATACTATTTAAACTTAAACCTGATCATGTTTTTCCTAGGTTTATAAAGGAGAATGAAATGTCTGATATCATTCATGCATGTCATGATGAACCTAGATGAAGACACTATTTAGTTAAGAAAACAATATATAAAATCTTTGGAGTTGGATATTTTTGGCCAACTCTTCACAAGTAGGTAAAGACATATGTTTGGCAATGTGATCCATGTCAGAGAATGGGGATACCTATATTCTCATTCGATATGCCTCTTCATCCACAAGTAGTTATAGAACCTTTTGAGAAGTGGGGTATGGAATTTGTTGGGCCCATATATCCACCTTCACAAGGTAAAGAATAATTCTTGGTATGTATGGATTATGTAACAAAATGGGATGAAGTACATGCTCTTTCCTTCGTAAGAGAAGAGGTAGAAACACACTTCCTCTATTCCAAGATTATGTAGCATTTTGAAGCACCAAGGGAGATAGTATCTAATCAGGGGCCATAATTTATGTCTAATATGATTCAATCATTCATGGAGATCTACCAAGTCAATCACATAAAATCTTCTCCATACCATTCTCAATCAAATGGATAGGTATAAATTACTAATAGATAATTGGAAAATATCCTTACCAAGATATTTAGTAGTAGTAAAAAGAATTGGGTAGCCAAACTATTAGAAGTTGTTTGGGCATACAACACTACATGGAAGACCACTATTGGTTTTTCAACATATGAATTGGTATATGGTAAGAAACCTCTCCTTTCAATTGAGTTTGAAATGTAAACTTTGAGGACTACACTAAAAGTAGGAATTGATTTGGATGAGGCACAAAAAGAAAGAATGTTACAATTGGATGAGTTAGAAGTTGTTTGGGCATACAACACTACATAGAAGACCACTACTAGTTTTTCAACATATGAATTGGTATATGGTAAGAAACCTCTCCTTTCAATTGAGTTTGAAATGCAACCTTTGAGGACTACACTATAAGTAAGAATTGATTTAGATGAGGCACAAAAAGAAAGAATGTTACAATTGAATGAATTAGATGAGATGAGGATAGAAGCTTTGCATTGAATAGAGATGAAGCAGTATAAAATAAAGTAATGGAATGACTTGTATATTAAAGAGAAACAATTCAAATAAGGAGATTGGGAACTCTTATATGATTCCAAATATCAACATTTCAAGGGAAGATAAGAACTAGATGGTTAAGACCATTTCAGATAGCAAAGATTTTTTATAATGGATCAGTACAATTATTGCATATAGATGTAAATTAGAAAACACTTATTATTATGGACATTGGTTGAAGCTATATCAGAATCCTTCTAGCAAAGAGGAATTCATTCAACATATATAAAATGAGTTTGGCACCATGGAAGAACTCAAATCTTCCATAGAAATTGATTTTTGAAGACAAAATGGCCTAAATAAAAGGAGAAGATCCACCTCTTCTCTAAAAATAAAAAATATTAATAATAAAAAAAGTAAAAAATAAAAATAAAATTCAACAATAAAAATCCTTCAGGATGTTGTTGACAGTCATGTTCAGAAAACTAACTTGCTAGCTATTCATGTACTAAATACTGAGTCTTGACTAAAAAATCAGTCAATGGTTGGTCAAGGGCAAAAAACCAAAAAAAATAAAAAAATTGAGTTTATAAATTTAGTTGGTTTCAAAGCAATAAATTTGATGTTATTATTTGATGTACTAATTTTCATAACTAATTCATAAAAATTTTCTGTGGAAGAATAGGTAAAAAAGATAGATAAGGACAATATCATGATTTGTAAGGTAGAGTATTTATTTTTCTACTAAATGTTAGATTTAGATGTCTAAGTTGCATGCATTTGATCAAAACCATTGGCATAAAAATTTATATAAGGTGATATAAGGAGAATATTCTATGATGTTAGTAAAAGGTCATTTCAAAAAGTTATATTGTTAAGCCTTAAACCATGTGCTATGGATAATATCCTTTCAAGCCACAAAAGTATTTTATGATGACACATCATTATAATCATATTTAATTTGTGAAAAATAAAAAACAAATGGTTTAAAATATTTGACGATGGACTAATTTCAAAAATAATAAAAAGGGAAAAGTATGCCATCATTGCTTTGAATTGATGTTTTCATTATTAATTAACATGCTTCAAGTGTTATCCACAGCTAAAACCCCAAAATGATATTATTGTTGTCTATTAATTTTGTAGTAAATTATTTTTTTTCCTTTTTAAAGTAGAGTGAAGGATTGATCGTGCCTTTTACAAGCTACAAACTTGAGATAGGGCTAAAGAAGAAATCTAAACCAGAACATGTAAGTGATTTATTAAAGGATGAACTAGTAAAGTAGATACTGGCAACAACTTGATGGGTTGGGTTCTTTATCAAATTCCAAGGTTTTGGTGAGGCATTGGTGAATGATTTCATTCTCCATTTGAAATTTGACATCTCCATAGTCTAAGGTCTTATATACCATTTTCTACATAAGTCCTTAGTGAGTTGTTAGGAGTTCTAGATGAGGGTACATGAATTGTAGGGAGATCTTCATTTAGTGATCTCATTTAAATTTTTATTAATGAGGGGGAATAATTAATAGTCTATGTTAAAGACATCAAAGGAAGAAAGGAGTTAGTAGAGAATACTTACCTAAACCATGGAGGTTAGTTTCCTTTTGGCTCATAAAATATTTAACATATGAAGGGCAATGTAGTGTCTTAAGCTATATAGTGTTGAGGATGTTAAATCACTTGAGATATGGTGCACAAAAAATCAAACACATAATAAATTTTCCTTAACAAATCCATGAGGTAGTCTAAAATTCCCTTTGCCATACACCATCATGGGTTAATCCAACTAATCATCTAACATCACTTTCTACAATAGGAAATGGTATGAAAGCTTGGACTGTTTTAAGGGAAGGAAAGAAAAAAAACCCTAGACCTTCTAGGAAGATCCCTTTAGACATCCATGCTTCAAGATATAAAACTCTACTAATAATTTATTCTAAATAAATTGTCCCTAAATCCAATTGCAGCATAAGATCCTTGATCAGAACTACTCCACTACAAACCCCAAGTCCTCATAATATGGTATCACCTCCTGAGGCAACAAATAAAAAATTGAGACTTAGATTTTCCACTAGAAGCTATCAACACATTATTCAAGTTACCCTTGTTCAATAACCTATTCAAATTCTTGAAGATGAGTCATCTATAGACCCTTCTTCCCAGCTTAAAACTCAAGAAACTTAACATATAAAAACCCTACCTCCTCCTCAAATTAAAATAAGGAAATTAATTTTAGTTTTTGATAATGATGAGACAATTACTACAGAAACCCTAGATAGCTTAAGAGAAAACACCACTGCCACTACTAGTGAGGACTAGAATAGAGAGGAAGAAGACACTCCTCTTCCACAAGATGACCTTACTGAAACCATCCCTAATGAGGTTCTTACTCCTTCTACATAACAAATGATGGATAAAGGAAAATACCCAATGAATGAAGAGGAAGGATAATATTCAAAGGAGGTAGATGATGTGTAACTACAACATGCTCTAGCTTTATCTAAGCTAAAAGCCACTATTAAACATAACGTAAAGGATATTGCTAAACTAGTTGCTATAGCTCAGAATAAATATTTTGTGATTTCCCTCTTGATGAAATAAATAGAAAACATGATAAGCCAATCTCTAAAGAAATTGGATGATGTAAAATATGAAATTATTGATTTATGGAGCCATACCAAATCACTTGAGGAAGAAAATATTTCTTTAAGGAGAAATATTCTCAATCTGAAATAGAAAATGCTAGATCAAGGACTCAAATAAGCTCTAGCTCTTCTAATGTCCCTCTTAAAGTCATGGTATAATAAGGTTGTCAAACTATTTTATCTATTCTATATGTAAAAAACCAATGGGAGCAAGTTTGCTTAGAACTTGAGGAGATGAAGAGATAAAATCACCTTCTTAGAAAGAAAAATCACCTTCTTAGAAAGGAGAAATAACAATTTCAAGAGGATCTGGTACAAGCTCAACAAAAATAAGATTAGGTTAAACATACCCTATAATTTACATGTCAACTCAGTGAAAAAATGCTATCTTTTAGAGTTCCTTCTTCTGAATATAGTTTATTTTTGCATGAATAGTTTTTTGGATGGAAAATATTTCAAATATCCTATGGTTTACCCCATGAAATAAATACTAGTGTTGAATTCATGATAGTGTTTCAAAATAGTACTCTTGATAGGCAGGATCTGATATGTGAATTTTACTCATGTGACATTATTTTGGGCAATACAAATACTTTCTTAGTGATCTTGTTTGTGGGATAACTTAAATTGAGAGCTCTTATGTCTACATACAAAAATCAAATTGCTTGGTAGGACTGATATGATGATCCCATAAATATTACATAAGATGTTGGTTTATGCATCAGACCTCAATTCAATGATGCACAATATATAGTAGAGAAGTTTTAGAGTTTTCATCAAAAACCCAGAGTTCATGATCATTATATTTCTACCTTGCAAGATGGCTTCCTTAACTTTGAGTTATTTGTTCAACATAATTTTGATGATGTAGTGGTTGCTTGTAGACAATTCTGACACATGTTTTGAGTCACCTTGAGGAGAAGAGAAGTCTTATCATCCACTACTATTCAATAGTCCCTTAGGAGAGCTAAATTTATTATTCAAATAATTTCAAATGTTATTCAAGGAGATGGAATAAATCCATCAAAAGGGATGAGATTCAGACCTCCCTTACTACTCTCCCCTATGTCCCCATGGTAGAACACAGGGCCTCAATCTGATGAACAATTTATTATATGTCTCCACTTTGTGCAAAGAGATAGGGGATTCACTCCTCATCATTAGAATATATTTCAAGACCTATATTTCATCTATAACTTGAGTCTTAAGATATAATAAATAGTTCATAATGATGAATATTGAGGATACTAGTTTGAAAAAGGGACTTGCAAAAGGTAAGGTTTTGGGGAGATGATGAGTCCATAAAATGACTCATTATTTCTATAGTTTATGACATTAAATATGTTAAATGGTTAATCATTGTATGAAATCTTGGTATTTTGAACTAGCATATAGTAGGAAATAGATGCTTTTATCTATACAAATTCATTTAAGTCCAAGTCAATCTTCTTTGCATTATGTTCTAACCATTTGCATGTTTTGGGCTTCATATTTTGATATGTATAGGAAATAATAGCATCTAATAAGAGTTTTTACAAGATTTCATGAAGATGGAGATGTTACAAGGCATATAACTAATTATTTGAAGCTTAGATATGGATTCCATTAGTTAACTATGGATTCTGCTAGCTTGCTACAAATTTCATCAGTAAATTATGGATTATACGAACTTGCTATTAATTTCATTAGTTAGCTATGGATTCTGCTAGCTTGCTTTCGATTTCAATAGTCAATTATGGGTTTCACTAGTCAGCTACAAATTTCAATAGATAACTATAGATTTCACTAATTTTACTATAGATTGACATAGCTCATTCCATAATTGATCATAACATGTTCTAAAGTGTGCAAAGAACCTTTCCACCTTCTTCATGACAATCTAGAAGACTCCTTTTTATATTTCCATTTCTATGCATGTATATAAATAGTTTCCTATTTATTTTTAGTCTTCCATTTTTGAAAGTTGTTTTTCTAGGTTACAACTCTAAATATAAAAGATATGAATACCATATATGTACATATTTGGTCACCATATATAGTTAAGTGTGGTCATGGTTATCTCATGAGGATATTTTGATTCCTTGAAGATCTCATTGCAACGTTCTTATATTTTAGCTATATTTCCCAATCTATCTAGAATATCTTCTTGCTCAAATCAGTCAAGTTGTTACCTACTTTAGAGGGGTAGATAGTTTCCTTTGCATAGAATAAAAGACAGATCCATGTTGGATCTATGACATCTACACATACATAAAGAGATATTATAATTTTTGTTATTTTTTGAAATATAAGAACATTTTAGTAGTTTATTTTCCCAATTAATGTGTTGAAGTAGCATCTTAAGGCTAAGTTAATTCAAACTTGAATATGAGGGTGAGCAAGGGCCCACTCCCCAAGGAGACATGAGATTTATTTTGGTATTTATCAAGTTAGTTCTTGTTTATTTTAATTAAGATTGATATATATATATATATATATATATATATATATATATATATATATATATATATATATATATATATATATCTGGCATAATTCAGATTTATAGCCCACATGGTAGATTGAATAGTTGATGTGTTACTTTCAACATAAGCATTTAATTATTTCCATTCCTACAACTTTAATTCTGCAAGTGTGGATTTGAGATTGCCTTTATTCTGCAAGTGTGAATTTGAACTTAGTTCGAGTGAGTTTTTAAGTAGTGTGTGATTTTTTCTAGATTATTGAATTTAATACAGTTTGGTTTGTTTACATTTTTTTAGCATTAGTTTAGGATTTAGAAATAGAATTAGATTAGCACATCAAAAACCCCTAAAATAATACTATTAACCTGAACCTAATAAAGTTCCTTACTATAGATAGCCTTGGACACTACCCTGATAAGAATTGACACCAACCTAAGTTGGTTAAATGAAATGGTAATAATGACACCCATCATACTAGGAGTTAAATTGAGTTCCCCCTAAATTCTTCTAAGTCTTTGAGTATGGTATTAAACTCACCTCTTATTATTCATTTTAGATTTTTATGAGACTAATGAATTTATATGAGATTAGTGGATACATTCAAGTTATTTCTAATATTATTTATTTTTGTCATTTTCCATGGGGCCATACATATTTGAGAGTACAAAATCTAGATCACCTTAATATGTGGAAAAAAGAAGGTTCTATCCACGATGGTTTTGGGAGATTATTGTACCTTTTAAATTTATTGGGTTCCAAATTATGGCTAATCCACTAACTCTTCCTATGGATTCTCCACATACCCAATCACAATTTTCTAAATACTTTTAGGATTTATCTCACATGAGGATTTATTCATTTTAGTTTCACAAAAGCATAAGACATCTAGATTTTCTTATTCTAAGAGTCATTGTTAGGGGAGTTTAGTCCCTTGACATTCTAGTTGATGATGTTCATAATACTTAGGTTGAGGGGGATCTAATTCCACTTATACCAAAGGTCTCTAAGGTCCTTTGATTACCAATTTCAATAGACAACTGAGGCCTATCTATATTTTTTGAGCTATGATAGGGAACCCGCATTTAGCTGACTTTTGAGAGAGGGAGAGGTAAGAATCTTAGAGACCACTTAAGATGATTTTTGAAGAGCAATGGGTTTGTATATTTATATAACCATTGATAGGATTTTTCATTAAAGTGGTTAAGTATAGGTAAATTATGGAATCTTCACTCATACCACAACATCGAATATTTATAGACATACTAATATTTACAAAACTTATCGACATCCCATGGATAACACAAAAATGTATAGTCATGAAGAATATATGTGTCTATTTATATTTTGAATGTAATATCATATTTAGTCTTAATAGTGAAATTTAGGAAAGAGATCCCAACATGAACTTATCTAAATATATGTACTTGTATTCTATTTTATCAAATTTGGGATTAAGAGAGTTTTAATATTAATTAGATAGATTGTTTCATAAAATTAGAATGAGGAAAATATGCAATAAATCACACAAAATCATTTGGAACTTGATAAATATAGAAATATGCTTAAAAGGGGAAAGTACTAAAGTGAAATCACATAACTAGAAATAAGATATGTAAGACTCTAAGTGCGAATCTAAAACTCATTGTATGACTGTGAAATTACTTTGAATCAGGAATAGGGCTTCACTTTATCTCTAGACAAGATTTATCTCTCTGGAATGGGCTACATTGAGCTAGTGTCTATAGGGCACATTGATGTCTGGTAGGGTTTTTTAATTATGTGTTTTGACATGTGTGTTGTCACCTATTAATCCCATGTGTCTGATTATATCTATGTGATTTATGTTGGAAGATGTTGTAGTCGTATTCTTTAGTTAGAACCATAACTCAAAAGACCATGAATAATAAACAAAATAAATGGGGAAAAGGGATTAGAAATTAAAGTTGTGTTTGACCTTAATACCCCCTATGTTTAACGATGACTATATACCAATACTCCAAAAAGGGATCAAACTCCATTTAGTTATCCCATGCTATAGTGGTGTGAATGAAATACAAATGTAATGTTATATGCTATTGCTTTGACAATGACTTATGACCTTAGAGGTGTATTCAAACTTAGCGTAGGGATAGTAGGGATGTGTGGATTCTCAATTGGTAAGATTAGGTGTTTTCCTCTTAATTTTCAGTTATATATTATAATGATTTTTAATCATATGAGCCTCTAGTAAACAAATGATTATAAATTATGGTTTTATAATGATAAATTTTGAATTCATTCAAATGAGACCTATGAAACATGTAGGATGACCCATTTGGTGTATTTAAATTTGATAAAATAGTTGTTAATAGGTAAGAGGATGTGACTGATGGATTCAAATACTATCAAAGAGCAAGATTGTCTTGAAGGAGTGACCTTGTCTAAGGAGCAAAGAAAACTAAACTAGAAGTTTGGATTAGTATAATAATGAGTTAAAGATATTTGGAGTGAAGAATATGAATGCTGTTTCTTAAGGGTAAGGGTCATCCACATAAAGGTATAGGAATATCAACTTAGAGCCGTAGAATTGGGCATGAACTAAGTGTGTATGCATTGTCTTAGAAATACATGTTAATTTATGTGTCTATGTTTTCCCCCTTTTATTATAGTAATGAAATGAAGTGAGATTACTAGAGTAAAAGGAAGAGAATTATACCTAAACTTAATTATGAAGAATAATATTGAATGTAGGCCACACACTTGTCTGTGCTTCATGAAAAACTATTTGTCTATGAGAATTATTATGTTTTTAAGTGTAAAACTAGTGATTATATAGGGCAAGACCCTTGGATATTTATTTATTGATGAGCTTGGATTGGATTGTACATGACCTAATCCTCATTAGGATGAGAGTGTGATTATCCAAGGTAGTAGAGTAACATGGAATCCTTGTATGAATTCTAATAGATCATTATAGTGTAAAAAATGGTGTAGAAAGGGGAATCAACCAATGTAAATGGAATAATATTTAGTTTTGGTGAAAAAATGAAGTAAACCTGCATGATCTGTGTCTAGTGTATACAACATAGAGAATGACATGAATTGCCATTCCTTTTGTATAAATTAGTGAAAACTGAGTGAGAAAGCAAATCATGTGTTGTGTATAAGCCCCCAATTTGTTATCAGATTATATTGATGCTAATAATTGAGTAATATCAAGTGATTTTTTGAGAAAAACTTGTGTGATAATCTATAAATCATGTCATGCATGAAGCCTCCAATTTAAGAAAAATATGTACTAAACTTATGTATAAAACTTAAAACTATCTTTAATTAGCTATTAAAAATATCTTGTTGATTGAATATAATTCTAAGAATTCTAGAAATTGTTGTTTTTCCTAATGGGATGATAATGTGTTATTTTGGACATGACCAACCTATGCCCTTATCCAAATGGAGTGTTGTTGTTTGAAATTGATTTATAATTAAAATCTAGGAATGGCCTATGATTAACTAATAAAATTTTTCTTCCTATTTTTACAGTGTATTATTTTATCCTAGTTTCAAAGATAATCCATTATGTATGTCCCTTATTTTCAGGTGAGTTGTGAAGCCTGCACAATAATTTATCCTAAAATAAGAAAGTGATGCAAATGATATTATATGAAATATTGAAATCTAGAGTAATATGATAATAATTGAGATTATGACATCATCATAGATATATTGATAAATATAATAATGTAAGATACATGTAGAACCAAACATACATAATGTCATGTTGAGATAGATGTTAGAAATTAAACACACATTAAATAATGATCATATATTGACTACTTGAAATTGATATAGATAAACTTTGGTAGAGATGCATGATATATATCATGGTATCAAAAATTTGGAAATATGCATGATGTCCATCGTGGCATCAAAAAGTTGAGAAAATTGACTAAAGAAGAGACATGACCTTGATGCATACACACTATGAGTACACAGTAAACTACATATAAGATGTAATGATTACAATTGGCCACATACAAGGGACATGTTAATATGCCACTCACATATATAAAAGCATACAATAAGACTTAGAGAAAAAATCAAGAACATGTTCAAATGCCCACAATCTGAACAAGTTGAATACACACAAGACATGAAGCATGAAAGCAAACAGGAAAAACATACATGAATAAGTGAAGTTAATCTAAATAATTAGATTGTAACATCATGATATATAGTAATTCAAGTATTAAATAAGATAACAATGTGAAATTAAGTGAGCCAATAATCACACAATGTAATGTACTGAAGTAGGAATAATAGGGATAGTCATATAATGATAAAACCTATGACAAAGGATGGCCCTAGTGAACTCTATAAGATATTAACAAAATATATAAGGCCTATGATTGATTTGAATCTAAAAAAGCATATCCTGGGTTTACTAGGACATGTTTTGTGAAATCAAACAAGAGTGTAATGCATCACTATCTAGATGATAGCAATTTTATTTGTGTAAGTTTTATGTGTTCAAGACATAATCACCACCTAAAACTAAATCTGGAAGTGCAAATTTTATGCTCTACAACTCATTTAAGTAAAATTGTGAAACATGTTTCAATATAAAAATGGATAAAAATAATACGTATATTGACTATAAAATCAACTATTGTAAATGAACTAGACATAACATGTATAGGTCCTGGTTTTTATAATTTTTTGGAATATTCTATTTTTTTGAATAAATGAAAACTATAAAATAAACATAATAATCAATGACTCCCACAAGAACCTCACAATCAAAAGGTCTTGTATATAACATAAGGAGGATGACCTTTCATGAATGGAAAGTATCATGCCACTATAAAGTAATTGATCTCAATTTGGAATTACAAAATTGATCTAACTCTAAAATAGAAGTACCACTATCATGATAATGATTTATAGTAGTTTTTTTTCAAAAAAAAAAAAAAAAAAAAAAATGGTGAACTCTATGACTCTTAGGAACCCATCATGGAGTGTATGAGATCTGTGTTGGTGTCCTTTATGGAACACTCTTAGTGATTTGTAATATCAATCTAGGATGTGTTAGAGTAGAAAGTGGCTCTCTATAATATGTGATATGTCATTGATTAAGTAGATTTTCAAGGATATGTCTCCTTAGAAATTTAACCACTTGATTTTTAATGTGCTGAGTAGGTTTAACCTTTTGAGGTTGTTCAACTATAATTTTCTATATAGGAATAATAACCTTTAGTTGTAGGGGGTATTCATATGGAATAATATGAACTATGATAATGATGTAGGAACATCAAGTAGAAGTATGTTAAATTTATCCATGAGTTATTGTTTAGGTGATGAGTGAGTGTTTTTGGTCTCATAGCATCCCTTAAAAGGCATTTGAGTCATTAAAATAGTCCTTTAGTGTGTTTTGGTATCCCTTGGGCATTTTCTTACCAAAATGGGCATTTTAAATATTTGAAATATGTTAGTGTGTTTAAGAGTCGTTTGATTAAATTACAATAATTTTCATGTTATAAAATGTTTGAATAAGGTCATAAATGAGTATAATTTGGTGTATGAATGTTTTCTACATACATTTCATAAGGAAAGTGGCATAGATGAACAATTTTGAATGTAATGACCACATTAAGGTAGTTTCCAAGAAAATAGTTTCTCATGTATTTAGGAAGAATGCAATGAGTTTTGGTCAGTAGGAAGGTGGTATATTCATATAAGGAGTTATTTATAATTTGATAGGAGGTAGGGGTATGGAGTAGAATGATAAATGAAAGAAAACTAAAAAACTTTGTATTCTATCTATGTGATAGAGTTGATAATGTAAATGAAAAAAATCAATAAAATTTGGAATGATTAAAGTGATCCTTATATATCATTGTGTTTTAAATTATTTGTGAATTCAAATTGATGGGTTTCAATCCTTAAAACCTTCAAAATAGTGTTTTGCAATGTAAGTTGAAGAGCTAATGTTTTTTAGGACTGTAACATGCGTTTTGTGTAGGTTTCATGAAATTTGAGAGATTAATAAAGAAGGAATATTATTAAGCAAAGTGTTGATAATTTTTAGGTTATCCTCAAGAGTAATCTAATTTTAGTAATTTATATTTCATGCATAAATGTCTATGTTTGATCTCAGTAGGAACAAGGGTTCAAGTAACAGTTTGTGAATGCTCTATTTATAAGAGACAATCAAGGAATCTATGTGAATATGTGTGGATTGAGGTTATTATAGAATGAATATAGTGTATAAATATAATATAATGGATGATAATCCTAATGGAATACTCCAAAACCTTTAGGTAAGATAAATGTGCATTTAACCCTATTTTAGCTTACATAAGCAGACTGTGTTGATAAAATCTTGTGAAACCATGGTTTTGAATGCACTTAGGAATTGTTCAAGCAACGATAGAGATATTATAATTTTATTAAATATATCATATAACTTTATGAGTATTTTTAAAGGTTTGAGAATAATAAATAATCATTAAAATCAAATTTGAACCCTCTCGAGTTTGTGTAGGATAGGGAAATCCTAGTTTAGGATTTAAAATTAGAAAGTGGAATATAAAGAGTTTACACTAGTGAAACTTGATTAAATTTGGTCATATGAAATATTAAAACATGGATAAAATGATTATGTAATTTTTTAACATGTACAAAACCTATACGTATAGGAATAAGTGACTGTGTGTAAATAGAAGCAAGAGAGACCTAGTTAGGTTTAGTTAAGGTATGGAAACTATACTTATAAGTTGATATAGGTCATGAAAATTCATGGAGAGATGAAAAATGATAGAGGGTGTCTAAAAATTTACTTATTTTCTTAATATTAAATAGTACCCATCTATATAAGTGAAAAAACCTAAAAAAGGTTACTAAGGAAAGATAAGAACTAGTAAAGGAAAAGTGACAAGAAAGAGAGAAGGGGTTAGTAGAGTGTTTATGTTATGAGATTTTTTGGGATGATAATAGGTAAAAGGAGAGGTTTGGATACTAATTAAAGGATTGAATATCCTAGTGGAGACAAATTCCATCAAGCCTATATGGAAGTATAACAAGATTTGAAACTATGCACATAGTATGAAGACTAGTGTGTGTGATGAATGAAAGGGAGTGAGATAATGAATGAAATGAAAATAATGGATGAGTGTGAGGTATAAAAAAGATATAAAGGTAGAGTGAGTGAATTTAATAATTATATTCAATAGGATCATGCACAATATTGATATAAATCCTAGTGAGGGAGTTGTTAATCAAGAGAAGATTGAATGTATGAATTGATGGTTGCAAGTATCAGAGGTGTGGAAAGAGTAGACAATGATGGTATCTATGAATAATTTGGTATCAAAGTAGAAATTTAATTAGGATGAGGATAAATATAGTCTTCAATCATAATAATTTACATATTTTTTTTAGTTCTCATTTTGAGTGATATGTTTATGAAAAAGTGTTGAGGTGTGAATGAGAAGTTGAGAGAGTGATAACCAACCCTGAAGCAGTGATGATTGTTAAAGAGAGAGATGTTGGAATATAAAGATTTATATTAAGGATATATTAAAGAGATACAAAGGAGCCTTATGCAAAGGACAATAAAGTGTGAGAAAGAAACCCAAGTGAGGTCATGAGAGGCAAGTAGAGGAGGCTTGTCAAAGAGAAATAGGTCCAAGAGAGACCAAGAGATAAGTAAGATGAAGTTAGAAAAATAAAATAAAAAATAGGGCATGGTTGAGATGAGTTACCACAAAGAGATGAGGGTGAAAAAATACACCAAGAGGAAAGAGATGGAAAAATAAATGACATAGGTAAGGCAACAGTTGGATGAGTTGATGCTCATCATAGAAAAAATGAGGGGAAAAGAGAACCCATATTGTGGATGGGTCACGAGGAAGAAAAAATAAAGTGGAAAATAAAGCTATAGATGAAGAGAATAAATATGAAATCTAAGAGAGAATAAAGGGAGAAAAAAAGGTTGATTTTTAAACAACTGAAGAAAGAGATGAAAATACTTTAGATGAGCAACATAGTGTGCAAGAGTGAGCAACATAGTGAGCAAGAAGATGAAGGTGAAGAGAACTTTGAAGTGGATAATAGAAGCCTGAGTGAGGAAAAATAAGTTAGTTTAAACCAATTAAATTATGAAAAAGATAGAGTAGAAACAAATTAGTTTGTAGACCTCAATGAAGGTTTGGAAAACATAGTACAATTGATTGACATAGACATGAAGTTTGAATATATGTTTGTTTATGAGAGTCAAGAGTAGTTAGAGGAAAAAATATATGTACTAGAATATTATTTAAATGGTGAAATGATGAATATAAGTTACAAGTTATAGTAGTTGAGGACCTCATGAAGTAAGACAAATAACATCAAAAGGAAGCATTAATGGTAGCTATGAAGCAAATTAAATATAAAGAGACATATGAAAGTCTGTAAATTGAAGAGTTAACAAATGTGCAAGAAATTTATATTATTTTTTCTATAGGTTTGAAGATGATATAATTAGATGAAGAGAGTAAAGGTGTATTAATAGTATGTTGGGGCATACACAACCCATATGACAAAGGAAAAACTTAGGGTATGAGTTTACATTAGGTACTAGTTAATACAAGCAAGCAATGGATGAAGTAAAGTAGAATTGTATTTGATAGAGGTAAGCATGAGAGTATAGGTAAATAAAATTTAAATAATAATGGATCATAAATAAAAGAGGAATATCCAAGGAGCAAGAATTGGAAGACTAGGAAGAAGAGTACAATAGTCCATTTGAGTAGAGATCAAGTCTTTTCTTGCCAGGGAGAATGATGTAGGAGCAGCAATAAAAAACATGTTAATATAGTTATGAGTGAGTATTTAGTTTTTGAGTAAGTGTGTTTGGTCTCATATCATCCCTTGGATGGCATTTGAGTCATTAAAATAGTCTTTTAGTGTATTTTGGTAGCCCTTTGGCATTTTCTCTCCAAAATTGGCATTTTGAATATTTGAAATATTTTTAGTGTGTTTAGGAGTCTTTTGAGTAAATTAAAATAATTCTAATGTTATAAAATGTTTTAATAAGGTCATAAATGTGTCTAGGTTGTTATAGTAATGTGTTATACATATATTTCATAAGGAAAGTGGCATAAACCAACAATTTTGAATGTAATGACCACATTAAGGTAGTTGCGATGGGAGGTAGTTGCCAAGAAAGTAGTTTATCATATATGTAAGAAGAATGAAAAAAGTTTTGATAATTAGGAAGGTGGTATATTCATATAAGGATCTAGTTATAAGATGGTAGGAGGTAGGGGTACGAAATAGAATGAGAAATGAAAGAAAACTAAAAAACTCTATATTTTTTCCATGTGACAGAGTTGATAATGTAAATGAATAGAATCAATAAAATTTGGAATGATTGAAGTGATAAAAATATGTATCATTTTGTTTGATATTATTTATGAATTAAAATTTATGGATTGAAATCCTTAAAACCTTAGAAATAGTGTTTTGTAATGTAAGTTGAAAAGTTGTTGTCCTGTAGGACTGTAACATGAGTTTTATGTAGGTTTCATGAAATCTGAGAGATTAATGAAGAAGGAATATTATTATGAAAAGTTTTAAGAGTTTCTAGGTGATACTAAAGAGTAAATTTAATTATTTTATTTATCTTTCATGAATATATGTTTGTGTTTAATCCCAATAGGAACAAGGGTTAAAGTAACAGTTTGTGAATGCTATGTCTATAAGAGATAGTCAAAGCATCTATGTGAATATGTATGTATTTAGGTTATTTTATAATGAATATAGTGTATAAAGATAATATAATTAAATAAAATATTAATTTAATACTCTAAAACCTTTAGGTAAAACAAATGTGCATTTAACCCTATTTTAGCTTACACAAGCAGACTGTGTTGATAGAATATTGTGAAACCATGGTTTTGAATGTGTTTAGGCATTGTTCAAGAAAGGATAGAGATAGTATAAGTTTATTAAATATAGGAAATAAATTTATGAGGATTTGGAAAGGTCTGAGAACAATAAATAATCATTAAAATCAAATTTGAACCCTCTTGGGTCTGTGCAGGATAGGGAAACCCTAGTTTAGGGTTTAAAACTAGAAAGTGGAATATAATGAGTTTCCACCAATGAAAATTTATGTAATTTGGTCATATGAAGGATTAAATTTTTTATAAATTTATTATGGTAGTTTTTAACATGTAAAAAACCTATACGTATAGGTATAAGTGATTATCTGTAAATAGAAGTATGAGAGAGCTAATTAGGTCTGGTTAAGGTATGGAAAGTGTACTTCTAAGTTGATATAGGTCATGAAACTTAATACAAAGATGGTAAATGATAGAGGGTGTCCAAAAATTAAATAATTTTCTCAATATTAAATATTACCCATCTGTACAAGTGAAACATCCTAAAAAAAGGCTACTAGAGGAGAGATAAGAACTAGTAAACGAAAGGTGACAAGACAAAGAGAAGGAGTTAGTAGAGGGTTTAGGTTATGAGATTATTTGGGATGATATAGGTAAATAGAGAGGTTTGGAGACTTAGGAAAGGATTAATATCCTAATGGAGACAAATTCCATCAATCCTATATGAAAGTATAACAAGATTTGAAACTATGCACATAATATGAAGACTAGTGTGTGTGATGAATGAAAGGGAGTGAGATACTAAATGGAATGAAAATAATGGATGAGTGTGAGGTATATAGAGGATATAAAGGTATAGTGATTGAATTTAATAATCCTAGTCAATAGGGTCATCCACGAGATTGATATAAATCCTAGTGAGGTAGTTGTTAATCAAGAGAAGATTGAATGTATAAATTAATGGTTACAGGTATCAGAGGTATGGAAAGAGAAATGAATGATGGTATCTATATATCAAATAAAATAGTTAGAAAAATATATTTCAAACATATGTTTACTATATAATATACTACATGAAGCTACTAAATGTAAGGATGCTATAATAACATATTGAAGACTTCTATACTGGGTACTACTATGAACTTGGTGGCCACATATACGGGACCAACTTGTTGTGGTAATATGATATCTCTAATAAAAATATGAACATGAATGATCCAAAACTCAGAATTTTTGGTTGATAAATATCACAATCACATAGAAATAACACAGTAACAATGAATTCTCTGAGAAGAGATGTAGTATTACTCAAAATCGCAATACAAATATATGCTTATCTCTGGGAAGAGATGTCTGTCTTCACATTTCGGGTTACCTCTTCTTTTATACACAATTTGAAAGCATGGGGAGGATGTGGAAGGTCAAAAATATCGAGGGAGATGAAGTGGTACGACTTCCAATATTTAAAACAATACATAATTCGAGGAATTACTATTTTTAGAAACTTACTATTTTTAGACAGCACTATTAAAATTGAAATTTGAGGCACTTCCGTTGGGTTTTCAGAGGTCAAACTTCATTGAGCAAAGCTCAATGCCATTTCACGACGTTCCCTTCGTTCTTAGCTTTCCAATGGTTCAAACGGCGAGTCAATTGGAGCTACGGTGCAAAAGTTATGGCTCCCGGAAGTTCCGTCATCAATTGGGGTGGAACTGTCACCCGAATTGTCGCCTAAATTGATGCCTGGATCAATGAATATTGAATCCATTTATTATTTTTTTTGTAGTAATTATATCCCTATATGTGTATCCAAGATGAGAGAGAAGTGTGATAGTTCACATATTCACACTTGAACCATTATCAACCATGAAAATTTGTATAGGTTGATGATCAATGTAAACTCAAATGAAAAAATAGTGAAAATAAAAATCAATTTTGACTATTTCATGCTTATTAAATGTGGTAAGTGGTATAAAAAGAACTAAAAAATGATATGTACCATTTAGGCCATTCAAAGGATGTTGTGACTCTATATGAGAATGATAATAAACTAGTGGAGGATGTGAATTATATGTCTAATTGAGTTATATTTATTTATTTATTTATTGGCTTGTATGTTTAGGGAAAGGATCATTGAATATCTCCATTATACTACTCTCACTTGGTTATGACTTTATACTTTAGGTAGGTGTACTCACATCAATGACATTATCATCTATCAAGTCATGAATATTATATCTCAAATAGATGCATTTTTTGGTAATATGACTTGATGATTTATGCTAATCATAAAAAAATTCTGATCAAATACTTTTGGAAGATATTTAATCACATAGACCTATTTAATGGGATGGAGTGATATGAGATGACATTCTAATAACTTTTGTAACACCTTGTAGGGAGATTTTGGTAGGTTGGTAAAATATCTCCTTAGAAGAGATGATAATATCATATGTGAAGTAGGTATAGACACATTAGATCAATAATTAATAATTTAAAATGTTTATGCTTATCATCCTTACCCTTACTTGTTCTGTTCACCATTTTGCTAATTCACAATATATAAGAGATCTTCGCTATCTTGTAAGTATTGAAAATATCATATATAAATCCAAATTTTAGATACATTCATCCATATTTATCCCATAGCCTCTTGTCAAACATGCCCCCCTAGTCTCTAGTCTTCTAGGACAAGTCTGCATTATCAAGATAGGACTACACTCCAACAGTCACTTTTTTGAATTGAAAAGTTACACAAATCTTCCATGCATCTTTTAAGATCAATTAGTGAAATTATTATAAATATTATCCCATAAAGCACAAAAGGCTACTTATTATAATCTTATTGAATCTCTTTAGAAAAAGCATAATACATTGATTAAAAGAGCACTACTTATTCATATTTAATTTCTAGGACATTCTAATAATGCATAGCCAATTCTGAATATTTTTTTTATTGTAGGTCAAGGGCATATATTATAAATCATTATAATCAATCATCTATCTAAATTAATTTTATTTTCATAATCATGAATCAAATAATCATTTCAAGAGGGATAACTACATCAGCCTGAGGCCTATTTGAGCTATGTAGGCAATGCTTAGTCACAAGGGGTTTTTAAGGCTAGCTCAACTATCCTTGCTAACCCATTTTTAATCCCTTTTATTATATAATTACCATGTAATGCATGTGCAAGACTAGGGTTTGATATGTATAGGTATTTCATGAGACACTGTGGCACATAGAGCTAAAAATGTGACCTTTAAAAATTGTTTCATAAGTTTAGATACATAAATTAGGAATATCATAAACTAAGATGTAGGCACATGATAAGGTCATAACACACCCTATCCACCTCTCGAGGACTTGTTACAATAAATTATGAATTATTATTTTATGAAAATATTATGTTTTCAAGTCATTTCATACAATTTGCACTTTTATAAAGTCTAAATAGTCAAATCTATTACTATTTTAAGTGACATTTTCTAACCCTAGCTTAATTTACTATTTTTAGCATGTTTCCAAATTCTATAGTTTATTGTATTTTAATATCAAATCAAGATATATCAACACTACAATTTCAATAGTTTAATTTAAATTAGATTAAGTCATATTCAATTAAAAGGGTCAAACATTCTAGTGAACCTACTATTTTTAGAATATTTCTTGTTATTTTTCCTTGATTTTCAGGATATGTTTTATTTAAAATTTCTATAAATTCTTGATAATGAAATAAAAAACTTAGATCTTGGATAATATCTAAAAAAATGATTTAATTACTTCAACCTTGGATTAAATCTAACATTGAATAAATTATCTTGTCACCTTGGATCACTCTGACACATAAGCTCTTTATTTTGACCTTAGATTGAAATTTGCTAGATTTTTGAAAACAAAAATATTTCACCTTTATTTTCAACTTTATTTTTCATTACTTGTGCATGCTTTAGGAACAATGTGCTAGAAGTATCAAAACTACTTAGTGAATGTAATGAAGGGATACATATTATTTATTTATAAAAAGCATGACATGATGGATTTGACCTAATATTCATATCCTTAGTACATCACTACACATAGTTTAGTTTCCATGTGCTGCATGGTATATAACAAATGCCTAGGATCCCTTATTTACACCAAAAAAAACCTCTTTAATCTATATAATTTATGGTGAACCTGAGAGGATCCTATCTTTGAGGGAAGTTAATCTCAACTTACCCTTGAAAATAAGGATAGTGGGATACATGCATAGTTCTACCTCTATAGTTAATGTTCTAAAACATTGGGTCAACATTAATCAAAGAATGAACAAGTACACATGAGAGCCTACAAAATTTTCAAATCCTTGTCTAGATTACCCTCATACATTTATTTTTTCTTGTATTATATTCATAGAAATTAGCACTGATTGATTTTACATTATATTGTTTACATAGTCACTAACATTGCTTGGATAATATTGTAACATTGTTTGATTCATATTGTATTATCTCTATAATGGGTTCAATGAGTGAAAGTTTGTCGCATATGTTACATAGGATTAGGAATTTTATTGTAAAATCCTCTCTTACTTTCCAATATGGTATCTATTTCATTTCAATATGCTTAAAATTTTATTTTGTTCCAAAAATCACTTTACATCAATTTCCACTACATGGTACTTCACATTATTTTGTATTAAAAAAACATGCATGCAATTTTTGAATCACACTCAAAATGTCAATGACATTAATAGTCATTATTGTAATATCTGATACTAATTGCTTCATATTTAAATCATATACCAAATATAATTTACACAACCTCTTATATCCCCCCCCCCGTCCACAACCTAATTTTATTCATCAATATATCTCCATTTTTCATCCAAAGCTTATACTAGATGCTCATGTTCATGTTGTCCAAACTAGAAGGGGATGGCCACCTTTACCTATCCAATATTCTCCTAATAATCATAATGTTCTTCCACCTATACCTCCTTTAAGGAAAATTTTTAAACCTAAAGGATATGATATCATTAACCAATTATTAAATTCCCCTACCAAAATTTCTATTCTAGAGTTATTAAGAAAGGCACCAGCTTACAAGGATATGTTATATGTTATGTTGTAAGATAAAACTCGTCCTTTGGATACACATAAAAATTAATTTGCTTTCATTATGAATAATTTAAAGGAAATTGATCATATTATTACTTTTGATACAAATGATGTACCTCCTAGGCATATCATCAAGCATAATATTTCATTATTTATTCAAATTTAAATACATGGAATATTAGTTAAATGTGCGTTGGTGGATAGTGGTTATGGAATAAATATTTATAGTTACAAATTCATATATAAATTAGGATTTAATAAAAATGATCATAAAAAATACAACCAACCTACACAGCTTTGATACTACTACAAAAATATTGGGTAGTATTACAATGGATTTATTATTAGGCCCTAAAATGGTTTATATTAATTTTCAAGTTATTTCTAAGAAGGTATGATATAATATACTCTTGGATTGATCTTGGATTAATGAAATAGAATCCATCCATTCTATATTTAATATATGTATCAAAATTCTATAAAAACATAATGAATATGTAATTATAGTTGATGATGCACCTTTTTACTATTACAAAATGACATGATCACAATCGAATCAAGTGTCTATAATACCACCTAAATAACTGATTCTAATGGAACAAATGCATAATTATGAATTTGGTGAATTGAACAACATAAATAATTTATCACCAATGCCCCAAAATCATAATCAAATAACAAGGCCTATCAAGGAAGCTATGCTACAAGTAAAAAATCTTAAGCAAATGGAAAAACCATTTGAGGAAATTATATCACAAGTGACAGTTCCCACATAAATAAAATAATATGTCCAATAAAAGATACACAAAACACTAATTGTAACAAAGCTTATTCAGGGAATATCATTATTGGTCAATTTAGAAAATACTTCCATAATTTAAGATTACTATAGTAGTGATGATGAGAATAAAATAACTTATAGATGAGTAACTAGGCAAGCTAAATTTAAATCCTATTGATGACTATGAATACTTAAATTATTATTTATTTATGACTACTGGAGTAGGTGGATATCTAGATATATATTCTAATCAAAGTAAATGCAAAGCACCCATTTCTACCCAAAAATATCTACAAGATACTTAAAAAATATGTAATACTATTTTACCACTTTAAGTTCTTAGTAATCATAATACAATGATTACATATCCTAAGCATAAGGTACAAAGGGAACAATCATAAACTCTCATAGATCCACATGCATAAATACAATCACCAAATCCAAGTAAAAGCATGTTCAAAGTAGAATTTATCAATATAGGTAATTCAATTTAAAAATCAATATCCAAGATTGCTCCTACAAATATGGTTCTAACCATACCAAAGCAACATTCATCTCATTTGGAACTTCTCATGATTGAATCACTTATAGATGGAACATAGCATACTAATGTTTTGGTTACTCACCTACAAGAGGTTAATATATATAGTATATATCTTATTCAAAATCTTGGATATGATATACAAAATCTCAACCAAGTTACACCATCAAAATAATGCATTGGGTCTATAAAATTACCCTTACATACATATAATTAAATATTAGTGCTTGAAAATATTTATTCTTGGCATCCTTTCCCTTACTTAGTCTATCTACCATTTTGTTACCTTTCAATCTATAAGAGAGTCTTCACTATCTTGTAAGCAGTGAAAATATCATACAAACATCCCTATTTCAGTTGCATTCATCTATATGTAGGCCACAAGATTCTATCATACATGTACCTCTAGTCTCTATTCTTTTGGGACACGTCCAAACTATTTAGATTGTTAGGTTGTGGAGCTAAAAGCTTCACTGATGCCAATGTGGAGGTTTCTGGGTTACATAGCTGTCGACATTAGTCATACTGCCGACATCGGTCAGGAGTAGACCAAAAGCTACCGACATCGGTTAGGCATCGGCTGACATCAGTCATCTCCAGATAGATAGGAATCGACATCGATCACTTGTGCATTTCCAGAACTGCTTGTTACATGAACAGTTAGTTTAATGAACAACTAGTTTGCATGTAAAGACTAATTTTAGTCTTGAGTTTGCTTTTCTAATTATTGTTTGTTTTAGGATCTATTTAAGAGACCCATGGGGCTGTATTGTAACAAAAGATCAAAGGATCCAAGGATCTAAGGATCAAAGGTCAAGGAATTGTAAAGGATAAGGACAAGATCCTTCCAAGTGTAAGATCAGTTGATCTGTAAGTAGCAAGATCAGGGAGATCTGCATGGTAAGCAAGGTCAGTTGATTTATAGGGTGTACAAGATCAAGGAGATCTGTAGGTGTGTGTGTGTGTGTACAAGGTCAATTAGATCTATGGGGTAGCAAGATCAAGGAGATTTTTAACACAATAAGGAGCAAGATCAAAGAGATCTACTTGTGTATGTAAGGTAGGCAAAGCAACCATTGAGTTGATTGTCATTAGGTACTAGTATTGTAGGCAAAATAACTAGTTGAGTTGATTGTCACAAGGACTGGATTGTAATAGAGAGAGAGAAATCTTGAGGGAAAGAGATATGTACATTTGAGAGGTGTGAGGAAGAGTGAGATTTCTTCATTGTATTTCCTTCTGGAAGAGTGTTAATACAGATTGTATTATTTCTTGTATCTCATATTCTGTGCTATTTCTAAATTCTAGTTACATGTTACTTTTGGTTTAATTCCATGTTTAGTTGCTTATATAAAGGTAATAAATTGTGCTCTAAGGATGAACCTGACAAGTGGTATCAGAGCTTTGTGTTCTAGATCCTGACAAGTGGTATCAGAGCCAGGGTGAAGGTTCTCAGATCCTGATTCAGAGGCTGGTTCGGAGCCAGGGTGAAGGTTATCAGAGCCTGGTTCAGAGTGGGTTAGTGTTTGTTGATTATAGGTTCACTCTTAGGGGTTTCTGATTGAGTGGGAGTAAAGTAAGGGCAGAAGAAAGTACACTAAGAATGGAGAAATTCAATGGCAGTATAACCTGCTGGAATTGTGGAAAGAAAGGGCATGTAAAGAAAGATTTTTGGTTGGTAGAAGATCAACATGAAGGAAATAAAGAAGCAAATGATGCAGGTATTGTTGCATAGAGTGCTCTTATATGTTACTTGGATAAATTAGAATCTTGGGTTTTAGATTCTGGTGCCTCTTTCCATGCAACCCCAAATAGAGTATTTTTCCATGATTATGTCCATGGAGACTTTGGAAAGATTTATTTAAGGGTTGGTGAGCCTTGTCAAATGGTTGGCAAAGGGAAAGTGCAGCTAAAATTCCAGATTGGAAACATATGGGTGCTGAAGGATGTCATGCATGTCCCCATCTTGAAGAGGAGTCTAATTTCTACAAGAAAGTTGGGTGATGAGGGTTGCACAGTAACTCTCACAGTAGAATCTTGGAAAGTTTCTAAGGGTGCAATTGTATTAGAAAGAGGTAAGAAAATAGGTACACTTTATCTATCTACTTGTATTACTAATTCTCCTTATGTTTTATCTACTTTAGATGTAGATACAAAGATGTGGCTCTGTAGGCTTGGTCACATGAGTGAGAAGGGAATGGATGTTCTTAAGTCAAAAGGTAAGCTTTCAGATTTGAAAAGCATAGATCAAGATTTTTGTAAGCAATAGAAGAAAGTGAGGTTTCTTGAAACTGGGTCAACAAAGAAGAAGGTAGCTTCTATTGGAGGATCATAGTATTGCATAAAGAGGAAATCTGATGTTTTTGACAAATTTAAGAATTGAAAAGCCTTGGTTTTCAAGGAGAAGATGATGGACAGAGATCAGCTCAAGAGGTTGAATAATTTTGAGTAGGGTAGTGTTGATTTAGACAAGGTTATGATCCAAAATGAGCTCGTGGGTAAAAATCATCACTCACAGGAAAACACAGTTATCGACGTCGATCAGGTGAGTACCAACATCGATTAGGTAGGAACTGATGTCGGTCATGTGTAGACCAAAGTTGGTGATGTCAGGTAGGTGGACATTGACATTGGTTAGGAAACTGATGTTGGTGAGCAAGTTGACACTAACGTCAGTCAGGGAACTAACGTCAATGATCAGGTGGAATCAACATCAGTCGAGTGCAGACTAAGGTCAGCCAGAGGTGACCGAGATCGGTCACTATCAGAACAAATTTTGGGTGGACAACAAGCTATCAAGGAGTCTCAAATGCCCATGTGGAAGACTGAAAGGGTAAGTAAGCCTCAAATTCATTATTCCCCTTCTTTATACTACTTGTTGCTCACTGATGGTGGAAAACTAGGAAGTTTTGAAGAGGCAATGTAGGTAGAATTTAGGAAACAGTGGGAACATGGCATGAATGAGGAAATTGATTCCTTGGAAGAGAACCAAACATGGGATTTGGTAGAGATGCTAGCCGAAAAGAAATCACTGAAAGACGAATGGATTCACAGGTTAAAGAAAGGAGAGAATGGACAAGTGAGACAGAAGGCCAGGTTATATGGTCTTGAGCAAGCTCCAAGATAGTGGTATAGCTTTGATAGGTTTATGACAAAGCATGGCTTTAGTCAATGTCAATGTGACCATTGTGTTTATTTTACCAGGTTGGATAATGGTCACTACATCATCCTGTTATTGTATATAGTGTATATGCTTGTTGCAGGGTCACACATGCAGGGATTTGTTGAGCTAAAGGTAAAAGTAGCTCAGACATGTGCCAAGAAGGATTTAGGAGGAGCAAATAAAATCCTTGGCATGAGTATTTCTAGAGATAGGGAAAACCACAGGTTGATTTTGCCTCTAGAGGATTATGTGAATAAGGTAGTGGAGAGGTTTGATATGCAGGATGAAAAACCAGTTAGCACACCTATGGTTAGACAGTTCAAGTTGAGCTATAAACAGTTTCCTAAATCACATGATGAGGTTGAGTACATGAGTACTAGACCTAATATTGCCCAAGTAGTGGGAGTTTTTAGCAATTTTATGGCTAGTTCAGGAAAGGAGCACTGGAAAGCAGTTTAGTGGATTCTCAGGTATCTAAGAGGGACCAGCAACAGGTATTTATGCTATGCAAGGTTAAGCACTTCTCTACATGGGTATGTAGATTCAGATATGGTAGGTGACTTGGATGATAGGAGAAGCACCACAGGATATGTGTTCACTATTGGTGGAACAACGGTTAGCTAGATTTTAGAGATGTAGAAGGTTGTTGCAGTCACAGTGGCTAGCAAGGATAGGAACCCTAATGATATGTTAACAAAGTCAGGAACAAAGGAGAAGTTGAATCTTCATTCAACTTTTGTTGGTCTTCAAGACTAAAGTTGAAGATGGGGATATAAGCCAAAAATAGATTAGAGGACGTTGTTGTATAGGTATAGGTGTAGCTGTTTATCTCCAAGTGGGAGATTGTTAGGTTGTGGAGCTAAAAGCTTCACTAATGCAAATGTGGAGGTTGTTGGGTTACATAGCTACCGACATCAGTCATACTACCGACATTAGTCAGGAGTAGACCAAAAGCTACCAACATCAGTTAGGCATTAGCTAATGTCGGTCATCTCCAGACAGACAGGAATTGACGTCAGTCACCTGTGCATTTCTAGAACTATTTGTTAGATGAACAGTTAGTTTAACAAACAGCTAGTTTGCATGTAAAGACTAATTTTAGTCTTGAGTCCACTTTTCTAATTATTATTTTTTTTGGGATCTATTTAAGAGACCCATGGGGTTGTATTGTAAAAAAGTATCAAAGGATTAGAAGGATCTAAGGATCAAAGGTCAAGGACTTGTAAAGGAAAAGGACAAGATCCTTCCAAGTGTAAGATCAGTTGATCTGTAGGTAGCAAGATCAGGGAGATCTACATGGTAAGCAAGGTCAGTTGATCTGCAAGGTGTGGAAGATCAAGGAGATCTATGGGTGTGTGTGTGTGCAAGGTCAGTTAGATCTATGGGGTAGCAAGATCAAGGAGATATGAAACACAACAAGGAGTAAGATCAAGGAGATCTTCTTGTGTATGTAAGGTAGGCAAAGCAACCATTGAGTTGATTGTCATCAGGTACTGGTATCGTAGGCAAAACAATCGATTGAGTTGATTGTCACAAGGACTGGATTGTAATAGAGAGAGAGAACTCTTGAGGGAAAGAGATCTGTACATCTGAGAGGTGTGAGGAAGAGTGAGATTTCTTCATTGTATTTCCTTTTGGAAGAGTGTTAATACAGATTGTATTGTTTCTCGTATCTCATATTCTGTGCTATTTCTGAATTCTAGTTACATTTTACTTTTGGTTTAATTCCATGTTTAGTTGTTTATACAAAGGTAATCAATTGTGCTCTAATGAGGAACTTGACAAGTGGTATCAGAGCTTTGTGTTCTAGATCCTAACATAGATAGGGCCACACCACACCGTGGTGTTGTCTACCATTCTCTAATAGTCATTTTTAAAAATTAAGTCATTACAATATGACTTTTCCATGCATATTATCAAGTTGGTTAGTGAAACTATTCTAAATATTCTTCTATAAAATCACATCAAGGATACTAATGATATCCCTATTGAATCTCTCTAGAAAATCACTACACACTAATCAAAAGAGCACTATTCAATCCTAATTAAACTTTAAACCTAACTAATAGTCTATAACCAAGTCTAAATATTTTTTATTATAGGTCAAGGGTATCTCTTTTAAATCATTTCAATAAATCATATAGCTAAATTCATTCTAGTTACATAATAATAGATCACGCAATCACTTTATGAGGGAGAACTATATCAACATGAGGCCCATTTAGGCTATGTAAGCAATGCTTAGTCATAATGAGTTTTTAAGGACAACTTGGATATCCTTTCTAACCCATTTTTATTTCATTTTATTATCTAATGACCATATAGTGCATGTGTAGGACTAGGTTTTGATATTTTTAGGTCTTATGTGCAACACTATGCCACACAAATCTCAATAGTCAAGCTTCAAAAATTGTTGCACAGGTTCAGATCCATAAATCATGAATACAATCAATTAGGGCATGGCCATAATAGCCACATAAGGCCTTAGCATTCCCTTGTTTACCTCTCCTAGAATTCTCATAGAAAAAGTGAATTATTTTTTGTGATAGTACTATGTTTTAGGTCATTTTATACAATTTGTAATTCTATAAAGTCTACATAGTCAGATCTATTACTATTTTAAAGAACACTCTCTAACCCTAGCTTAATTTACTATTTTTAGAAAGTTTCAATTTCTTTTAGTTTACCATATTTTGAATGTATTTTAATATCAGATCATTACATATCATCATTTAAATTTAAATAGTTTAATTCAAATTAGTTTAAGTCATCTTAAATTAAAAGGGTTAAACATTCTGTGAACCTACTATTTTTAGAACATTACTTACTATTTTTATTGATTTTTGGGATAAGATATATTTCAAATTTGTGTAAATTTTTGACACTCAAAGAAAATAACCTTCAATCTTGGATAATATCTAATAGGAAATGATTCAATTTATTTAACCTTGGATTAAATTAAACACTGAAGAAATTGTCTTATTACTTTAGATCATTTTTAAATAGAAGTTATTTCTTTCGACCTTGGGTTAAAATTTGTTTGATTTTTTAATATAAAAAAAACTTTTACTTTCTTCTTTTAGAAACTATGTTCTAATAATTTTAAAAATACTTATTGAGTGTTGTGAAGGGCTACACAATATTTGTTTATAGAAACCATGGCATGAGGGGTTTACCCTAATACTCATAGCCATAATACAACACTAAACATGAAGTTTAGTATTCATATTCCTCAAACTATATCTGATGTACCTAGGGTCCCTTGTTTACACCAATAGGAATCATCTTTTATCTAATAATATGTGGTGTATTTGAGATAAGCGTATCACCTAGGGAAGTTATTCTCAATTTACCCTTAAAAATGGGGTTAGTGGGATACATGTATGGTTATACCTTTTTATTTAGTGCTATGAAACATTGGGTCAACATTAATCAACCAATGATCAAGTATATATGAGAGCATAAAAATCATTCAAACCCTTGCCTAGAACACCATCATACCATTTTTTTCTTGTATTATATTCATAAACATTAACATTGCTTGATTTACATTATAATGTATTCATATTCATTAACATTACTTGATCCATTGTATTGTATACCTCTAAGGTGTAGTGTTAGATTAAATGGTATTTATATTTCACATATTTATCTCCTTTGGATTTCTTCTACAATGGAAAGTCAATAAATTTTATTTGAAAATGCTACTATTGAAATTCCTTGGGATTTAATAGATGAGGTTCATATTGAAACTAATAATGAAAGTAATGAAGAGGACTATGATAATGAAAAAGAAATGCATATTAACCCCAATGCGCTTAATAGAGTAGATCAAGATCAAGTAAAAGAATTATCTATTTTTTTCAAAGTCTTTAAGAGAGCCCCAATAAGGTGAATACAGTAATTGGTCTTATTCTAGCAACAAAATTACAATATCAAGCTAAGTTATCACCTTTTATACCACAAGGATTACCTTTTCGGGTTGTCAAATCCCCTACCCCTAATGTTACTACTTTTATTATTATATACATTCCTATTTATACACTTATATATAATTATATAGTAACATATCTTGGTTTGGGGACATTACTTGGTCTCCAAATATATCTATGCTTATGCCCACTCATGCTACTTACACTCCTCTTGTTGGAGTTAATCACTAGCTTAGGTTAATATATGCTTAGGTCTATTTGAGATTTACTCATTTAATGTTTGTATATGGTTGGATATTTTTCCCATAAATTTGTTATTACTATTTTTGAAAAGGCTAACCCATCTCTCTCTCCTATTTGTAGGTACTCTAGTAGTGCATATTGTATAAAGGAGAAGAGGAGA
Source organism: Torreya grandis (assembly GCA_037957365.1). NCBI lineage: Eukaryota > Viridiplantae > Streptophyta > Pinopsida > Cupressales > Taxaceae > Torreya > Torreya grandis. The sequence goes on from JARHVA010001325.1 coordinate 3,294,893, forward strand.
ATAATTTTAGCATTGTATAATATATTTCTGTTAATAGATAGTTTATTCTTTGTGTGCAATGCATTAGCTTCATGGCTATGGTAATGGATTATTGGAGAGATCTTGGTTGAGGAGTCTTCTTAACTCTATCCTGGTATCATAGTAGTATCCAACTTCTATTTTTCTAACTACTATTTTTTGCATTGTTTGTCCATTCCTCATATAAGCTATATGGTTCTTTTTTAGATCTAAGTTTTTTATTCATATTTAAGACACTTATATTGTGGAGGGTTTCTAGTTTTGAATATGTTTAGATATAATAAATCATAATGATTTGCATTTTATTTGGTTAGATCTGTTGTGCTAGTCATACTTTATTTTTAGAGAAATTATAGTCTTTTTCAAAAAATTATGATTATTGTGCAAATTAGTTTTCTCCTCACATAGGTGTCTAATTACAAAAATTATTTCAATGATAGAAAAAGGAATTTGAGAGGTTTGTATAAAGTGGTCATAATAAGGATTCAAATAATTATCCAAGGAGATATCAGGGTTTGAAGTTGACCTTGTGATTTTTTTTTGGCAATTTTTTTATGCGCGATCAAGAAAAAAATCAGATCTTATATTTAATGTTAAGATTTAATGTGGAAGATTGTTTTTTTTCCTTTGCTACAAATTTACTTTAAATTCACTTTTTATAGATCTGATATAATTAATTTATTTTTTCCAAGCATTTAATATTTTTTGGTGCAATTTTTTATTTTTGATCTATTTATGATGGGAAAAGTTATAAAATCTATATCTTTTGATAAATAACTCAAAATTGAGTGCTATTTTTTCAAAAGTATATGTTTTTATGCCTAATATATTGGTATCATTTATTTTATAAAAATACACTAAAATATAAAGTTATAAATTTGAGCGGGGGGGGAGGGGGGGGCTAATACAATAACCTTGGGGGGTTTGTTATTTCTGTCTTGTCCACCTTCATGTATATGTGGGAATTTTGTTCTTCACTCACTATTGTACTTTTCACTGTCTCGGATGTATTTTTGGCTATGTTTGACGTCCCTTTGAATGTACTTTATAATTTGTTATTTTTTGGCAAATGATTCTTTGAAATGTGTTTTTTCAAACATGATGGCTTTCTTCACCATTTACCACACTCTTCTAGTAGCCCATGACATGCTCTATTCTAGATTGTGCATTGACACTTTAACACAATTATAGTTTATATCATGTCTCCATCAAGGACCCTTTCTTGGCACCTTATTTTTGGATCAACTCTCATGATTTATGCTAATTTCTTTGATAGGTCAATAATCTCCTTATTTGGATCTATTTTGATGTATACAATGCCTTCTTTATCTTAATGTGGTATTTTTATACATGGGATATATTTTACTCATACTAAATTATAAAGTTTCATAGGGGGTTTGCTTTTAAATCTTAGTTTACCTTCATGTATGGGTACATTAGTTTTTGCACCCTTTACTATTTTAGTTGCTAGTCTCTCCCATCACCATCAGGGCCATCTTCTTAAGAGATTTTATCTATATTTTTGACACCACTTTTTTGAAAGTTGATAATCTTCCACAAATTAAAGTGTATCTATTTTAGTGAATCTCATTGTCATCTTATCTTCTTCGATAGTTTGATAGTCTCTTTCAGCGTGATATGGAGTTATTCTGGTGCATACAATGTCAACTTGTTTAGTGTTCAAATAGTGGATTTAACCCACTTGTATATACATTTTTCATCCACTCCACCCATTTAGCATTATGGGGGGATGTACATAATTTTTTTTGGCATCACTCCACATAATCAAAAGTATGGGGGGGATGTGGTGTAGATCCTACTTCTTATGTATTGAGTGTCACTTACACCAAGTAATACTCTTTTATATTTTTGACACCATTGACAGTATTTTTGATTGAATTTATTCTGGTGAAGTCCAGTGCCAATATATGTTGTGATTGACTAGTAGATTCAGACCATTCATGTTGATTGAGTTATTTATTTACTTATGAGTACCTGGAGTATGGGTTGCTTCAACATCATCTTTTGGGGGCCTTTTATCTCTCTTCTTTTTTTCTCTCTTTTGGGAGGGAGTTTTTCCTATGAGTTTTCTCATTTTTATCCACTTTATGATATCTCCTTTATACATGGGTATCCTCATTAGGCCTAGTATCCAAGACCCATTTTGTTTTTTCTCTATCTAATCATAGATTAAGGGAGGGTGTTGGAGTTGATCACTAGTTTAGATTAATCTATGCTTAGGTTTATTTGAGATTTAATCATTATTTAATGTTTGCACATGGTTGGAACTTTTTCCCATAAAGTTTTTATTACTATTTTGGAAAGGCTAACCCATATATCTATCCTATTTATAGGCACTCTAGTAGTGCATCTTGTATAAAGGAGAAGAGGAGAACAATTTCAAAATTGTATAATCTATTTATATTAATAAATATTTTATTCTTTGTGTGAAATGCATTAGATTAATGGTTATTATAATGTATTAGTGGAGAGATCTTGGTTGAATATTCTTCTTAACTTTATCACCTCCTATTACATATTCCAATACTACTATAGAGCATAACATTCTTGCATTACAAGCTAAGTTGGCCCATATTGAGCAATTCATTTCTCATGCTAGCCATTCCATGGACTCATGTTCCTTGTTACATAACCCTTTGGAAACCAAAATTCCATCTTATCAATTATCTATTGTATTTGTGGCTCCAAGGTTTCCTCTTTATGAAGGCAAAGGTGATCTTGAATAACACTTATGTGCCTTCCATGCAACTTATCTAGATTAAGTAGACAATGATAAATTGTTGACAAATATTTTTTCAAGAAGTCTCAAAGAATATGATCTTAGATGGTTATATAATCTTATTATTTATCCAATAAAATCTTTTAATCCTTTAACAAATTTGTTTTTGACATAATTTTCTATCAACATTGGTGAAAATTTATAATATACTCAAATTACAATGTTCAAAAAAGGGTTTTATGAAATAATCAATGAATATGTGCTAAGGTACAAGACTATGCTTACCAAAAATGACAAATAAAATGGTTAATAATGAGCTTCAAGATGTTTTTTCACAAATCTTGTTCTCTCCTCTTCAAGAGTCCATTATGTTTGATATGTTCAAATCCTTCTATGAACTATGCCATATAGTCAAAGAGCACAAAGTCAAAGTAATTACTTTGGAAAAACTCAAGTACATCTCAAATGTTCCTTATACTTCCAGTGTCAAGTTTCAAAGTAATAAAAATTATACGATCAAGCCAAATGAAAGCAAGAATGAAGAAAAAATTATAATTAATGATATATCACAACCATCTCAAATGTTTCAACTATAAGCTCTACCAAGGAGGTAATTCTCATGATTTCCATCACCTCCTCATTTTTTGTTACAAAAGTTCCTATAATGTAATGTAATCACTCTTTCTCCACTAATGGAAACAAATATGTCTAGACCCAAATCTATTTTTTTGATAAAAATGCATATTATGACTATCATAGATGCATTCAAAATTATACAAATATATGTTTTAGACTGAAGTGTAGGATTCAAGATCTCATTGATGAAAATATCATAAATATTGGCACACCTATTGAATAGGATTAACCACAAGAAAATGATAATTCAAATATCAAAATGTACAAATATCCTTTTCCAACTCATAAGGCAAACACAAAGAATAATTATGAAGCTCATTATGTATACAATGCCCATCCCCCTCCTCCTCCATATAAACACCCACTTTATAGTATTATTGGTATTGTTACAAGTAAACAAGCATCACATCCCATGATCACATTTGATGATAGTGAATTTGTTGATGATGAATCAAATATATGTGCACTTTTTATTCAAACATATGCTAATAATAAATACATCCATAGTGTCATAATACATAATGAATCAAGTTAAAATTCATGCAACATAATACTTGTGAGATGATAAATTTGAGTAATGGATTTATGATTATGCAATTATATCAAAATCTACCCAAATTATCAATCCATTATTAAAATTAGAGATAAAAGGATCAAAATGTATTAAAAAATAATGAAACATTTATACCTACATCACAGTACTTTAGCTAAATGCTTCAAATCAAGATCTAATAAAAGAAAGATTCAATGTTTAATTGATTTCTTGATTGTAGATTCATATTTTCAGCATGATGTTAGCTTGCTTAAGAGACTTGGATTGCATGGATTTCCTTACATTCCTTTTGTTAAGAGGGAGGAGGGAAGATCAATGGCCAACATTCAAAGTTGGGTGTAGGGAGATCTATCATGGAGAATTATTAAAGGAATTAAAAATTCTTTGGATGATTATAGAGGAGGGAATGTTCTAGAGGTAGAAGCCTCTAGAGTCTTTGTAGTTGTTTAATCTTGATTAGTGGATGATTAGTCATGTGATTAGGGGGTTATAGAGAATCGAGAAGAGTATGAGAGGCTACTCATAGGATAAAGTAGGTGGGAGGGAATTTTAAATTCCTATATAATGGATAAGTGGGGTTAGTTAGTGGATAATCGGGAATTAGGTGGATACTAGGTAATAGGCATGTAGGAGAGCCTAGGGGATAGGCAAGATTTCATGAATTTAAAATTCAGTAGTGGGCATGGGAATATTTATTAAGAAAATGGAATGTTAATAAGAGGATAAATGAGGAGATTAATAATAGGTGGGATATATGTGGGATATGAAATATGGAGAAGGGACTTAGATAATTGGCTAGGAAGGGGTTAAATGGGCCATGTTAGGTAGAATAATGATATGATGAGTTAACTAATGGATTATTTGATATAATTATATGAGAATAGTGATGGGATATTATTGGATGAAATTAAAGATAGAGGTAAGTGAGAAAATTTAAATGCATACATTTTTATCCTCTTTGAAAGGGCATTATGAGTGTACAAAGTGTAATGAGTAATGGCATTTCAAAGAAGAAAGACACTCATGGATGAATGCTAGTAAATAATGTTAGTGGATACATGGTTCCCCTTAAAGGGGACATGTAGGGAGGAAGGAGACAAATAGCCCCTCTAAAGAGGAAACAAGGGGTGGGATGTGTGAAGAGATATGGGGTTGGTATTTTATATTGTCTTGATGATGAAGAAGATGAAATTGAAATGAGCAGTAAACTACAAATTGATGATGCCCCTGACAAAGGCATATGCAATGGGAGTGGAAATTATTGTTCGTAGTTGTCAACACATCCTAAAGGGGAATCAACTATAACATGATGATGATGATGACGAGACAAAATGTTTCAAGCTTTAGACATATCCTAGGCAAGGACACATTCTAGGGAGAGATGCAAACTAAGATGATAAAGGCCATGAGATTTTGATATATCCTAAGTAATTATGCATGTATGGGAGAGAATCAATCCAAAATAAGATAATGATTTGATAAGATTAATGATGATTGTATCTCAAATATGAATTCAGGTGATATGATGAAGGAGATGAGAGAACATAGTTTATATGATCGAGTGACCAAAATATGAAGGGGAATAATTGGATTGCATTGTATCAAATCAATGATACATAATGTGATTAATAGTTTGATTCCCATAACAAGGAAACATGTACGGGAGTGAGAGATGATAATGAAGTTATGGTCATAGTCATGCTCCAATCAAAAGAGGAAACCATAAACTTTAAATGATGATTTTACAAATTAGTGATAATGGATTACTAATGAAGAAAAGATGAATGTTGTGATTTATCAGGCCAAATTGATAGGTGTAAGCTATTGATGAAAATATTAGGGAGATGATTATAGGGATGGTGATTGATTAATAGACTAGTTGACTAATGATTGATATTAGAGATAAAAGATTTGAATGATGAAAGACTTGAGTATGATAAGTTACCATAGATATGTGATGATGAATGATGGGAAAAGAAGAGAGAGTGGCTAAGCTAACCTTCAGGCACACCATGTGACTAAGTGCTACCTACATAGTTTGAAACAACCTCAGGCCAATGTAGTTTGAACTAGATGATAAATGTTAAGATAGACTAGAGGAAGAGGATGATAATGACTATTAGACATGTTAATTATTAGATATGGGGATGATTTAACTTAGATGTTAGACATGAAGATAAAGGACTAGGAGAAATTAAGGGAGATGAGATGTTAGATGTTGATGACTACAAAGATTGATAGATGGTATGTGAAGTACTTACTAACTATAAAATTATCAAGAAAGATCTACCTCAAGTGGATCCAATCATTATGTAGATAATAGATGAACCTTAGTTCATTATTCCACAACAACTTCTACAAATCATATAGGAGATGGAGATAAATGCATAGGTACAGTCTTTACAGATACCTTTAGTAGTAGATACATCAGAAGTCACTAGGCTAGTAATTACTCAATAATAATAACCTCCATAGTATCTAAGTAAAACAACCCCCCAATCATAATAGTAATATTTTCACACTACATTTTTATCACTTTCAATACAATCAATTTTTTTGAAAGTTAGTCTAAACATTAGAAGTGAGGCCAGAAAGGTTAAAAACCCATAAAGGGTAGCCACTTGGTTATGCTAGTCTATTGAAAACCTGAAAGGGTGGTAGGATAGTATGTTACTTAGTTGAAAACATGAGAGGGTGGCTAATTTGTGTGTAAAGGGTGAAAATTGGTAAAAAACACTTGGAGTGATTAATGTACTTCTATTTTTGACATATCTTTCTAGCTCAGTTTAGATCAACTTCCAATTTTGTCTCGGGACAAGATAAATAATTAAGTCTAGCAAAGTGTTGGTTGAATAATGAAGCTTTCTAAAACCATGAAGTATATAATATAAACACATGTATGAAGAGTTTGATTTTGTATTTTGTATATATTTGTACATATTTGAGATATAAGTCTAAATGGATAAGTGGAGAATGTGAAGAGTCTTTCGTTTTGTATCTAGGAAGGTGAAGATATAATAAGATTGTAAAAGGATATAAATAGTAATTTGATGTAATAGAATTTGGTTTGATGTGTTGATAGAGATTAATAAAAATTGTCTTGTTATTGTTTTCCCTTATCTTCTTTTATGTATGGTGTATGCACAATTATGTACTCTATTTTTACTTAATTTTATAATCAAATGCAATATTAGTTATGGTTCTATTATATTATATCTACTTATTCCTACTCTTAAGTCTATTTGAATGTGTCATAGATGGTTTGTACTAATTCTATCTCCTTGTCACATTTTTATACTTTCCACTAAGAAATATATCCCTATAATTACCATGTTCTAGTGTAATTACAAGAACCTCTATTAACAATAGATGATGATATATATGGGATGATAAATGTCTTGGAGGAATGATTGGATATTAGACAAGTAAACTGGGATGATCGATTTGATGATGGGATGAAGATTATTAGATGTTAGGTAGGTGATAGAGGATAGGATAAATGATAAGTGTAGTCCATTATAAATCTATCATTACTGTAATAGGCCTCATCATAGTCTAATCAATTTGATGTAAATATATCACTAAGAAGTATTCCCCATGATATAAGTAGGACTAAGAAGACCTTTTGCCAAAGTACATGATTATAAAAGGGGAAAATAATGAACTCTACATCATCAAGGGCACTTAAAAGCATCATTTTATCTTTTGGTGTCATCATAGAATCCTAGTTTATTGAATCCTTGATGAAAGTGACATGATGTAAGACTAATAAAATAATATAAACATAAATGAAAAAATAAAAACATACAGATATATACATGATAAAAGACATACAAACAAGTCAAACAACATATAACATACAAGCATCTAATTATAGTGTCACTATGTATTGTCTAATTATACTAATGAGATTCAATGGGATGAGTGATCAAGTGATGAGATGGAGTAAATTGTTCATGATGATAGACTTAGAAAAGGGTATGGAGTTAGATTAGACTAGTGAGTTTTACTAGGGTGAGGTTATGGATAAGGAGTTGGGTATGAAGATTAGAACATAGGACAAGAGAAGATGACAAAATGATAAGACCACTAGGAAATAAGACAATACAAGATGATAAGATGGCTAAAACATTAGAAATGATGATTGGGATATTTAGGACAAAATGACATATGACAAGAAAATTGAGATGATTTGGGATTTTTTTGGAGTATTTCAATTTTTAGGTCTTTTGAGATATAAGTATGTACATTATACAAACATGGTTACTATCAAAGGGAATAAAAATCCTAGAAACTAGGATAAATGTATATTGAATTATGGATGGGATAAAAAAATATGACGTAAAATTCTTTAAAAAGTTGATGGATGAGGAAGAAAGGACTAAGGATTGCCAACGGCCACATTGTGAAGGACCTGATATCTAATTACTTGAGTGTCCATTAGATGATATTAAAAGATGATTATAGAACATTTCTCAATACATATTCCACTTCCTTATGAAGGTAAATATGAGAACACTGATAGATATAATAGGACACATGATCAATGGTAGATGATAGGTAATAAAAATGGATCAAGGGATGTGACATGGATGGAATTGATAAGGAATGAATTTTGCTCCCAAATATTGAGGTACAGTGTAGATAATATATTATTTTACCATGACATCATAAATTGGTTTTCATCATGTTACTTTCCCAAGGCACCATAAGACTAGTTTTCACCATTGGATGAATGATTTTTTTGACTTTATTTACGGCATCTTGATCATTGGATATGGGTGAGATGTAGGATGTAGAAATTTTTGTGATGTTCTAAAAACACCTATTCTAGATATATGTGTTATTGGGACCATTTTATTTATGATATATTCATTTATATCCTTGTTACCTTCATTGATTCTTGATTGAAACCTCTTTAGACACTAGACCAGGTGTCTTCATCACCCTATAAGAGAATGATTCTTGGGTTTGTGAGGCGTGTAATGGATGGTTATAGGGTTTAGATTTGATGGTGATATATAGGACCTGAATGGATGATCATATTATGTTAGGAAATTGTGATGGGTGATAGGGAGGTGGGACTAACAGATGCATAAAACATTGGAAATGTTGGATATTTCATGTTTGATTGGTGTCATATGAAAAAGACTTTAAGAGATCCAAAACACTTTGAATTTGAGATTTATCTTTGGTCCAATTATTAGGAATATTATTGGTCATCTTGATACTACTTTATCATTGTTTTTATTTTCATACTTGATTATATCTCAAATGCCCTTTGGTTCCTGGCATTGGGCTTCATCAAAGAAGATTGATTTTTGACTTGATAGATGATTATTATTTTGACTTTGATGGTCCCCTAGTGCCTCAAATAGGGTTTCACTATGGGAATAAATTTTTTGATTAGATTGATGATTTGAATTTTCTTGATTTTTACTTGTTGGATCAAAGGTGATTTGATCATCATGAATGACTTTTTGAATATGATCTTGGACCTTTGTATTAGTGGCATATGTTATATTACTCAGGGAAGAGTCCAATGGTGTATTTTCATGTTCATCCCTATGGAGGGAGGTTATTTAATGATCATTTATAATAAGAAAGGATATGGTATGATGAGGTCAATGAGTGGTGGTAGGGAAACATGGTCCTAATAGGGGTTCCTAGGAGAACTAGTTTCAACATTGAAGAAAATAAGCTTGAGATCAACAAAAGGATCACTAAGACTATTTTTAAGACAAACATTCGATGTAAGATCAAATCCACTTTGACTATCTTCAATAAATAAATATTTTAAGAACTCTATTATGACTTCATCATCCTAGCTGGGGTCAAAATATATGCCTTGTGATTAGGTGAAATTTGGATTAGATGCACTATCAAATAGGTATATGTCATACTGATCTAAAATATCTATGAGGGATGATGTTTATGATGAATAATTTGATTCAGATATGGGCATTGAACATGATCTTGACTCTAATATTGATCTAATGTACATGAGATGATGTTGCTAGTAGAAGATTCTTTATCTATAAGTGACCTCCCCAAATGGGGTCTTTGAGATTATGGGTGAGAGGAATATGATGGAGGGAAAATAGATTCACCAAAGATAGATCCATGGAAGAAATATTCATTAAATAAGGGAAGGATAGATTCATTGGTAACAGAATCATCCTTGATGGAGGATTTATCAAAGATGGGGGGACCATGGAATATGGATGTGGTGTCTTGACCTTAGTTTAGAAAGGGAAGGGCTTGATTGTGATTGTGAATATAACCTTGGCACTCCTCTTCTTGTTCAACCATATATGTAGACTCATATTATCTATTTTTAGTTTCAATATCACCATGGTCAATGAGATCTTGGACATAGTTTTGGAAATTATGACATCGACTAATGGTATGCCCCCAAGTTTGATGATATATATAGTAGTGATTTTATTTATATCAAGAGGGATTAGGATTTGTGGGATTAAGAGTCATATGGGTGGATAGACCATCATGTCATTGGAAACAAGCTTATGGAAGAGGGCTTATAGGGATATAGGAAGATGAGTTTAGGGTTTCTCTTCACTTCATGACTTAGATGTGGAAGAATTGGACATTTGATCAAATGGTTTTTGATGTGACTAGGTGGGTGGACTAGTAGTAGATGAGGTGTCCAAGATAAGATTCCCTTTACTAGTGTAGGAAGGGGTAGATGACTAGTTATGACTAGTGGATGGAGGGTTTTAATTGGACTAGGTGGTATGAAGACTAAGAGTTGATTGATGTGGATGGGTGAGGACTAGAGGTAATGTTAGGTGGATGAGGTCAAAACATATAGGATGTGGAGTAATCATTTCAAGGAGGCAAGAAAGGAGCACATACCTATTGGTTATGAGGCAATGCTCAATCATGGTATCAACTAAATATATTTTGGATTTTATGTATAAATATGAGAGAAAGTATGGATGTTATGGTTCATCGAACCCAATCGATAGGTGTGGCGGATTGAATGGAAATATTAAGGGATGAATATGGGATGTGTGGATCACATTTAGATAAAGGTTTGTTTTAATCTAATCTCAATTTTGACTAAATGTTTGACATGGTGTGATGTTTGAAGTAGTAAGACTAGATAAAGTAGACCAAATTAGGATGTGAGCTAGACTTCAATGATTTTAGTTGGATTTGATTGGTCGAGCTATGACAAGCTCTAAGATTCTATAGGGGGCTAGACTAACCTAAGAGACTAATTTCAACTATGGATTTATTAGATTAAGATTATCTCAAGACTAATATGATCGACTTAAATAAGATGATATGAATTGATTAATAGGTTAATGGGATTGTGATTATGACTCAAACTTGATTAGACACAAGCAAGATTATAATCAAGACCTTGATGTGGAAAGAGTTATTTACTAGTGTGGATGAGGACTAAAGTATGACTATAGACTTGATGGGATGACTAGTATAGTCAAGGCAATGACAAGGTAAAGACTATGACTAGACTAAGTTTCAAAGTATAAAGTGATGGACAAGGTGATTAGGCTATACAAGGTCAAGACAAGTTACAAGGTGTTGACTAAGGTGAATTTTGTGATGGGTAATATGATTTAGACTAATAATCTAAGGAAGAGTATTATAAGACAAGATGATGTGAGGATATGGTGACAAAAAGGACTAGGATGTGACCAAGATTGGTTATAGACAAGTTGAATTAAGTTATAAAGATGATGCTAGTGATGATTAAGGTTGAGGCTAAGTGAATAATATGAGGTTTGACTATGATGAGATGTGATATAGGTATTCCAATATTAGATGAAGGTATGTAAGTGATGGTGGTATGACTAGAGATAGATGGATGAGACTAGCATAGGATGTGACTAATATAAGAGCGGTGATGAGTGATAGGATAAGATTCAAGATGAGATGAGCATAAATGATGTACACACATGTAAAAAGAAAATATGTACAAAAGGATATTTACAAGGATGTACAAAATGATATGATGATGAGACAACAATATACAACAAGATGCTATGAGATCTAGATAGGTGTGTATAATCTTGGGCAAAAGATAACTCAATTCAAAAACAACACTTGTCCAACAAAAACTCACCAAATCAAGTAAAACACAAACCTAAGCTTATTAAACTAATTTGGAGTGTAACTTAATGGTTTCACTATCTAATGGCTTTGTAGGTGAGGATGTATACTAGTGACCCATTATGGAATCTACCAAACCCTCACAACCCCATATTCTCATGATGATCACTTGGGAGATGATGTTGACTCTGATAAAAATTCACCTAGTATGACCGATGGTATTATTATAGGTTTAAACATAAGTTTTATTGATTGGGACTCAAATCTATAGGGTGCTATCTGATGCTTAGGTCAAAGAATTAACTCTTTCCCTTCATTGAAGACCTATAAGGGGTCAACCACTTAGCTTAATGAAAACTATCCCTAATATTTATACTCTGCTAGAACACAAAGTGTGGATTTGTGTATGGTGGTGAAATCCATGGTCACAATCCCCCTAAGACTATGAAAAGTGTGTGGGTGTCACCTCCACATCACATTGCCCCTAAAATCAAAATTTGGGGTCAAAAATAAGCAAACATAAATTTATTTAACTGATTATTTGATTATGTGAGATAAAGTAACACAATCAAATAAAAGATATATATATATATATATATATATATATATAAGTAGATTCAAAATATAAATTTTATACAAAATCCTTGATCTTGCTAAAAAGGTTAGCAATCCAATATACAGATTCCCACTTAGGTGTCCTTCACAAAAATTGTTAGTAGTTTTTAAGCAGTCAAAACCACCTTTAACACCTACAAAACCACCTTTACATAGTGACATAGAGGTAGAATTTCAAAACTAATTCTAGAGAGACAAAATTGTAGATGACAAGTCAGAATTATGACTACAAAATAAGCAATTTTTTAGATGGTTAAATTGACAGTGATCATGTGATTAGTCAAAATTGCCTACGGTCAATCAAAAATGCATTTGGGAATCAAAATTACATACAACAAGAGGCAATTTTGAGACTTATAGAAAAAACACTAGATTCTACAATAAGTTACAAAATGAAATGCTCAAAGTTCTAAGAGAGATATGATTCTTGCAGAAGTAAGTTTCTACAAGATAATATCAAGTTAATGTATTATGCAAACTATCTCAATCAAAATTTATGATTTATCTTCAAAATCAACTCTATGGATCAATATCACCTCTTTTGAGAGGTAATTTTACACATAAAAAATGATTAATATGTATACAAAATGTTTATGAGACTATTAAAGTTATTTATGATATTCAAAACTAGATTGTTAATAGGGATCAAACTATCAAAAACTAAATATTAGGAACCCAGATTAATAATACTTGTTGTCTAACTACTGAAAAACTCACCTCTATAATTATTAATACTATAAATATAAATCAAAACTATGACTGTAGATAATCAGTATTGCACAATATAGTAAAAGGGTTATTTTAGGGGGTAATAAGTCTTGATTGCATAAAGTATCCACATTCCAATTATTAGAGCACAAGTGAATAGAGGCAAAAGGATTGTTAGAAGGCAAAAACATAGGTTTAGTTCGTGATCTTTTTTCAAAATGAAAACTAGACTTTGCAGAGGAAAAACCACAGATGGTATTCAATATTGCAATTTGGTAGAATCAATTTTGATTAATATAAGAAAGCTACTTATTTCAAAGTGACAAAAGATTTATTAACTCCCTTTAAGACAACCAGGTTAGTTTAGAGTTATAAAAGGTAGTAAGAAGTCAAAATGCTTAGTATTGGTCTTAGTGTGATGCTTAATCAAAATTGTAACTATACTAAGCAAAATCATATATGGATTTCAAAATCACCTCTATCAAGGGGAATTTTGAAGAGGTGACAAAAATTGACAAAAAAGGTTAATGACTAGTGGTCAAGTCTGTGTGGTTAGTCAAAAATATAATTGGGATGTATAAAACTGCCTCTGCAAAATTGTAATTTACAGTGTAATTCTATTTTTCACTAGAGGATGTGATTTTTGAAATTTTGAGTCCAAATTCACCTTCAATATAACCTAAAATATTAATACACACACTTCATACACACCATGTCAGTTCAAAAGGAGGGCTTCCACTATGGTTACCAAATGTGCAATGATAAATTTGAGTAATGTATTTATTATTATGTAATTATATCAAAATCTACCTAGATTATCAATCTAATATTAAATTTTAGAGCCAAAAGGATAATAGTACATAAAAAATAATTAAAAAATCATACCTACATCACAATCCTTTATCCAAATGATCCAAATCAAGAGCCAACAAAAAAAATATTCAATGCTTGATTGATTACTTGATTTTAGACTTAGATTTTCAGCATGATGTTAGCTTATTCAAGAGACTTGGATTATATGGATTCATTGATTTTCTCACATTTTTTTTTAAATTTTTAATGGAGGATGGGTTGGTTATTTATAGAGAGGGAGGAGGGAAGATCAATGGCCAAAAATTGTGGAGAATTATTTAAGGAATTAAATTCTTTGGATGATATTAAAGGAGGGAATGTTCTAGAGGTAGAATCCTCTAGAGTCTTTGTGGATGTTTAATCATGATTAATGGGTGATTATTCATTTGATTAGGGGGTTATAGATAATATAAAGGAGTAAAAGAGGCTACTCATAGGCTAAGATAGGTGGGAGGGAATTTTAAATTCCCATATAATGGATAAGTGGGGTTAGTTAATGGATACTGGGGAATTAGGTGGAAACTAGTTACCAAGCATGTAGGAGAGCCTAGGAGATAGGCATGATTTTGTGAATTTAAAATTCACAAGTGGGCATGGGAAGATTTATTAAGTAAATATAATCTTAATAAGAGGATAAATTAGGGATAAAAATTTGTAGGATATATGTGGGATGTGAAATATGGTTAATGGACTTAGATAATTGGCCAGGAGGGGGTTAATGGGATATGTTACGTATAATAATGATAAGAGGAGTTAATTAATGGATTATTTTTTGGAATTATATGGGAATAGTGATGGAATATTATTGGATGAAATTAGTGATAGAGGAAAGTGAGAAAATTTAGATGCATACAACACTCAATTTTCTTTGTTATACATAACAATATTTACAAGACACTTATAGAGTTGTGTCAGCATTTGATGGGTATACACAAAATACTCTTAGAAATAGAACACTTCCCTTAAAAGTAGGACCTTTCATAGTGCTAACTCCATTTATAGTTATACAAAGCATATGGGTCTTTGATATGTTATTAGTATGCCCTTGGATACAAAATATTAGATTAGTACCATCCATAACACATAAATGCCTCAAATACATCCATGATAAACAGGTGGTCAAAATTCAAGGGATCAAATATGAATATCCTTTGAATCAAATGATGTTTAATTCTTATATGGAATAGTTACCTGTTATAATTATTGAGCAACTTGGTAATGAATTAAATTATATAATTATTGAAGAATAATTTACAAAACATATTACAATTTTTAATGAGCATGAGCAGATTAAAGAATTGGTTTCTCCATCTTTTTATGAGCATGATATAGTTACACATGAACATATTCAATGTATTTCACAAATCCATTTACATTATCCTACATAGAAAGTGGCACATATAAATATTCCTTTATCTCCTAAGGCAAAAAAATGTTTTTCAAAGAGCTTTACTATAAGTACATGTACATGTTGTTACATCTCCTTCTCCTACACATGAGGATACAAGTTTACATGAGCATATGGGTAGTGGGTTAGAGGGTTATATTACAACATATGGATCCTATTCAAATTCAAAGGTGTCTACACTTAACACTTATTCATCACCAGAAGTCACTCCTTCATGTTAGACATACATGCCCATCACTGATATAATTGGTTAGCTACTTGCATTTTATTTGTACATAAATTCTTTTCTTTCATTCTCATTGCTACTTATTCTATACCCTATCCAACCATTCTTCTAGCCTTATGGATTTATTTTTCACTTTGGGTACTCATTCTCTTAATTTGTAAACATATTCAAACACTTATCTTTATGGCACACTACTTGCTTACTATTTCTTATTCTATAACCTATGACATTTACATGATCTCATATTGCTACTTTTTACATGATCATATTTAGCATCTTTCCCATTGAGGAACATGTACACTCTTATATATCTTGATAATTCATGCTACATTGCTATGAATCAAATTGCCTTCCTTCTTATCATGTTATACTTTTACACCTTTTTTGAGTATTGTTCAAATCCCTCGCACTTCATTTTTTAAAAAAAAAACTTTGCTTCTTGTGTTTATTTTTCAAATATTATAACATTAAAATATTGGAAATATAAATAAATAAACTCACGTATTTCAAAAATTCCAAAAAAATCAAAATATTTACAAAAATTCAAAATAAGGACCTAAAGTATTTTCAAATGTTCCTAGCTTGCTTCTTTTCATAAGTTGTATATTCTATGTTAAGTAAAATACATGTCTCATATTCCAAATTTCAATGCTTATCACAAGGTCCTTGAGTGTGATATAGGGCATAATTTCACATGATTTTTTGATGTTGAGATTCCCTTATTACCCAATAACCTTGCTAAGTTGGGGGCATATTTTCATTCTCTGTCCACATTTTTTCAAGTTGTCTCTATCCACAACCTTTCTAGCATGTTGAGCTTTATATCATAATTTTTTTGTGACATAGGCTACATTATTGGAATTGATGGAGACTATGAATATGATGTTTATAAAGAAGTTATAGATATATAATTTGGTGTATGCAGCATTGGCTATATTTGGATGGATGGATGTGTAGTTATGGTAGCCTTTTTCTAATTGAGCTCTTGCTGGAGTTAGTTTAGTGTGATGAATTGGGGATCTTATATGATATCTGTTATAGAGATATCTAAATAGGACAAGTCCTTGAACATCATCCAATCAATGAGGAATTACTATACCATATAGATCATAGTACATAATGGTACTTGTCACCCCATAATATTTTGAGTATCATCATATTCTATGATCATGAGGATGGCCCTAGCATGTGACACCTTCTGTTGGATGTATTGTGCTAGTTTCTCTAGCCTATCTTTGTGCCTTTGCATTTGAATGCCAATAAATGTATTTTGCAACATATCATTTTCCCATGTTTTTAGTTTGTACATGACATTATCTCTTAATGCTAATGACTACTTTAGTATGATATACATATCATCAAATGTATATGATTAATCCCCAATTTTTTTTTGGATTTGTCATCCTTAGTGAACTTTGTTTTGGTCTCACTCCATGTGGTTCAATTTTTACTTCTAGTTGAGCATGCTTCTAGCTATGTGTTGAGATGGAAATGTAATAATGTCCTAGATTTGTTTTTACTCTTTTAGGAGCTCAAAAATATCATCTATTTCTACCTTCAGGTCTTAAAATTGTTAATTATGGAGAGGTGAAGGTCATAATAAAATGTGATAAAATAGTTTTTCTGACTAGATATGATGAAGGAAATTTTTAAAAAATAAGGTGTGAACTATTGGAAGTACAATCACTAAGAGTGGGTGGTGAATCAATGATACAACTAATCAACTTTAAAATTCCATTCCATTCACCATTTAATCATACATCAACTTGATCTATCAACAACATCATGAAATCACATACATACAAAGCATGAAACAAGAATATACATCACATGAACACATGATATATGTGGGAAACCCTCATGGAGGATAAAATACATGAAAAAAATATTTGGACTACTATATTATAAATTTATTACTTCAATTTAGACTAGCACCACCTGATCAAGGAGCACCCACCCCTCAATTTAGTCCAACACCTACTAGACCTTTAGCTAGCACCAACTAACAAGGAGGCTACAACCCCCGAGATGATTAATCACTAACTCAATCACCTCTAAACTGATCTTCACCTCTGATCTAATGTCTGACACACCTAATGATGGATTTATTTTACTCTAACACCTGGAAACATGCCTATCTACCCCATATAATCCATTTAGGTTCCTTTACTCAATATGCCTCTTTTAGGCTCTTTAGGTCCAATAAACTGTGTCTACCTATATCAACTTGATCAGATAAACATGATTGATCCTCTTTGACTAAAAGATGAATCATAATTAGATGCACTTCTCTTAAGCAAAATGGATAAGGAGAGTCACCATAGACCTGTACCTTCTACTTCATTTAGATGTCAATTCAAGGACATAGACTTGATAGGATGACATCATTGTATGTGCACACTCAATCTCTAATTTGACATTCTACTAATTATATCTAAGATGTTAAAATGTATTAAATGAAATGAGGCAAATAAAACATAAATAAAATACTATGAAATAAATGCTTGTGTTGGAAGCTTCCTTAAATAAATCTAAGTAAGAATGTAAATCACACAATTTAAAATTAGATCACACATTTCATAAAGGAATTAAATAACATGCTTAGCTATTACATTGAGTTGGATTGTTACTATAAGGCTTCCAAAGGGGGCCCTTCCTCCTTCCATGTTTTAGCTTCAATCTTTCCTCTCAAAACACTTAATTGAACTTATAAATGCTTGTTTATATTAATAAAAAACTATAGCAATGAATTGTTTTATGAAGTTATAATAATTATTGCTTGACAAAATGTACTTATGATAATCTCTAATCAACATCTAATATCTCTCAAATATATGTATACATATTTATATCTACAGATTAGATTATTTTATGAAAAAAAAATATACACATTATATTCTAAGATACATTCAAATTGGGATAACCAAAATTAGTTTCTTTCGCTAAAGTTGCCATTCATGGGAATTCTACAATATTGTTGTATGACAAACAAGGTTGTTTTGTTCTTCAACTACTTCCTTATTGATCTCCATAGAGGTTAGAGTTATTTTTTTGAGTTGGTTAGAAGAGAATAAAAATCTATTCATCTATGGCTTTGGTCATGCAATGGCTATAGGATGGTCTATGTAATGAGATTCCTTTGCTACAGGACGTTCTGTACTACATACCTATCTCTCCAAAACATCCTTTAAACACAATATATAAAAAGTGTCCTAAAGCAATAAATAACCATCATATATTTAATTCTAATATATAATTTCAATTATTTAAAAGAGTAAAGAAACATAATTCTATATGGCTTATGAAAGTAGGAAACAATATGGAAAAGTGTTCAAAAGCATGGTTAACAAATATGATGAGTACAATAGATGGACACAAGAACAAGACATTTATGGGGCTTAACACACCCCCCAACTTAATATCTTGATTGACCTTGAGCAACATACTTGTTCATCAAATAAATCTAAAATCCATGGAATCTACATCACCCTTGGCAAGGTAAGCATAAAATCCCCGCCTCTATTCAAATAGTTTCCAAATTTCGACTTCTCTATCTTCATCCACTGGGGTTTTGTCTTACCAATCTAGAATAGGATACAAAAATATAGGAGGTTGTAATTTGAGGTTCAAAAATTGTAATCCCATGTCACATACAAGAAGACTATATTTTGTGATCTTATTAAATTCTAGGTTTAATATAAAAGGGGAATAGGGCTCCCTCTTCTTTAGTGTAGGAGTGAGCTCATTCCATCATTTGATACATGACTCTTTGGCTGAAGGACCAACACAAGTTCTTAATCCTAAGTAAAATCTTGGGCTTCATCACATTATTACCAAATCAAGTTCTAACTTCTTTCTTCAACATGATATCATCCCATTTAGTTAATATAACATCAGGTGCCATTGATTCACTTCTAATAAGTAGATGGACTTCATTCTCCTTTTTCTTGTATTCTATTATTTCTCTTCCTCTTCTCTATTCATTCAATAAATATGATGAAAATGGCTATAGTTGAACATCTCTAACATATAGATTGGGGTTCCACTCCCTATCATAAGGAACAACATAATTGTGCAAGTAAAACTTGCACAATTATGCTTTTTATTCATGTGAACTTAATTTATATATATAAAATAAGAAAAGGGGATCAATAAATTCATGGGGCATATCATAAAAAAATCTCATAAATATAAACTTGTGCCATTATTCTTCAATATAAACTGAATAAACTTTTGCAGGAGGCCTAAAATCAAGGAGCTCTTGGGTAAGACTAGCCATATCCTCAATTTTCTA
Organism: Torreya grandis; assembly: GCA_037957365.1. Lineage (NCBI taxonomy): Eukaryota > Viridiplantae > Streptophyta > Pinopsida > Cupressales > Taxaceae > Torreya > Torreya grandis. Next base: position 3,315,043 of record JARHVA010001325.1, read on the forward strand.
TTTCAATTTGGTGATGCTCTCTTCTTTCAACTTATTCTCTTATTTTGGTTTTTATTTTCTTTCCTCATGTTCCTTTAGAATTTCAAACTGACTATCCATCTAATTCAACAATTTAGAAGATATTGCAAATGAAGAGTGATACCTGATTTCTTGGGTTTCTTTAGGTTCTTTTTATTGATTTAATTCTATATAAGGTTGTGGAATGTTGGCTATAGGATGGTCTTTGGTAGAGGGATACAACTGATAAGCTATTACAACAAGTGCATCCAGTCATCTACCAGATTGATCTTACAACTACTTCTTTAGTTTCTTAATTTCTTGTAGGGTTTGCTCAAAAGTGGAAAATTCCATTTGTACAATAGGTTTCTCTAATTATTAATATTCTTCCTTCATGGGTTCCTCATGAAACTCTTAAAAACTATGCTTAATTTGTTCTACCTCTTCCTTCATGGGTTCCTCATGTAATTCTTCAAAATTATGCTCAACTTGTTTTGCTTCTTCCTGATTGAATACTACAGAACATTATTCCCTATCTATTTTTGTTTCTAAAGATTCATCACTACTAGAACTTTGTGCTTCTCTAGATTATTCATTTATTTCAATAATAGAAGGTTTAGTTCTCATTTTTATTCTCATTCTGTGATATCTATGAGGAGTAGGGGTTACCTTGGCCTTTTTGGGAAAAGGTGGAATTTCCTCCTCAAACTCATTTTAATTAGGCTAGAGAATGAGTTTTTACTTTTCCTTTTGGATTCCCTAGCTATGGAAGTCCTTTCTTTGGTCCTTGTGTTGCTATAGGAAGACCTTCTTCTATAGGTTCTTGTGTGGCTGTAGGAAGGTTTTCTACTACATGTTCTTATGGATTTATAGGATGGCTTTCTCTGATATTTATTTTTCAACCTCCAATTCCTCTTTTATTTCATTTCCTTCTTTATCACTTTTTGCATTTCCCAATACTTGGATAAATTCTTCCCAACTGATGTTGGGTATAGTTCTTTACAAATAGTCTTGAACAATCAACTGGATTAAGCAGTGATGGGAAAGAAATTTAGAACTACCTTTTTAAAATGCCTTTGACATTTTTGTGATCATGTGGAGTAAGAAGTTGGGAATGCTTATCTTTATTTCATGTCATAAATGATTTAGGAACTTGAAGTGTAGGCCATGCAACATATAATACCTCCCTTCATAAATAAAATATTTGGAGATAAATTCAATAGCTTTAGCCCGTCTTCTTGATAGAGACAACCTTACAGTGCCCTGATTTGAAGTTTCCAAGCATTCATTTCTTTTGATGAACTTTCATCTCTAAGCTTTGACATCAAATTTGTCTTGCCATTTCTCCTCTATTCTTGATAGTCTTGTTACTCTGCTAATGGTAGTTTCTATCAGCTTTATTTCCATTCCCTTTACTGTTGCCAAGATATTATGAAATGTACTAGAAAATTCTTCTGCAATTCCTTCATTCAAGGCCTATATTTCATCAGAATACTACACCCATCCTATATGCTGGAACAAGGCCAAGATTTATAAGCTATTAGTTAAAGAGGTGATATCTAGCAGTTGATGTTTCAACAAATAGCCTCCCATATTGTGTGAGTTGTAGGTCTGGGTACTTGTAGTAAGGGTTTTGGGCTATGGCAGAATGATTTGTGACTTTTAATTTGAGAGGGAAAATAGTCTATTTTAATAATGGAAAATCTCCCCTCTAACTTAGACTATCACTTGTCCTTGAGGGACAAAGTCAACATTCACAAAATACTTGTGGTAAGAGTAAGGGGTGGTAGTAGTGGTTGTGTCAATGGTCACATAAATTAATGAAAGAGATGGTAAGTGGGCATGATAAGGAGATTATACGATGACACACTGCTAGTATTAAGTCTCATCATCTCTAAAAATAATTAAAATGTATGATAGGAAATAAATATAGAATAATTACCATGTTAATAATAGAAATACCTTTCATAAATGTGCAAATGATGATTCAAAGTGGTGGTCATGGTGTATGTTGAAATTTGAGTTGGATAAAATTCTTGATATAAGATTGAATTTAGGAATACATCTTATAACAAGATATGTTTCCTATAGAAGTGAGTTTTATCCTACAACAACAAGTTTTATCTTATAGTATCAAGTTTTTCATTTTGTAGTAAGAAGGAAAATGTATTTTTGCTTTAAGAGAATGAATCTACAAGCAAAAATAGATAAAAACAAAAAAATTTATTCTTGTAGTACCTTTCTTTTTTTCACTTTTTCATTTTTTTTAATGAATGTCGATCATCTATTGACTTAGTTTTCTGAGACAACATCTGTCAGCAATGCCCAAATATTTTCATTACTATTTTTTTTTATTTTTTTAAGATTTTTTGGTCCAAGCTCAACTAGAATCATAAGAATCCAAAAGGTATGATTTTATTCAGCCTGAACCAAGCCATTATGAATGACTTGTTCTTGGCTATAAGAAGCTTTATTAGTCTTGGAAAATATTAGAGAAGGGTTGATAGAATTACCCTTAGGCTATAGGAATAGGTTGATTTGCTTCATGAATAAGAGATGGATGTTTTTATTCAAGAAGTTATCAAGTGAGAGTTCCCTTGAAAAATGGTTTCTTATATAGATTGAGCTTGTAGCCATTTACAAGTAGTTGGAACTGAATAGAGTCAATGCTTATGAGGTTTATAACTCTATTTTCAAAAACTTGTTTGATCTCATAAGGCCTAAGCCATATAAAATACAACTTTCCTTTAAGATCCTTGTATTTAGAGTCAAAAAGGAGTGCCCAGTCTCTTGGTTAGAAATTCTTAATCTTAATGTTCTTGTTATGCCATCCAACACATTGTCTTTGTACTATTTTAGTATGATGAAGTTCTTGCTTTCTTAGTTCATCAAGTGCATTTAGTTGTATGATCTTGTCTTGTTGAGCTTGGGAAATGTGAAATCCAAAATTAAGTGATGTCCTTAATATCTTATGTTCAAACTCAATAGGTAGAATAAGCTTCTTACCATAAACTAGATCATATAGAATGAGACTAGTTATGGTTTTCTAGGTGATTCTATAAGCCTAGACTACTTTTAGAAGATGAGTTGACCAATATTTTCTATGTAGACTGATAATCTTAATGAGGATATTTTCTAATTCTCGATTTGTCATTTCCACTTGTACTTCTGATTGAGGATGGTAAGGGGTAGGCTTCTTGTGTTTGATTTCATATTATTTTACCAAGGTAGCTATGAGGTCTGATGTGAACTATGTGTAGACACCGCAAACGTGTCTGCACCTTGGTTCTCCCCCTTGGTCCTTTCTCCCTCCTAGTCCTCCTTGGTCCCTAACCCACCTAAGTCTTATTAATTGGAAATAAACATCTATTTTTAATTAAATAAGGCCCCCTTTCCACCCTACCCTTGCCACCTTGGATCCTCCCTTGAATCCCTCCACCTTCCCCCTAGCATTTATTAGGCCAAATCTCACCATTATATCCCCCCACACCCATTTTGGCATCCTCGTGACCGTTCTTCCCATGACCCCTCGCCCGGCGGCGTGCAAGAATGGGCAGAGGCTATTTTTAGCCTCTGTGCCCATCCTGCAACCGCCGACGTCGGCGACCCTTCGGCCGACGTCGGTGAAACTGCCGGCGTCGGCAGCCTTCATTATCCCTTTCTGCATCCATTGCAGCCCCTGGACTCTTGAGCTTGAAAACAGACTTCTCTTGGCGCTTTGGCTTTCGTCTCTCCTTTGTCTTGACCTTGTGCAACAGCAGCAACAGGTGAAAAGGCTCTGGATCAGGTATTCTCTTCTTGCAACAAGTCTTCCGTGGCTCCAGCAACAGCTTCTCCTCTCTTCATTCAGCAAGCTAAAAGGTAAGCAAGTCTGGTTTTTTATTTCATTTATTTAGTATTCAGTAATCTATCCTATCCTCTATTGTCTTCTATCCCCTTTGTTCTTCCCCCTGAGAGGCTGCAAAGCCTTCTCAGGCCCTGTCCTCTGTGTCTCTTCCTCTTCCCCATCCCTCTACCAAAAAGACCTTGCATAAGGCACCCAACCAGATCTAGACCTCTCCCCAGTCCATCTAACTCTGTCCTTGAACTCTGTCTCGACCCCGTTCACGAACCAGACCTGTCCACAGTCCAGAAAGTAACTCAGACCCGACTACAGGCCACAACCCCGACCGACGCCGGTCACTTCCCCAACCGATGTCGGCAGGATAGCCGACGCCGGCAGATCATCTAACCAACGCCGGCGACATTACCGACCTCGGCGACTGTCATCAGCCCAACAACTCCTTCAGGTAATCATTTTGTTTTCTTCTTTCCTTTCTAATTTCTTTGTCACTTCTGTATTCTGGCATTCTGTCTTTTTATCAGTCATTTATCTTTATCAAACAGTGGGTTGACCTCCCTTAAGGAAGTTTTTACACTTCAGGGAACAAGCTTTTGCTTGGCAACCCACTACCTATCCATCTAACGTTCTCTTGTCCAAGTTTCCTTTTTTTCTTGCAGGTGTCATTCCTCCACAGCCAAAGAGGAGTGCTCACAAGCGTCTGGATTTACGGTGCGCAATCTCTAGTCCAGGTACTTCCCAAGCCTTGTCTATTACTTTCTTTTAGTTTTTTTCTTAAGTCTGAAAAGCAAATTTGAGGTAGAAACACTATGGGCCTTGGTCTATGTTTATTTCTCTTGGTACTCCATAGCGGGTAAAAATTTCTTCATAGAGGAAATTGGATACCTTCTCATCTTGGGCATGGGTTAAGGCTTTGAGCTCTATCCATTCGATGACATAATTAGTGCACACTAGTATGTACTCTTTGTTGTTGAATTTAGGATCAATGGGACCAAAAAAACCCAATCCCCATTTGTCAAAGGGTTCTAGAACTAGTTGTGGTTGTAATGGCATTTCATCAGAGTGAGTGGGTTTTTCCATATGCTAGCATTAATCACATCTACAAGTATACATCATGGCATTCTTCTGCAAAAATGGCCAATAATATCTGATAGTAATTATTTTTATGGTAGTTTGTTTGGCAACAAAATGACCACCATAGGGTTCATCATGTCAATCACTAAGAATGTCATAAGTTTCATCTTCTTAGATACATCTTCTCATAACTAAATTTGGTCCAATGATAAAGAGATATCTTATAATCTAGGAATTATGTCTACTCTTTTAGATCAGGTATTGTTTGTTCTTAGGTGAGAAATGTTGTGGTAGTGATCCTACAATAAGATAGTTATCAATATGTATGAACTAAGGAGATTGAATTGTTACAACAAATAAATGTTCATAAAAAAAAAATCATCAACAATAGGACTTTAATCATCATTTTGTAATCGAGATATAATTTTTTTTACTAATTTATCCTTACCTGGCCTATCCATAATGGTAATATCAAACTCCTATAGTAAAAGTAACCAATGAATTATCCTACTTGTTATAGTAGGTTTGTTCATTAAATACCTTATTGTTGCATGATTGGTGTGGATGAATACTTGGTAACTAGTAATGTAGTATCAAATTTTTTTGATGGCAAGAAATTCCTTCTCTATTAAAGTGTAGTTAAGTTTATCCCCTTGAATATTCTTGATGATAAAATATATTTCATAACTCAGAGATTAATATTTTTAGCCAAGGATAGCTCCTAAAGTGGTGTTAGATGCATATGTGTGGATGTGAAAAGGATTCATCAAGTCATGCCCTCTTATAAAATGAGTTGTTATGAGAAGGTCTTTGAGTTACTTGAAGGGATTTTGATAATCATTAGTCCATGTAAATTCAACATCCTTAGTAAGCAAACCAAACAATGGGGTATCAATTTTACTAAAATCTTTGATGAATCATCTATAATAACCAACATGTCCTAAAAAACTTCTAACATATTTTTGATTCTTTGGTGTGGGTAGATCCTTGATGATACTTATCTTTGTTGGGTCAAATTGAATTCTAGCAGGGGATATGTGATATCCCAACATAATCCCTTCAATCATAAATATGCAACACTTTTCATTGCTTAGAGATAATTGATGGTCTTGAAAACATTGAAGAACTTTCTCTAGGTTGTTTAGAATTTATTCTAATGTCTGCCCATAGATAGTGAAATCATCCATGTAGATTTCAACATAGTCATGAGAGAGATCAAAAAATATGCTCAAGATAACCCTTTGAAAAGTACGTGGGACATTACAAAGACCAAATGGCAAGATGACATATGCATAGTTTTCTCAAGGGAAAGCAAAAGTGGTTTTGTCTTGGTCTTGTAGAGGAATTAATATTTGATTATAAACACTATAGCCACTTATGAAGGAAAATTAGTTCTTCCCTATTAATGTATCCAACACTTGATCAATAAATGGAAGGGGAAAGTGATCCTTCTTGGTATTAGTATTCAACTCTTGGTAGTCAACACAAATATGCCATTTGACCCCTTTCTTAGGGACAATAACTAGGGGAGAGACCCACTAGTTATTCAAGATAGGATAAACAAATCCTGTATCTAATAATTTTTGTAACTTGTTTTTTATAATTTTTTTAACTATAGGATTCATTCATCATTGGGGTTGGTGAATATGTTTGCATTCTTCTTTAATGTAAATGCGATGAATGCATAAATTTGGGGGTATTCCTCTCATATCATGATGATCCTAGGAAAATGCTATTATGTGCCTTCTCAACATTTAAGTAACTAAATTTCTTGCTGGGGTGTTTAGGAAGTGTTGATGTTGAGAGGTTTGTTTGGTAGGATGTCTACTTTCTTTGTTAAAGAAAGCATGGTCTCTACGTTGGAGATTGAAGGAGCATAACTGTATTGATGGGGAAGTAATTGATGGAATGTCAAATATCTCTTGAGGTTTTAGAAAAATCATTCTCAAGAAAGTTATTTTGAAGAGGTCATGGTGTACATTCTAATAGGTTTGTGGCTACAATATCTTGTCGATAGGTATTTTGTAGGACACCAGTAAAGATAGTGTCTTCTTTTTGAGCTTGCAAAGCTAGACTCTAGTCAATTGTGCAAAAAGTTTGCAAGGATATAGCTTCTTCAAAGTCATAAATCTAAGGGATTGGTCCATCATTTAGGGAAGGCTAAGATGGTGGATACAACACCAATTTCTTGGTGTCATTTCTATTGGAAATTATCATTTTTCCTAACCTACAACCAATAAAAGCATCAACAGTGGCCAACCATGGGCGGCCAAGGATGAGAGGATAATCCCTAAGATTTCTCTTTGGCTGTAGGACAATAAAATATACTAGATATTTCCAAGAATATATAGTGATAACAAGGTCCTCAATAATCCCTTTAGGCTTAATAGTTGATCTGTCAGCCATCTAGAGGATGGTGGGTATTGGATGGAGAGTGGTGAGTTTTAACTGTTACATGGTCTATATTTCATCATGTTTATGGCTTCCCCCAAGTCAATTAAATTATTGAAGATAGGTTGGATATGGATGCTAACATTAACTATAGGACTTTCCAGGTTAGAATATTTTGGGGGAACTATATTTCCCAACATAATATCTGCTAGTTGGCCAATGACTTGGAATATTTTAGGATCCTTCTTCTTTCTTCCTGGTTTTTTCAAACATAACTCTCTAATAGCTTTATGATATATAAGAACATCCTTTATTGCTTGAAAGAGTGGGATCTTTATGCACACATTCTTGAGTTGTCCTAAAAAATCAAATTTGGGCTTTGGTTCAAGACATGATATGTTCAATCTCTCTAGAAAAGGAGAATTGTCAATTTATTTTTGATTTTTGAATAGACTTGGCTCAAGATTGGCCATGGGTGGCTATGGATTAGTATGGAGTGGAGTTGGTTCAAAGCATTCTATGATTATGGATGAGGTGGGTTGTGGAAGAACATGACTTGAACGAAGTTGAACATTATTAATAGCCAAGGTGTATGTTGGATATTACATTATTTTAGTGGATTATGTTAGTTGAATTGACTTATTGGTAGGATTAGGGATAGGTTGCATGGGTAATTGAGTGGTTTGAACAAGTTGATAAATGTTTAGCATTATGGCCTATTGTTATTTTGGTTATTGCATTTGCCGGGGAAATTCTTGATTACCTCTCCATTATTGTTTCCATGGATTAGAGGGATAAAACCATTGATAGTTTTAGAATTACCTTGGTTAAGGTTATTATCCATTTTTTTCATCCATAACTGAGTCTAGGGTAGCTACCAACTTGTTTAAGACCAATTTTGATTGGGTACATTCATCTAAAAACCATATTAAGGATTACTTGAGAATTGAGAATTTATAAAAATAGAGTTTGATGGCATACCTAATATTTATACCCATGGTTTCTATTAAGCCATAAAAAACACCTAATTTTCATCTTCTACTATGACATGCAACTCCACTTTTTTAAGATTCTCCTTAGTTATGCTGGCTACCCAAGCTTTCATGGAATGATATCTGAAATCTACCTTTTTCTTTCTGCATTCATGGTAATAGGTGGCTAAGGATTTCTAGATTTATTCTTGCTTCCTCCATGTATGTAATGTATCAAGCTAAGTAGCTAGGTGACTGATAATGTCTTGCTTCATGTCCTAGACCAAGTTGATAATTTCACCTTTAGATAGTCCTGTAGCAGATGCTGTAGGAAGGGTTTTGCCTCTACTTTTGTTCATGGTTTAACTCAAATATTTTTTACATAGAACTATTAGTTTATCAAATGGATGTTTAGAAACATCACCACCAAAAATTAGATCTAGTGCCTTCAAAAAATCATCTCTAATTCCTTTTAGGAATATTCACTTGACTGATTCCTTGTCCATTGTAGTTTGCTTGGATTTTTTCAAGCTGAAAAAAATCTTTCCATATATTCCTCCAATGACTCATCATCATCTTGTGTCATTCAAAAAATGTCATCTCTCCTTAGTTTTTACCTCTATAATAGTCTTGGTATTTAATCAAAAACTTCTCCTTCATTTCTTCCCAAGTAGAAATGACATCCTTTCCAAGTCCCATGAATCATCTAAGTGCTACATCTTTGAGTGTTGCTAGAAACAATTTGAGTTTTGGAACATCTTGATTATAATCATAACTACAACATAAGATGTTGAACTCAAAAAGAAATGTATCTAGATCCTCAGATGCTTTTCTTCTAAATGTAGGAGGGTAGAGTGAGGGATATTATTCATGGGTGAATTTACATTAGGAATAAGGACAGGAACTCATTGGTAGTGTTTTCTTCTTGATGATCCCCCATGAATACTCTTTGTGTTGGTAGATGGGAGGTTGTTGCTACCCAATGCTCAGAATTCTTATCAATTCTTTTATTTCCTAGGGTGTAGAAGATGGAGAATTTATCTTTTTCCTTAGGAATATATGGATTGTTATATAATGGAGATGATGTGGAGGTTTTAGAATATTCTATTAGTGTCTCAAAAAAGAGTCTCTCTAAATTGAAAGATTCTATTAGCTTGGTGTTTCTTATAGGGGCAATAATAGCTTTGAATGCCTCTTTAGCAAGAAATTTGGGTTACCAAGGGAAGTAAACTTTAGATTCATAAGTATGAGGTGATAAGGTAGGAATTCTAAGAGGTGGTACATGTGGGTCTCTTCCAGGGGTATGAACATCTTCAAGGTCTCTAACTTGTGCTATCAGTCCAATAAAAAATTCTTCCTTCTCTACCTCTTCTATTAACAATTATGAGTGATCTTCAATAATTCCTTCATGTTACTCATTTTATTTAGGATGAATATATGATATTGAAGCAATGTTTAATGATTTAGGCAAAAATCTTCCTATATAGTCTCCTTCACTTTGCATATCTTAACCAATTTTTTTTTTAAACTTTTTACCCAACCTGCCTTCACAAGGTTAGTAATATGGTTTTTTTAAATTTTTTTACTATCCTATTTGCCAAAAAGGAAATTTAAACTATGAAAGTAGGAAATATTTAATCTAAAGAATAAAAAGCTTTGGAAAAAATAATAATCATCTAGAAACAATTGTTATCAATATTGAAGATTATAAGTGTGTGACACCCTTCCCTAACAATGTTACTAAAAATGACTAATAGCTGATTCACAATCAGATGTACTTCTCTTGACTAAAATAAACAAGGAGAGTCACCATGGACTTGTGCCTTCTACTTCATTTAGATGTCAATGTGAGGACCTAGAATTGATTGTATGATGTCACTATATGTGCACGCTCAATCTTTAATTTGACATTCTGATAATTGTATCTAAGATGTTGAAGTGTAGTAAATGAAATGATTGAAATAAAACATAAACAAAGTACTATGAAATAAACGCTTATGCATTGGAATCTTCCTTAAAAAAATTTAAGTAAGAATTTAAATCACACAATTTAGAATTAAATCACACAATGCATAAAGAAATCAAATAACATACTTAGCTATTAAATTGGGTTGGATTATTATTGTAAGGCTTCCAAAAGGGGCCCTTCCTCCTTCCTCTCACAACACTTAATTGAAATTAGAAATGCTTGTTCATATTAATCAAAAAATATAACAATGAATTATTATAAGAAGTTATAATAATTACTTCTTGACGAAATGTACTTATGATAATCTCTAATCAACATCTACTATCTCTCAGCTCTGCTGCTACATATTTATATGTCATAGAGGAGATTGTTTTATGAAAAATAATATACACATTATATTCTAAGATACATTTGAATTGGGATAAACAAAATTGGTTCTTTTCTCTAAATTCATCATTCATGGTACATTTTCAATATTGTTGTAGGATAAATAAGGTTGTTTCATTCTTCAACTACTTCTTTATTGAGCTACATGGAGGTTAGAGTTATTTCTACAAGTCAGTTGGAAGAGAATAAAAATCTATTCATTTATGGCTTTGGTCATGCAGTGGTTATAGGATGGTCTGTGTAATGAGATTCCTTTACTACAGGATGTTATGTGCTACATACATGTCTCTGTAAAACATCCTTAAAACACATTATAAAAAAAGTTTCCTAAAGCAATAAATAAACATCATATATTTATTTCTAATACATAATTTCAAATATTTAAAAGAGTATAGATACATAATGTTATATGGCTTATGAAAGTAAGAAAATGTATGGAAAAGTGTTCAAAAACATGGTCAACAAATAGGATGAGTATAATAGATGGACATAAGAATAAAACATTTATGGGGCTCATCACATACCCAAATTAATATCTTGCTCAAACTCAAACAACATACTTGTTCATCAAAGAAATATAAAATCCATGGAATATAAAACACCTTTGGAAAGGTGAGAATAAATCCCTACCTCTTTTCAAATAGTTCTAAATTTTGACTTCTCTATCTTCATCCACTGGGGTTTTGTCTTGCCAATATGTAATAGTATACTAGAATATAGGAGGTTAGAATTTGAGGTTTAGAAATTATGATCCCATGTCACCTACAAGAAGAATATATTTTGTGATCCTATTAAATGACATGTTTAAATTAAGATGGTAATAAGGATTCTTAGTGCAGGAGTGAGCTCATTCCATCATTCGATACATGACTCTTTGGCTAAAGGACCAACAGATGTTCTTAATCCTAAGTAAAATTTTGGGCTTCATCACATTTATTACCAAACCAAGTTCTAACTTATTTATTCAACATGATATCATCCTATTCAAATAATACAACCTCAGGTGCCATTGATTCACTCTTGATAAGTAGTTGGCTTTCATTCTCCTTTTTCCTATATTCTATTATTTCTCTTCCTCTTCTCTATTCATTCAACAAATATGATGAAAATGATTGCAGTTGGACATCTCCAACATATAGATTAGGCTTCCACTCATTATCATAAATAAAAACATAATTATGTAGGTATAACTCACACAATTATGCTTGTTCTTCGTGTGAACACCTACAAACCTACCTTTCTACCTCATACAAGCCATTTAGGCTCCTTCACTCAATATGCCTCTTCTAAGCTCTTTAGGACTAATGAACTGTGCATCTACCTATATCAACTTGATAAAAAAACACGAATGATCCTATTCACTCTCTGTTGGTCCTCAATGACCTACTCCTTCTCTTTCAAAGGTTCTCTTCTTCACTTAAGTTCACTATTTCAACAAGATCATTAGGCCTAATTAGCCTTACTTATATACATGAAACTTGCTCAAAAACTCTTTCATCATATATTACCATTTGAATACTATGATTAAAATTCAATAAACCCTTACCACACATTAAAACCATGTAGTACTTCACTTATTTTGTTTTCCATGCTTCATTAGCCCCAAAACACAAATAGGCTTAATGGAGACCTAATGCAATTAGGTCTACCCATGCACACATTACCACTTAGACACAAGTGAACACCATGAGACTTATCCAATTTGTGAACCACTTCATACAAAATTAAAATATACTATATTAATCATCACCTAGGCCCCATAGCTCCTGAATGGTCCACTCACCCTTTAGACCTCTTCAATTTAATTGTTTATAGTTAGGTCTTCATACAGAGGAAAATATTGCCTTGAATAAATAAGGAATATAATAAAGTTTCTCAAATTAAAATACACTAAAACCATATGAATATTACATTAATTATGTTAACCAACTTTATAAATCATTTATACACTACCATTCAAGTCAATAGGCTTCAAGACCACTCCTGCAACTTTGTCACTCAAAACTACCAGTGATACAAAACCTCAATCAAGGATATTGATCACGTAATCACACTTTTGACACTAAACCATGAAAAAAAATCATATGTATAGACACTAAATGACATTAAAATCATCTTTAATTCAATATGAGTTTTAAATTCAACCTTTACAACCACTAACCCTTCTTTGCAAGAAGCTCATTCAGAGCTACCAACCACTGCAAACATCTAGTCATGAAAACATAAAAATATAAAACTTGTAGGATCACTACCAATACATTAAAATGCATTTAAAATTTCATATAACATCCTTAAATAAACATACAATAGTTATATTATGGGTTTAAGAGTTAATATTGGTCTTGCAGACCAATCTCACTCCTTTGGGTTTTGTTGTCTTCATAAGACTTTGCCATTTCAACATGTGACCATCATATGCATCACTTACATATAACTTGTAACAATTAGAAATACATGGTGAATTGATATAGGTTTTATAATTCACCTTCATGTTCTTTAGTTCATTCTTAGACACTGATAATGCATCCCAAAACACCTTCTCACACAGACCGGTAACTTTTCATTAGTTTCACCAATATTTAGACAAGCCATTTTGAGAGCACCTTATTTATAGTTCATGGGCACAATAAAAAATTACCAAAAAATTTAATATGATGAATAGGTCTTAAAAAAACCCTAAACCATTGGATTCATCCCTACTCACTTGCATATCATCCCTAAACAGGTTCTCACTCTGCTTGGTTATAACTCATTATTTTCACTATCTATAGTCTTAACAATAGGTCAAATTGATTGACCAAAATGATTGAAATAGTGAATATAAATTTCAAAACTAACTTAATAGGCATAAATAATGAGTCTTGTCCTTCAATATCCATCCACTTGCATAGTTTGACTAGGTTAACATTGACTACTACAACAAATGTTCTAAAAACAATACTTTTTATATAGGTTCCACTCATAATCATGACAAACTAATTACACTTATAGGCACCTGAGAGAGTTTTATACAATATTCAAACATCACACTAACTTATCCAAACCATTCTAATCCATTTTTATCATTTTTTTCATCTTCAGGTCAACATTAAGATTTTAGAAGGGTTTAGACCACCTACAGGTGTTAATGATTGTTCATAAAGGTTAATAATTTAAATGCATAAAAAATTCCACTAAATTTCACTTAAAATGCCTCCCCATATTCCATTAATATCTTAGGACACCATGAAGAGGATGCACATGTCAACAATCTCAATAAAGTCTCTCTCAGGTTCATATCTCTTCATTCTATGAGGTTAAAAAGCCTCAAAAGGCATTTCATAAACTTTTATTCCACATACTGAATTCAATCTTCATGAAAAACTCTAATTCATCATTACTCACCTTTCCCAATCATCACCTGAGCCTCATTTCTTTGAAACTTTCATATGGTGTCTCATTATCCCTTTTCTTCCTTTTCTTGCATGCACTTGAGACCATAAAACCAATGTTCACATAATTTTCCTTCATTCCTTTTCCTATAACTACATAAACATACTATATACAATTTTTTATATCATGAATCAAGACTCACATTATCTCACAAGTCACCAATCCTATTCAAACTACTTCATTAGGCTACCTAGGGTCATAAGGCTAAGCCTAGATGCAAACCCTCAATGAATCCTTACTATTGTAGCTCACACTTGAGAGTCATAAACTAAATCCATACTTCATACACATGATCCAAAAGTACCATGCTCAATCTAAAGCTCATATTGATCTATATTATCTCCATCTTGTCTCTACAAGTCATGACCAAGCGTAAGTAATGACCTCTCTTCAAGATTCCTTGTCATGCAACTACCTTGAGCTTCTAAAAGACCAATATTGTCACAAAGTATCTTACAACACCTAATAACATCTGAAAATCCTATCATATCATTCTCCATTGATCAAAATAATTCAAACCATGTGGATTAATTATCAAGCACACAAGGCCTTCTTATCACTTCATGATATCATCCTTCATCAATCATCACTTTGTCATTACCTTTGACATCAATGAAAACACCTTTGACAATAATATCCCCCTTTGTCTTTGATGGCAACCTTTTCTTCTCCTTATCCTCTTTTACCATTAATAAAAAAGTGAACATATACCTATCTAAGGTTCATTTACACAATCCTTTGATCCTAGGACCTGACCACTTGCAAGGCTTTCCCTTTGTCCATGCATGAAGATTCAATATATTGTCAAAACACATGACTTGGTTTTATCAATTCATAATTTTATTTCATGTTTATATTATAATTCTCCACACCTCCACCATGACTAAAGCTTGAAACTAAAATATCACACATGTGCTCCCCCTCATATCATGCACATCTCTTCAAACCTCTCAAACTATTTGAGTTAGCTCCCCCTAACTCCATGTTCCATCTAGAAAAATTCATCTTCAACAAGTCTCTTTAATGAACCAACAAAGAGACTTAATGGCCCATACCACCCTCATACCTATAGTTTGAGAGACCTAACACACTATGATAGACCTTTGATCAAACTTTTGTCTCCTTCATGAGATACCAAAAAGTACCATACATATGTAAATTGATCCACTATGACCTAAAGGTCATTTTTAAGCTCAAGGAACATAAAAATCTTCATGACATGCTTCAAAGATCACTCAAAGACCAACTCAGTGCAGATACATCAAATACCCTATTTTATACAATCAGACCTACTTGACATATTTAGAGTACTGTGGAAAAATTCTTGTCAAATTATTAGATCAATACAAGACCTTGGAACATATGAACAACAACACTATTTATACTAGCATTGGTATTCAAGATCAATCAATAATTCTTCATACCTCTGCTTTGTCTTTGACTGCTAAGGCACTATCTGAGCTCATATAAATTCATTGTGAGCATGTAGACAAATGAAGAAATTTTTTTCCTAACCTCACTTAGTGATCACTAAGCATCACAAGTCATTATAAGGCCATTAACATAAAAAAAACCACCTTAGGATTTGTAAGCATCTAACACTTAATACACTGTCCTTCATTACTGATCTTGTTTACCATATCAAGGACCAAACTGACCCTGCATAGAGCACTTATAAGTGTCTAATGACCTTGAGGTCATCTCCAAAATCTTATATCAAACACCTTGAGTTACCAAAGTCACTAAAAATATCACCTAACAACCTCTATCTTCATAATACTATGAACTCCTTCATGGCTTTTGTATGACATGTTATAAGTGTCTAGCTTCTCTAGGCTTGTGTTAGTCATATTTATTTATAACCCTAGCTCACCTTGAGCCACAATACTCCCTTAGAGACTTCCAAGGGTAGGAATATTATGCAATCCATGACCTAGATGTTCACATGCTTTGGATGTGATTTTACACTTTGATCCTTAGTGACTTCATCCTCAACCTTGGTATTTATGGCACTTCATTTTAGCAAAGTAATATTGTTCATAAATCTTGAGAGTCCACTATCCATATACTTTAAGTCTTCATTGTGAATTATATTTTTTATAAAACATAGGCATACCTTCTTTGGTTTTCTTATCTTGAACCTTAGGGTCTACCTTCTTAGCTCACTTCATAGATGTCCTTTTTACTTGACTAAGCAACCTTAGGTGTTTCATCTCACATACCCTTGTAATATGTCCTTATTACAGTTAAAACACACAAGTCTATTCATTTTTATCCATGAAGATTGATAGCTACAGTCCATTACCTTATTTCCATATTAATTACATGAAAAGTAATAACCCTTGAAAGCATTCACGTTCCTTGCTTCCTAATAACTGAATGAAGTATCTCTTCCTTGAATCACTCCTGAGGGAATTATTTTATTTTTAACTTGATGATGGTTACCTTGATATTTATAATTTGAATATTTTACACATGTGTGAATTTTGTTTGTACCATTTCTTCTTGATGGCTCACAACTCTTCTAAACTTTACTTGAAGCTATCTCATCCAATTTTTCTCTAAATGACTCCATCTTCCTTCTAAGCTTAGTACACACATCCTCCTTGATCTTGAGATCTTTAGATATGATCTTAATCTAAATATTTACCTTTTTAAAAAACTTTTTCATGTTCAATGTCTTTGAAACTCAGTGTTTCTTTGAGACTATTGACTAGTTCCTTATGGATTTTGACAAAAGTCCTTAACATCAGGTTTTCCTTCCTTTGGTGCATCAATTCTTCCATGATATTTACTTTATTTTCTTTGTTATCTAAATCTTAATATTTTACAAGATGCTCTCCATTTGACCTACCTTCATTGTTCTCATGATCAATACACTTATTACCACTTTTAGACCTAGTAAAACCATTTTCATCATAGGAACTACTATCTTTCAGTCTTTTATTTT
Organism: Torreya grandis; assembly: GCA_037957365.1. Lineage (NCBI taxonomy): Eukaryota > Viridiplantae > Streptophyta > Pinopsida > Cupressales > Taxaceae > Torreya > Torreya grandis. The sequence goes on from JARHVA010001325.1 coordinate 3,332,055, forward strand.
TCTTGGATGACTCTTTCTTTGTTGAACGAATCCTTCTAGCTTTATGATTAGCCATACTTGAGTACCTAAGATCTTCCCTTAAGGCTATTAGACCCTTTACAAAGAAATTATATCTAATACCAATTATTAGAGGTACAATCACTAACAGGGGGTGAATTAGTGATGCATCTAATCAATTTTAACATTCAATTTCATTTACCATTTAATCATACATGAACTTTATCTATCAACAACATCATGAAAGCACATACATACAAAGCATGGAATATGAGTATACATCATATGAACATAATATCTATGTGGGAAACCCTCATGGGGGATAAAACCCACTAAAAAAATCATTATACTACTATCCTATAAAGGTATTTTTTTAATTTATACCAGCACCAATTGATCAAGGAGCACCCACCCCTCAATTTAGTCTAGCACCCACTAGACCTTTAGCTAACACCAATTAACAAGGAGGATACAACCATTTAGATGATTAAGAACCAACTCAATCACCTCTAAACTGATCTCCATCTCTAATATAATTTATTACACAATTTATGATGGACTTCTCTTGCTTTAACACCTACAAACCTACCTCTTTACCTCATACAAGCCATTTAGGCTCCTTTGCTCATTATACCTCTTATAGGTTCTTTAGGTCCAATGACCTATGTGTCCACCTATATCAACTTGATCAAACAAACATGAATGATCTTATTCACTCTTTAATGGTCCTCAATGACCTACTCATTCTCTTTTAAAGGTTATCTTCTTCGCTTAAGTCAACTATTTCAATAAGAACATTAGGCCTAATTAGCCTTACTTATATACATGAAACTTACTCATACACTCTTTGGTTAGATATGAACATTTTTATAATTTTATTAAACTTTAATCAATGCTTACCACACATTAAAACCATTTACTAATTCACTTCTTTGGTCATTTATGCTTCATTATCCCCAAAACACAAATAGGCCTAATGGAGACCTAATGCAATTAGGTATAACCATACACACATTACCACTTGGACATAAGTGAACACCATGAGACTTATAATTTTTTTAAAAAACTTCATATAAAATTATAATATACTATATCAATAATCACCTAGGCCCCATAGCTCCTATAGGGTCTACTCACCCCTCGGACCTCTTCAATTTCACTATTCACAGTTAGGTCTTCGTACATATGAAAACACTGCCTTAAACAATTGAGGAATAAAATAATGTATCTAAAATTAAAATGCCTTAAAATAAAATTAATATTACATTAATGACCTTAAACATCTTTATAATTCCATTAGACACTACCATTCAGGTCAATAGGCTTCAAGACCACTCATGTAATTTCATCACTCAAAACTACCAGTGCATATAAAAAGTTAGTCAAGGATATTGATCACATAATCACACTTTTACCACTAAAAAATGACAAAAAATAATATTTATGGACACTACATGACCTCATATTTATCATTAATTTAATATGAGTCTTCATTTCAAGCTCTTCAACCACTAACCCTTATTTGCAAGAAGCTCACTTAGTGTTGCCAACCACTACAAACATCCAACCAAGAAAACATAAAATTATAACACCTAAATAAGCACTAAAAATACATTATAATACATTTAAACCTTCATATAACATCATAATATAAATATAAAATATTTATATTATGGGATCAAGAGTCAATATTGGTCTTGCACACCAATCTCTCTCCTATGAGTTTCACTGTATTCATAGGACTTTGCCATGTCAACATGTGACCATCATATGCATCACTTCCAAATAACTTGAAACCATTATAAATTCATGGTGAAGTTATATAGGTTTTATAATTCACCTCCATGTTCCTTAGTTCATCCCTAAACAGTGATAATGCATCCCAAAACACCTTCTCACACAAACTAGTAATGTTTCACTAGTTTCACCATTATTTAGACAAGCCATCTTGAGAGCAACTTATTTATAGTGAGTGGTCACCATAAACACTTAAAAACCAAGGTAATAGGATGAATATGTATTAAAAAAATACCCTAAACCATTGGATTCATCCCTACTCACCTACACATCATCCCTAAATAGGTTCTCACTTTGTCTAGTTATTACTCACTATTTCACTACCTATAGTCTTAGTGATAGGTCAAATTGATTGAAAAACATTATTAACATAGTGAATATAAATTGAAAAAATAAATTCATGGGCATTCATAATGAGTCTTTTCCTTCAATATACATCCACTTACATATTTTGACCAGGTCAACATTGACCACTACAAAAACTTTTCTCAAAATAACACCTTTTTTATAGGTTCTACTCACAATATCAACAAACCAATTACACTTATAAGTACTTGAGAGAGTTTAATACAAGATCCAAACATCACACTAGCTTCTTCAAACCATTCTAATCCATTTACATAAAGTTATTAATCATCAGGTCAACATAAGGGTTTAGGAGGGTTTAGACCATCTACAGGTGTTAACAATTGTTCATAAAGGTTAATCCCTTAAATGCAAAACCAGTGCTATTAAATTTAACTTAGAAACCATACCCATCTTCCACTAGTACCTTAGGATACCATGCAAAATATGCATGTGTCAACAATCTCAATAAAGTCTCTCTCAGGTTCATATCTCTTCATTTTGTGAGGTTGAGAAGCCTCAAAAAGAATTTCATGCACTTTTATTACACATATTGACCTAAATAGTCATGAAAACTTCTAATACATCATTACTCACCTTTCAAAATCATCACTTGAGCCTTCTTTGTTTGAAACTTGCACATGGTGTCTCATTAGGCCTTGTTTTCCTTAGCTTACATATACTTGAGACCACAAAACCATTGTTCACATACTTTACCTTCATTCCTTGAATTGTAACTACATAGACATACTAGATACAATTCATTATATCATGAAACAAAACTCAAATTATATCACAAGTCACTGATCCTTCTCAAACTATTTCATTCGGCCACCTAGGGTTATAAGGCTAAGCCTAGATGCAAACCCTCAATGAATCCATGCTACTGTAGCTCATACTTGAGATTCATAAATTGAATCTATACTTCATACACATGTTCCAAAAGTATCATACACAATCTCAAGATCAGATTGATCTATATTATCTTCATCTTGTCTCTATAATTCATGACCATGCCTAAGCAATGACCTCTCTTCAAGCTTCCTTATCACCAAACCACCTTGAGCTTATAAAATACCAATCCTATAGCTCACAAAGCATCTTACAACACTTGAAAACATATCACAAGCCTGTTATATCAATCTCCATTGATAAAAACAACTCAAACCACATGGATCACTTATCAAGCACATAAGGCCTTCCTGTCACTTCATGATATCATCCTTCATCAATCATCACTTTATCATCACCTTTGACATCAATGACAACAACTTTGCTAGAAAAACAATTAATTATAATATTTGTTCTCAACTTACTGAAGAAGGAATGCCAAAAATTCTTATTTGGCTTGCCAAATTTTGTCACACTCACTATGAAAACATTCACATAATGAAAAATAATATCATTTTAGGATTTCCAACACTTCCTAAAAACATTGAAAAGTATAAAAATTGCATATTGGTCGAACACAAAATAGAACTATTTCAAAGGTTAGAATAGAAAGGCAATATGAAATTTTACTTGGTTCACTCTAATTTGTGTTCTCTTCTCATTATTTCCATTGATGGTCAAAATTACTTCATGTTGTTCATTGATCACTATAACATAATGACTTGGATTATTTTTGAATAACAAATTAGAAGCATTAAATTTTTTTCAAAAGTTTCAAACAATGGTTAAAAATCAAGCCTAACTAGCATTAGGACACTCAGTATTGGTAATGAGGGTGAATTCAATTCAAAGGTGTTTAAAACCTATCTAAATAAAAATGGGATAAATCATAATATCCTAATCCCTTACACTCTTCAATATAATGGAGTAGTTGAGTAGATGAACAAAACTGTGATGAATATGGTTTGAGTTATGTTGTATTTTAGAGGGATAAATCTACATTTTTGGATAGAAGTAACTCATTCAATAGTACATCTTTGTAATAGGTCACCATCAGAATCCCTATAAATTAAGACTTCATATGAAGTCTATCATGGTAACTTCCATTTAGTATGACATCTTCAAGTTTTTGGATACACTTACTATTTGTTGATTCCCATATATAAAAATAAAAAACTAGATCATAGGTGTCATAAATACATCCTTTTGGGATACTTAGATTCTTTAAAAGCATACATGTTATTTGATGATAATATCAAGAAATTTAATTTCAAGAGATGTTTTCAATTATGAAACTACAAAGAACACAAAAAAAATTAGTTGACCATTGAATCACCTTGAGGAATATGCTAAATTTTATGTTTTCAAGGATATTGATAAGGAGGTTCCAAATAGTGAAAGGGGAGCTTGTAATTGGGAAATAATTAAATCTCTATTGACTCTTGTAATTAAAAATGACACTCACCCTATGGAAAAAATTAAAACTTCATCAGAATGTGGTCGAATTCTAAAAATTTAAAGAGCTTAAAATCAAGAAAATGAGGCACCAATGATTCCATAAAATACTTAGAAAAATATTCCAAAATGGGCTGAAGAAACATTAAAATATGTCAGACCTAATGAGGTTGGGAAAATAGACACTTAAAGTGCACATACAATCACATAAAAATCAATAAATTTCCTATATGGAATTCAAGATAAGATAGAAAAGCTTACCTTATAATACCATCCAGAAGAAGAATTTAATGTTTCTTTGACACAAAATCTACATCCTTTAAAATATATAAAAATATTGATGCAAGGAGAATAATAATGAAGAATTATTATGATGCATTGGTAAAAAATGGAACTAAGGAATTTTTTGATACTCGAATTAGCTATAAACCATTGATCTTAAGTTGTTCCTTTAAAAAAAGTACAAAGTATATGCCTCACTTGACAAATATAAGGTAAGGCTTGTCACAAATATATTTACTGAGAAAGAAATAATAAAGCAAAATGAAACCCTTGAACCACCATAAAAATGGAATACAATTCAATTTTTTTTGGATTTGGCAGCTAAAAATAGATGGAAATTTCATCAAATGGGCATAAATACTACATTTTTGAATGGTGATCTCAAATAAATAATGTACATGACTCAGGTAGAAGGTTTTGTAGTAGATGACGAAGAACACAAAGTGTGAAAGATGGAAAAATCATTACATGGTTTGAAATAAGACCTAAGATCATGGTAAAAAATAAATCAAGAAGCAACACCTAAATATGAATTTCAAATGTTTTGAATGTGAATATGCAACTCTTTTTTAAAAAACTTGTAAAACAATTGTATTTCTAGTGGTGTATGTGAATGATCTACTCATCACAAGAAATAATGAGATATACTAAAAAAATCAAAGTAGATTTGATGAAAGGATTTGAAATGACAAATATGGGTTATATTATTATTATTTGGATATTGAAATGATTTAAAACTAAAAGTATATATTCATATGTCAATATAAATATATTGGTGAAATTCTAAAAAAATTCAGAATGACAGATTGTAAGCCTCTCAGTATGCCCATGAAACAAAATCCAAAATTGACATTAAAAGATACCACAAATTTGGTAGATGCCACTAAATATAGACAATTCAATGAAATTTTTATCTATGTGACCACCACTAAAATAGATATTTCATTTGTTGTTTGTGTTCTTCCTAGATTCATGAAATAACCTAAATAAATTAACTGGGTAGTAGTAAAAATATTCATTTGATATCTAAAAATAACATATAATTTTGGGCTCAAATACTACAAGAAAGGAAAATTTAAATTGGTTGGATATTCATATTCTAACTATGTTAGTGATTTTTAAGATGGAAGATTTAATTCAAGTGTTCTGATGAATTTGGAGATAACAATCATTAGTTAAAAGTCAAATAAGCAATTAGTTCTAAAAATTTCTTTAGTAGATGTACAATACATGTTAGCTTTTATAGGTAACTAGAGAAATTTGTGGCTTAGAAGGCTTGTTTCAAATTTACAAGAGAAATAGGTTTCATCAACACCACTCATGGTTTAAAACACCATTTTAATTCAAATTTTAAGGAATCTAGTATTTCACGACTGAACCATACACATTAAAATAAAATTTCATTTGATTCAACATTATGTGAGAAATGGTAGTGTAAAAATGTTATATGATTTAAAACATGATTTAAAAAGCTATTGTAGAGAGATTAAAGGTTTTGTTACCTAATATAATTTATCTAGAGTAAGGAGGATTTATGGCTAAAAGGAAAACATTTGATGGGGTTATCATGACACATGAAATTATCTATACTCTTAAAGATGAAGGTAAATATATAATGTTGTTGAAATTATATATGGAAAAATATTATGATAGGGTAAAGTATAATTTTTTGAAAAGAGTATTAGCTAAGTTTTTTTTTTAAATTTTTTAAATGATACAATTTTTTTTGGGGTCACACACACACACACATACACACACACACACACACACACACACACACACACACACACACACACACACACACACACACACACACACACACACACACACACACACACACACACACACACACACACACACACACACACACACACACACATATCAAAATCAATTTTTTTATAGATAATTTTTAGTTTATATGAAGATGGGTTTGGACAAAGAATTAGTCCACATAAATCACATATTTTTTATGTTAATGTTTCATGGGAAAGGCATTGTAAAATTTTGGATGTGTTAGGTATTGCCAATGGAAATATACCTAGTAAATATTTGGGTGTGCCACTATTTAGAAGTTCTGCAAAGTCTACACTATGGAAGAATTTAATTAATAAAATGTAGAAAAGACTAGTCTGATGGAAGGCTAATGGTTGAGCCTTATTGGAAGGACATGTCTAATTAAGGCAATGCTCCAAGCAATTCATATATATATATATATATATATATAAAGTTTCTCAGGTACCCATTGGTTTAATGTTATGAATGAATAAAATCATGAGAAATTTATTATGGCATGGTATGAGGAGAATCATAATTTTTTTCTTACTAAATGGGAAAATGTTTGCAGATCTATGGAGGTAGAAGGAACATGAATAAATGATATACAAGTTCAAGACTTGGATTTAGGATCCGAGTTAGCTTGGAGAATGTGTGAGGAAGCTTCGGTGCCTTAGATTTATTTAGTTTGTGAAAAATATTTAGATTCTAAGTTAGCTGAGAGAATTTTTACCTTGAAAAACCAAACATTGAGATATCACATTTGTAATTTTATTTTGGCTTCTAGGAAGATAATTTGTAATTATTTAACATAGGATTAAGGCAATGGATAGTCATCAAAGTTTTGGAAAGATTCATGGTAGGGTGAATTAATGATTTATCTTAGAAGGGACTTGGATAATTTACAAGGAGTTTTAGAGGAAGGATGAGAGTTGAGAGTTTGCTATTATTGGACAACCTTAAACTCTTCAATAGGATGCACCATAATATATAAAATTTTAGGGAATGTTAAAGGATTAGAGGATCATAAAATATTGTTATATCAGATTTTGACTTCTATGGATTTTTTTAGGAAATCAAATGTATTATTTAGAATGGACAAGTGTTAATTCTAGAACTTATAGTGTTAAGGTTGGTTATAAATTGATGACCTAGAAAACATATATGGAATAAGATTGGATAGTAGCATTGTTATGGAATAATATTTGTACACCCATACTAATTATTTTACCTAGTTGGCTTGATTAGAAAATATTATTACATAGGATATATTATAGTGGATGGGTTTTTTTGGAACTTAAATCTATGTTTTGTGTAAATAAGAATGGGAATTAGTGGCACATTTTATATTACATTTTTATTATGCTAAAAATATTTCATCTTGTCTTCTTTCAAGGCTTTATCTTACAACAGTCTATACACATCCCACTGGAGAAACTTTCTTGGTGTAGCCCCAGAGTTTAAAAATATCTTACACCTCTTTGCCACATGGCTCCAACAAATGCCATTTTTCACATTTTGATAGAGAAAAATAATAGGACATTTGAGGATAAAGCAATAGATTGCAAAAGATGTTGGTTAAATATTAAAATTTCAAATTTTTATAATGTTTCCCTTTCTTCTAATATAAATAGATATATGTCAATTCTGTAAGAGGTTAAAATTTTATAAAACTAGCCAAAGATTATTTTACCCTTACTTTGGGTAGGGAATAAGGTGAGAAAAAAATCTCTCAGATTCGATATAGATCCCACTGAGACATGATTTGATTAAACTCAACTTATTTGGAACATTGAGAGGTAATCTTGGTATGGCATGGGTTGGTTGTTTACTATGAAAATGCTTTGGGAAGATTCTTTGGGGTAGACAATTTTTTCTTATAAAATATAGTAATATTGAGGCTAAAGTTGTGGACTTAATTGGTCAGATATTTGATCATATATATCATCCAATTCAGCTAGTAAGACAATGGACTATCAAACATGATTAATTTACAACTTGTCGAGTCTTGGAAAAGTGTTAGTTTATGTTAGATGGGATTAAACAACGTAACATTTTCAGAAAAAGTAATTTATAAATGCATATTTGAGTTCCTCTTAAAACATTAGACAAGTTACAAAAAAGTACATCTAATTTTGAGTTGAAATTTAAATGTTATGGCATTCAAAATTTAGTGGAATTTCTTGCAAGTTGATCTTTGGCACCAAACTATTGATCTCAGGAGCCAACTATTGATCTAAAGATCCAATTGTATATATCCATATTCAAATTTATTGGAAAGGTTACAAACATTTCTATTTCCATTTAGTGGCTCAATTGAGCTTCTTGGAGGGTTCTTAAGTTGGGAGAGCATAAATAAAGGTCTTATTTACACAAAATACACTAGAAATCAGAGGAGAAAGATAAAAAATAATCAAAACACAAAAAATCACAATGATATGTATGGAATTTGGATTCACATTGATTATTTACAAGATTGACTATTTTTTAATTTTTCTCATTGTTTCGTTGTTGCAGGTAGGGTTGGTTGTTTTTTACAGAACTCATTTGGGAAGATTCTCTTGGGTAGATCATTTTTTATTCCAAAAACTAATAATAATGAGGCTGAATTTGTGGCCTTAATTTTTCAAAATTTTTATCATGTATATCATCCAATTCAGTTTGTAAAAAAATCAACTATCAAACATGAGTAATTTGCAACATGTCGAGTCTTAGAAAAGTGTTAGTTTATGTTGGATGGGATAAAATAGAATATGATTGGCATCAAAAGTAATTTATAAGCACATATTTGAGTTCCTCTTGAAAAATTAGATAATTTAAAAAAAAAAATACATTTGAGTTTGAGTCTAAAAGCAAAAGTTATGGCCTTCAGAAGTTAGTGGGATTTCTTACAAATCAATCTTAGGCGCCTAACTAGTGATCTCAGGATCCCACTATTGATATACAAAGCTATTTATATATATTCAAATCCACATTTATTGTAAAGGTTGAAAATTTTTCTCTTTCCATTCAGTGGTTCAATTGATCTTCTTCGTGGGTTTTTAGGTCGAGAGAGCATAAATAAAGGTCTTGTCTAGGAAAAATACATCATTGATCAGAGGATAAAGATTAGAAATAATTAGAAAATGACAACAAGCACAATGAGATGTTTGGAAGATGGATTCACATTGCTTATTTGTGATTTTGAGTATTTTTTATTTTTTGTCATTTTTTATTAGTTGTAGGTAATAGGGTGAATACTACACAACTGAGATAACTAAGTTCAATAGCTTTCTTCCTAGAAAGGCAAGTCTTCCACAAACATTGTAGAGATTATTATGAGTATGGGAGAGTGAGAGAAGTTTTCCTTATAAGTCAAATAAGGTAGAAATATTTTAAACTATAAAACATATTAGAGATGAGGAGTCATGGCTTCACTCTTGTTATAGTTTTCTCACATTGAGTTTCTTGAGGGTATGTCTTGTGTTATATCTCTTTGTGGTTAATGTGTTTGTTTCCTTTACTTGCATGTTTACATTCCTTGTAACTAGGATAATATAAAAACATTAAAGATATCTCAATACTTATTCATAAAGTTTAATAACTTATAATTTAGATTTTAATCTCTATGCGAGCATGTTTAGTGTGTGAAGGAATATATGCAATGGATGTTGCATGCAAAGATTTCATGTGAAGGGTTGCATATTATTTTGTATATTGTAGATGTCAATCATAAGAGTTTAAATATATCTAGATAATTTTGGGTGTTGTTCTATGACATAAAACTTGAAAGAAACCACTTTAATTGAAAGAGTTTAAGTTAGATAAAGTTAAGAGTACAATATCCACCTAGTTTATGGATCATGTTGATATCATAGTAGGTTATCCTTTTTGTCATAAAGGTTTGCTAACATATTTATAAAAAATTTCTAAATTTGTTTGTGTTATATTTTTTATTATTGTTGTGGTGTGACCATTGTGTATATGTTTCACATTACATGGATAACAAATGCTAGTGGAGAGATTGTCTATATTTATTGGAAGTAAGATGGGTTCAAATTCCACTACTCTAGTTGCTCATGTAATAAATTATGGGTTATGTGATGTGATGGCATTTACCAAAAATATTTTATGGAATAAATAATGTAGAGCCTACTCTCTATCCTAACACCTGTAAATGATTCATTTAAGTATCAAAAGTCCTTAGAGAATTTCCTTCCTTGACAAATCTCTCTCTTGGTTTTATATTATTTATTGAAGGTTTGATGTCTTTATTGAACTAGGAATTATCATATATCACTATTGTGTCTCTATCCCTTATGTATTTTATCTCAATTGCCTCTTATCTATCTATTTCTTCAACCCCTTTCAAGCTTGACTTCTTTTTGTCAACTCTCTTTAACAATGGTATACTAACTCATTCTTATTTCTGAGGTTTATTGGATTATTTACTAGATTTTAATCTTGTTCCTTATTATAAGAGTCTCATTATATCTCTCTGACCTTTCTCCAACTACTCTACACTTCTTGTGCTATCCTTCACAACTGTGCCTTCTCTAGACATAATCATTGTAACCTCTTTAAGATATTTCTTCATGTACAAATTTGTATGGACACTTATTGAGAATCCACTAACAAATTTTGGTACCCTATATCCTCCTCTTGTCTTTCACAAAGTTTTATTCTCTAAGTCTTTTCATAACCCACTTTTCTAGTCATCTTTTGGCCTTAGATTAGACCTATTAGGTCACTATTAGTTACTTGAGCATGCAATCCTCTCCCAATCATACACAAAGCTCTGTACCATCTTTAAACCTTAAAAATATCTTAGATAATATGGAAACATAAATCATAATAAAAAATGAGTATTTTTGGCTAGTTATATCACTGAATACAAATTTTTACTTCAAAACCCTAGAACAAGGTTATCAAGGCCTGCAGGAGCCTGAGAGAAAATAACTAGTGATTTAACATCTCACAAGGTTTTTAAACATATGTGATTATTGATTAGTGTCTATGAAACCTAAATGAAAGTTTTCTAACCATTAATTATTAACCATCATTCCTCTATTTAATGTTCTCTTTATGTTCTTGACTCCCCTCCTTACTCAGTCACCTTCTAAAGGGTGTATACACATAATATTTTCAAACTTTTATCACTTATCGACACTTTGTATCTTGTAGGAACCCATTGATTATTAATTTATCTGAGTGTATGGCTTAAGGGGTACATTGAGAAAGGGGTGGGAAGACCATTGGTGATTTTTAAGATTGTTGTCCCTTTTTCCACTTTCCATCTACATGCTTGTATCTTAAAACCATTTACCCTAAGCTTGTTATTCTCAGTCTTACCCATTCCTATCATTTGTCATGCTTTATCCCTCCTTTTCTTGAATTAATTCCCTTATGGATAGTTGGTTGTACTAGGTCAATTGGGTTGACCCTATACTATTTAGGGGTATTTTTCACTCTTTGATCTTGTTATCCCTTCAACCAACCTAGCTCAGACCTAGTGAATTGTCCCTGAGAACATATAGGGTTGATTGGGTCAACCCTATATAGCTGACATTTTTGGGAGAATTTAAGGCAAGATTCACCTATATATATATATATATAAGTTCATTTCAAACCATTTCATATAGATAAGCAAAGAAGAATAAGTTTGAACAAACATTTACTTATTGACCATCTACTTGAAGAATAAAGCTTAGGGTTCCATTATTTCTTTGGAGATATGGATCTTGTCTTGTGGAGAAGTCTTTTGGATGCATAGATAGGTTATGTAGCCTATATTTGATTTGTATTTTTTATCCTTACATACCACAATAATCTCTTACAAAACACCTTGGCTAAGGGAGAGATTGAGGCTCAATGGGATCATCTTTAAGGTAAGTATTCCTAAATTTATTTTTCCTTTGTTAGAGTAGATAGATAATGCAGTTGTGCTTATCTTCCATACATTAGGATTTTGTATAAATTGACATAAGTATATGTCTTCTATGAATGTTTAGTTTAGTTTTGTTTCTAACCCCCATTTTGTGCTAGAATATTTCATGTGCACTATATTAGATTTACTTTGTTGTTATTATATTAGAGTGAACAAGTGAACATTAAACCTTAGGACTCTTTTAGGGTTGTTGCATGATTGTGTTAGATGGTAGGCTTTGAAATTTTACCTCACATAGTGTATTTTGATAAGTGATCCCCTAATCAGGTCTAAAAACTCCCCATATTGGTCATGATCCTGCTTAAAAAATGTATTCCCAATCAAAAGTTTAGGTATGCTCTATCTTCTCAAGGCCAAGATTGATTTATAGAAATGATGCATTTATGATTACATACATAGGATATGTGAAATCAATTTAGGGCTTAGATTTATAAATTATGATTTTAAAGATTTGAAAAGATTTAATAAGACCTTGACATAAGTATCCACACCTCTTCCACTTACCGAGCATCAACCCTAATGCCTCTACACAACTTATGTTCCAAATTTTCTGCTTGATTGTGTTTACCAAGTTTGTATACACTTGCAAGAAGATATAATGATGTCATAGGTTCTCAGAAGGACTTAAACCTCTATGAAGGTTAAAAAATATCTATAAAAACACTAAACACCACTCCCAAACATTAAAACCTTTGAAATTCCTCTTAATTATTATCTAAGCTCATTTTTACCAAGGTTTCCATATATCACTTTTACACAGTCTATTGAAATGTGAACAAATACAGGATTTAGTGATAGTTTCTCACTTATTAGTATTCAAACAAGAATTTAAATGTATAAAAAAATTTAACCATGAACTTACAGGCTAACCAATTATTCAAATGATTTAATACATCCTTTCAAGAAATTTTTCATTGTGTAGACAACTCAGTCTCCACCTTGCAATAAAGAACACATAAAACACATTGTATAGATAATAGATTATGAACAAGAGATTTATTTGGGAATAAACATGAATATTAATTTATTACATTATATTTTCTTGACATATTTGTAAACACATCAACATACCACACTATTTCCCTTTTCACAATCATCTACATGGTCCATCAATACATATTATGATTCAGTTTTCAAAAACATAGAATGAGGGTCTAAAATTAGTTATTAAATCAAGAAACTTGTCTTTCAATATTTTGGGGTTCCTTGACATTATTTATTTGGACCCAACCCCAACAACTCTCCCTCAAAGACTCATAAAAAACACATATATGTATATTTACAAGTAGTTTTGAAACTATAACTACCTTCCAATTCCCTTTCTATGTAGGGAGAAACCTAACAACACAAACCACTAACTAAAACTAATAAGATGAATAACCAATCTAACTAAACACTTAATCCCCTAATGACTTTCCCTTCTATGTTCTAAATCCCATAAAAACCATTTACCATAATTCAAATATTTGAATTCTAGTTTTGGTGAGAAAGTGCCTTTTAGGCCATTATTCAAAATTTATAGATTTATAAGAATCATAAATATTACTAACACATTCTATATGACCTCTAACAACTAGGAAAACTTAAAATTTGAAACCATGAGAAGATGCCCCTGCATCACCAACCATATAAGGGACATGAAAAGGTGAATGCAAAATTTCACAAAGACTAAGTATTCAACTTGTAAAAATAGCTCTTCTAAAAGAAACAAAGGTTGAAAGAGTTACAAAAAAGTGCAGAATGAGACATGTTTAACGTGGATTTGAGCATAGTTTCCTTATGACAAAAAGGTATGGATATACTTGACTAAAGAAACAATCCAAAGCTAACACTATGAAGCTTAATAAATATTATTTTAAAATTGGATATGCCTCTTTTTTATTTGAAAACTAAATTTTTTTTAGCCTTCCATGTGGAATAAAGAAGGTATTTTTACCTTCTATTGTAGATACTTGATCCTATTGGCCAAAATTAGAGGGAAAAATGCTTTGCTACACATGAATGAAAGAGTGTTAATAAGGGGAGACCAATTGAATTGGAAAATTGGGTTTAAAATATATCTTGAAACAAATCTAAAAAGAATTCAAAGAAGGACTAGGGCAATGGTATTTCTCACCCTTGAGTTTCTAAAATTGTGGGACTAAAGCCTTTAAATTGGAGATTTTATTATATTGGAAATTGAACAAGGTACTATCTCAAAGTTGATAAGATTAAAACCTAAAAAAGATATCATCCAAGAGTTGATTAGATTGGAACCTAAACAAGGTACTATACAAGAGAATAATAATATTGGTTTCTCACTTATGAAGATAAATATGTACTAAAGACATAGAATTTTGGGCATGTGATCATAAATATGATCATGTATATAATCTAATTTAGCCAACAATACAATTAGCTATCATACATGAGAAATTTTCAACATGCCTAATCTTTAAAAAGTGATAGTTTCTATTTTATAGGATAAAAGAATAAATGTTTTGCATTAAAATTACTTTTTGAGTACATATTTTAGTTCCTTTTGAAAAATTAGACAATTTTTTTAAAATGACATCTAATTTCAAGCTCATATGTAAAATTTATGGCCTTCAAAAGTTAGTGGAATTTCTTGCAAGTCTATCTCTAGAGCTGAACTATTGATCTTTGGAGCTAGCTTTAGATCTCTAGAGCCACACGTATTGGGACAAATACAAAAATTTATCTTTCCCTATGGTGGTTTAGTTGAGCTTCTTGGTGGGTTCAGAGGCTAGGAGAACATAAATAAAGGTCTTAGAAAGGAAAAATACATTATAGATCAGAGTAAAAAGATAATAAATAACTATAAAATAACATAAATCATAGTGAAATGTGTGGAAGTTAGATTCATATTGTTTATTTGTGAGTTTGAGTCTTTATTCTTTTTTTCTCATTGTTTATTAGCTATATGTATTATGGTCAAGACTACATAACTGAGATAGCTAAGTTCAATATTTTTCTTTATATAAAGGTAATTATTCCACCAAATATTTTGGATATAATTATGAGTATGGGAGCCATGAATATGGTTTTCCTTGTAATCCCAAGAAGGCAAAAAATTGTAAAATATAGAACATAGTGGAGATGAGGAAGCATGGATTCACTCTTTCTAGATTTTTCTCACATTGAGTTTATCAAAGGTATGTCTTGTGTTATCTATTTTTTGTGGTTGATGTGTTTTTTTACTTTACTTGCATGTTAGCATTCCATTCAACTAGGATAATACAATAATAATAAATAGAGATCAAGGATTAATCATAAAGGTTAAGAACTTCACATCTGGTATTTCAACTCTATGTAATAATTTTAATTTCAATCATGTATGGAGTAGCATCATGTTTAGAGTGTAGAGTAATATATGTAATGGATGTATCATGAAAAGATTTTATGTGAAGGGTTGCATATTCTTTTCTATGTTGTAGATATTGGTCATAAACACTAGAATACATCTTAAAATATAATTTTGGTTTTTTTTATATTACATAAAACTTGAGAGAAACCACTTTACTTTAAATGGTTTGTGATGGTGAAAGGTAGAGTGGAATATCCACCTAGGTTATAGATCATTACTTTGGGGTTTAAATCTAGCTCAAGAGAAAGGTTTTGATCAAATAGAGTTATAAAGAGATTATTTGATTATTATAAATGCTATGAAAAATGATTTTACTCCAAATTAGAAGTTGGATTAAATAGTTTTTGGAACTAAAGAGATATAACTACAATTCTCTCATATTTATTTTCTACATTGCTCTAGGGAATCTAACCAGGCTACAAACTTGTTGCCTAATGAGGGTGTGGATCAACACCCCCTCTTTTTGGCCTTCAATAATTATTTTGAAGAATGGTAGGGTATTTATTTCATTATATTATCTAAGGATTTGTTTAAAAGGTATTTTATTTTGTTTAAGGAGTATTTATTTAGTTCTATTGAAGAAACATCTTCTACCTACCTTATTAGTTGTTATGGAAGTTCTTATTTGGAGATGGAAGAAACCAATGTTCAAATTTCCTTGGGATGAGGAGGATGTGGAGGAGTCAATTCATATATTTGTTATTGAGGTTATAGGTTTTTAATATACTATTCAAGGATTGGATCATTCCTTATTTATAAGATGAGATTATCAATTATGTTATGGTGATGGATTTATTTAATAGTTGTGTCCTTTAAATTTATTAGTTGTGCTTATTTAAAATTTGAAGCTTTGCCTTTTTTTCCTTCCTCAAACCTTCTATGATGCTTTGATAGAGAAGGTAGGATTTAATTTTTATTGGTTGGGATAATTTGGATGCAAAAATGATTGAGGCTTGAAGTTCATTCTAGATAATTTTTATTATTGAAATGGGTTATTGATTATTCTGAGATGTTGCTTCTATAGATTGCCTGAATGTTAGATTTTATATATACTATTTTCATCCATAGACTTATTGTTTTATGGAACTTTTACAAATTTGATTTATAAAATTTTATTTATAGTGGTGAGTTTTTTTTTGTTTTTACAACCTAGTGGTAGATTATGATGTTTTATTTTGAAGCTTCATTAAGGAGTTGAACGTTTTAGTTGGATAGTATTCTAAGATGTTGGTTCATCCTCAAGTTACCCTCATAGCCTTTTGTATTTTATATGGAAATAGTTGTAAATATTTTTAATTTTTTTGGAATATAAATGGGTAAGGGACCCCATGACCCCAATTTACTATATAAAATAAAAAAACTAATATATTATCATACTACAGAGCAAGTAACAGACATCTTAACAAAAGTACTTGGACGAGAAAATTTTGAAAAGTTAAAAGGCAATGTTTGGCCTCAAAATAGTCCTTTAAAATCAAGGGGATGTAATATTATTATACATAATATTATTTAACACTAGGTATAATCTTAGGATATATTTTTTTCCTAGTGGTAGATGAATAGCCTAGGTAGTAAGTTGACTAGTCTTCATGGAAGGTGAAATGAATAGAGATTTTATGGCTATAAATATTTAAAAATTTATTCATTTGTTTAATGTGAATATAATTTTAGTTTTCACTAAATTATTATAATTTTTATTTCATTATTATTGGCCTAAAAATTAATAGATGTGGCACTAAGATGTTTATTTTCTCATAAAATTCAAATAACCTCAACTCCATTCCAAAAATATGGAAAATTACTCCTTTTCAAAATATATTTCAAGGGAAAAATGAGTTACAATCTAGAATAGGAATCATCCAACATATCAGAATGGAATTTCATAATTCATAAATTATAATTGAGAAAGACAAGGAATTGTATCCAACTTAAGGAATTTATAATAAAAAATATATATACACTGGAGACAAAAATATGAGGTTATATGGCTAATTGAAGGGGAAACGAATACTGATTTTTTTCCTCACTCTTGCAAGATAATAATAATAATAATTTAAATAATGTAGTGAAATGAAAATGTATTATGTGGGGTTTTATCCTATCCATTGACAAAGGCATTCACAACTTAATCATTGAAGGTGATTCACTAGACATCATCAATGTTATTAAACATATTATGTCAAAACTATAGAATTTAGAGACTCATAATAGAATGTATGGAGCTTATCATTAACCTATAAAATTATATGGTGACTCATGTATTTTAAAAAGGTAATAGGGAATCATATTGATTTAGTAATATTTTCCTAAGCCCATAAGATTTTTATTTGCATGGCAATATGGATGATATCATTGTAAACCAAGTGTTTCAAGTACTTCGAATATCATTCATAAGTAATGTTACAACCTTTAATATTGATCTTGGCTATTTGTATAATTTTTTATTTTGTACTTTTTTTTATTCACCGTTAATGAAGTGGACATGGCATTTCTAGGTAAGTTACTTCTAATTCTTTTGATCCAATGAGGTACCTATGTATAATGATAGAGAAAAAGAATAATGAAGTTGATAATATATATGTATATATAATATAATGAAGCCTCTAATAGAATGAATGAGGAAAACAAAGTATCTCTCATGAATCTAGATGTGTGAACAAGAGTGACTATTGATAGATGTTACATCTGAGTGAAATGATTTGTAACAACCAATAAGGTTGGGTCAAAATTTGTTCTAAATATTTTAAAACCTTAGGTTGGTTCAATTATGTATCTATAATCATAAATAATACATAATGAATTTTAAAACCCTAGAATATTTGGCATAAAAATGTTTTGATACAAAAAAAATTATCTTCTACATCCATTAGGAACAAACACAAGATATATAACATACTCGAATAACTAAGGAAGCATTAATAATACACACCAACCCTATGACTAGCCCTCTACCCACCTCCCCCCATATTTTTGAATATGGAGTGAATATACATCAATTATGAAGATATCCTCAAATGTGTTAATGTGGTAGGTGTGCAAAAGATTACAACTAAAATCCTCAAGTGAGTGTGCCAAATAGGCCATATGAAAGTATTCAATAATTGAAATTTTAAAAGGGTGCACAAAATAAGGCACAAATGCATTATGGTAAACATATAAAACCTCCTATGGAAAATTATAAATTATTACAAGTATAAAATACATCTAAAAAACCCACCCAAAATCTATATAAAGCACTAAACAGTGGTCCCTTATAAAAATGAGGTGGCACCTATACTTAATGCTAAGCAGTATGGTTCACAATTTATAAAATAGGCCATCATGTTAAAAAAAATTCAAATTTGATTCAACATAAAAATAATTAGATGTTATAACCATGAAAAATTCAAAAAATAAATGTATTTAAAAAAATAACATTTGAATTTGAGTTACCAATCAAACACTATGGCCTCTGGTAGGTCAAAACTAAATAATATGGTCATCAATTTAGGTAAAATACTATAAATTATAAGATAATAGGTTATAAAAATGTAAAAATAACCACCTCACCACTCTAATATTTATGGATCAAGAGTTATGATTCACATAAGTACAAGGCTTAAAAAACTAGGGCCAATGGTGCAGGGTTAACCCTTGGGTGATAAATCCACCTAGAGGGAAATCACATGTTAGACCTGGGCTATAAATATAATTAAAAAATAATAATTATCAATTTATAGTTTAGTATAGTGGCCAAATGTTGTAGTTGATGTGGTGGTTAGTGTATACACATAATATTTTCAAAATTTATCAATTAGTGATATTTTCTCTCTTGCAGGAACCTATTGAGTCTCAATCTCTCTGAGTGGATGCCTAAAAGGGTACATAGGGAAAGGGGTGGTCAACAAACTGGTGCTTCACATGATTAATTTCCCATATACTACCACTTTATATTTACACAACCTTTTATTATGTACTTCCCTAAGCCTTGCCTCCTCTCTTACACACTCCAAATAATTCATTACCTCACTTAGCCCCTTTATAAACATTAAACCCTTTTTTGACATTTAACATACACTTTAAGCCTAGGTTTACCTTGTATTTGATTTTTTTAAAGCATGTTATGGTCTAGGTTAGCTCTGGATGACCTAGACTAGGACCTAACTTATTTATATTAAATAATGATACAGAGTCGAATTGGGTCCACCATGTCAGCTAAACTTTTGGAAAGGTTTAGGGTTAGATCCAACTATATATACACATCAATTTATACCATTTAAAGATAAGAGAATAAGAATAAAATTATATTTTTCATCTCTGTATCCACCATTCTAATTGAGGAATATACATTAGGGTTCCAATACTTTATTTGGAGATATGGATCTTGTCTTGTAGAGAAGTCTTTAGGATGTATAAAGAATTTGTGTAGCCTAGAGCTGACTTATCCTTTTTATCCTTACACACCAAAATAACCTCTTTTGAATCACCTTGGCCAAAGGAGAGATATAGGCTCAATGGGTTCATCTTCAAAAGTAAGTATTCCTAACTTTGTTCTCCCTTTATAAGAGTAGATAGATTTATATTTGTACTTATTTCGCATGGATTAGGATTTCCTATACATTAATTTGAGTATAGATATTCTATGTGTGTTTAATTTTTATGTTTATTACCCTGACTTTGTACCATGAGCTTTGGTGAGCACTAGATTAGATTTTAATTTACTTGTCATTTACTTAGTGAATATGAAAACATAGGACCTAGTTAGGGTTATTGCATGGTGTTGCTTGAATAAAGGATTTGGAACCCTCTCTAGTGATTTTATTGTGGTAAGATATCCCTTGGTTAGTTCTAGTGGATATATCTTGGTCATAACCTTGAATATCTAATGTATCAACAATTAGAAGTCTATGTAGGATTTATCTTCTCCAAGCTAGGATTGAATAATATGTCAATTGCATTTCCTTTGTATATATTCTAGTGAACTTGATGTGAATCCAACCCTTATAAGTTTTATTTAATGAATTCATTTTATTATCATATTATATATTTATATTTTTTTAGTACTGTATCAAACCTCTTGGTATAACTCTAATAGTCTCTGTTTAGGTTTAACACAGTCATCCCAAAATGACTCTATTCTAGTTATGCAGGTATTCTCCAAATACAAGTGACTAGATTGATCAACTTGGCATAGTCTTCTTATTTACTTACATGATTGCATATATATTTAAACCAATCGATTCTATTCAAAGTTCTTTTTCTGCATATAGGTCTAGAAATATAGTCAAGCTAGTCAACTCTACTCATAACTTCTTTTTAGTATAAAGGTTTTACAAACTCCATTGAGCCAGTCAACTCTTTTATAAAAATATTTGAATCAACATTTGAGTATCACAACATAAAATTTTTCAATATAATAATCTTAAAGTCCACCAAGGTTCATTCTTATTCTCTCTATCATTTCAATTTTTCATTTCCAGTATTGTTTTTTAGAAGTTTGTAGTTTATAAAACTGCATCCCTATAGATAACTAGGTCAACTAGCTCAACATTATTTTTTATCCTATTTTCTATCTAGAATACATAGTCAACCTTTTTGACTATTTCTTTTATAGATATTACTTCTATAGAATAGTAGAAACTGAGTCAAATTTGTTCTACATTATTTGCATATAATGTCACCTGAATTGACTTTATACTCTTCACAGTTAATGGAACTAACCTAATTTTGCTAATAGTTAGTTCACTTTTCATTTCAGTTACTTGCATTTTAAGAGTTAAAAACATAGATTAATTAGGTGGTTTTTAATTTACTGATTTAGTCACATTAATTTTCTCTTCTAAACACACTTCTAAATTACTTTACAAAAAAAATACATTAAACATTTGTCTTCTCGAGGCCTACCTACATGGATTTCATCACCAAGGGGGAATCCAACTTATTTTTCTATCCAAGTATAAACACGTGGTTGATGGTATATATAGGTAAATCACCTGACACCCTTATCATTTCAATTTTTTGAAGTGAGGGGGTAGACCCCAATACCAAGCCAATACCATCACCAATATAAACCCCTTTTAGCATAAACTACCTAAAACTATCTATAGATTACTTTCTAGTTACTTCTTACAACCAACTTCCCATAAAATTAAATTAAAACTTTATTATAACTTAATAACACTTAGGAATGACCAATTAGTTAGCATTTACTTTCAAGTTATTATTTTCTCTTTGATTACTATATTCCATATTGTAAAACTTGCATTAGCCAACATTAGTGAAAGGTTTGTGTTGTGTCTTCTAATTGGATTAATCACATTTGTCCAATTGATTGTATGCTTCATTTTAGTTTCCTAGATTTCATACTACAAAATATTTATCTATTTTTAGAACACTATCATTCCTATTGACATAGTCTCTTATAGATCATTCATCTTGTTTGCCTCCAACACACAATCATCTTTTATGACTATGTATCTTTGTCTTCCCATTATGATCCCTATCTAAGTATTACACATTTAACCTATTCAACTGTGTCCTCTTGTTTCCTATTCTATTTCTTGTTCAATATTACACATTTGACCTGCATGACTATGTCTTCTTATTCTCTATTATGTTTCCTATTTTACATAAAAAAGCCAACCCATATGATTATGTATCCTATTAGCTGATTATTCTTTTTTTCAACTTGTTAGAATCTTTTTATCATCATGAATTTTATGTTTGAGGATAATTTAGAGTTAAATCCTACAAACGTGAAAATTCTTACCATCCTAATAGGTTTCCCAAGAAATAGCTTGCGGCTTCTACTATGGAAGATAACAATGTTTACGTTGCCACTCACAATACCAATTATGGGAATTCTCATTAATCCTCAATTTATAATCCTTTATTCTCCTTAGAATATGAATGTGAATTAGATTACACACCTGAAATGTTTTTATTCATTAACAAATTTCCTCAACATAGAGGAAGGGACCCTTCAACCATCTATAATATTATGATAGGTACTCAAGTATAAGAATAAGAATAACTTATTTCACCCTCCCCTACCTTATCTCATGGATTTGGGGGAGACACTTTCTTTGATTCTCAACCATTTACTTATATTTTATCTCCTTCACACACCATGACATCTTCTTTTATTACTTCTTCAACCTCCATTCCTAGTATCTCCACTAACATGGTAGGTTCAACATCTAATGGGCCTTTTACTAAGATCCTCATCCTTAATCATGCCATTAGTAAATATTTTACTACCAATTATTCTCATGCCACTATTTTGGCATAGGATACTACTTATAGTACAACTCAATCCACTAATACCAATACTAATGCTTCACATGTTGTGCACACTAGTCAAAATACTGCCCAAACTCTACAACTCTTATTACAACCTCTCAATGAAATTCATATTTAAAAATAAATAAAGAAAATTAAATGATTTAGATGAAAAACCATATCATTAACCTTCAAAATCAATCCCAATAGGTTTCATGAGGAGTAAAAAATTCAAATGCTCCCTACCCCCTCAGGGATTCCCATGGTAACCTTATTCCTGAATTGCCTCTCATTAATAAAATGGTCAAACATATCCAAAATAAACCTCTTGTACCTCAAATTTATAATATATATAGGAGGTATCACACCTACCATCACCTATAAGTGGTCTCCCAATCTCACATTACACTTAAATACATTTGGTAGCCTCTATAAAGATTGGGTCAAACTTAATACCTTTGTTGCTACCAAGATATTAGATAAAACACTCTTTGGAGATTCTCTAAATTGGTTTAATCAAATAAACACCCATTATATCACTAGCCTTGAAGACTTGGTTAACTCACTTATCCAATAATTTCAAATTAATCATCTTCTAGAGAATAACTTAGCTCACTTCATAAGTTGTAAATAACTTGAAACTAAAATGGCATAGGCTTTTATAAAATTATGGAAGAACTAGTCTCACAAATGTGAGAATAATATGGTGGATGATAATATTTTCCACCTATTTAATAATAATCTCTACCCGAAGTTGTAATATTGGGTTAGGATTATTTCTCTAAGAACTTTGGAAAAAGCCCTTGACCAAGCTAAGTGACAATATTTTTTCATGAACCAATTTGAACCATCTCAACCTATCTTGGGTACTTGTATGCTCAATAAAATCAACAACCATCATGCTAATAGTGATGCAATTATTGATACTTATGACACTATTCATAACATTCAAGCAATCACTCCCAATATCACTATAAAGCATGCTTCGATCCAAACAACACTCTTAATCCTATATATTTTCAAAAAAACAACATTAATGTCGATAAACCACTATCCTTATCTAAGATTCAAAATCATATTCTAAGGCCTCTACCATGAAATTTTGACCCCACTCATCTAATGAAATCATGGTCTAATCTGAATAAATTTTATTGGTTTCATGCAAGTTGGGGCCACTCTCATGAGACTTGTAGGTCATTTCATAATATAGCTATGTATTTTATTATTGGACCAAAATTTTATCGTGATTCACTCATTAGAAAACATAAAAAAACATATGAAATACATTTTAAAGCCCATGAAACACAAAACAAAAATCAAGCTTTAAATCAGGTTAATGATCATCTTGTTATATACAAAGATCCTCTTCCCAATCATCAAGATATCAATGACAAGCCTATTCATTCTACAAATAATGTTGAAAGTCTTATATACATCACTAATAATGAATAAAATGTTGTAAATATTACTAACATGAGAAGAGTATTTGATTTTATTAACTCTAATCCCATACCCATGCATCAAACCTCTCAAATGTTTCATGTCATTTAAGATACTTCCCCATCTCATCTAATAGAGTTGGGACAATAGGAACTTATAACTTTCCAAGAACCACCTTTAAAAACCCAGCTAGATAATACCTCTAACACTATCTCTACTCTTTCAACACATATAGACAACATTCCCCAACCTTCTAATATTATTTCTTCAACTCAATCACAATAAATGCCTTAATGAACCATACCACTACCTCAAAATAATCAACCTATTTTTCCTCAAACTAAACCAACTACATATTACCAACATAAATCTAATTATACTTACAACCCTCCTTCACAATATCTCTTGTAACATTATGTGCCTATATGTAGAAATCCACCCATGGGTTGTGAAGAATGGGACCCCATCGCAAAACTTTCTCATCTCCCATCTCAAATACCTTTCCTCAAATTAATGCTAACTTACCTCCTCATCAAAACCATCTAATGCAATTGTTATTTGAAATGAACATCCCTCATCCTCCTCTAGTAGGATGAGAAGCTACCTTATCTGGGTTTGAATATAGTATCCTTCAATAATGTGAAAAGATGTCAATACATGTTGATGAATCAATAGACACTTCTCTTTACCTTAAGTGTCCTATTGCTTCCATGATTCTAGATGAGATTTTACTTCATGCAGATGATCCAACTCTATTCATTAGTGTGCAAATCGGCAATATTCAAGTCAAGCATGCCTTGATTGATGAGGGTTTAGGTACTTGCATTACCTCTTGATTTCATTAAAACTCTTGGATATTTTAAATACAATATTAATTCCACATGTAACACATGTCAAGGATACAATAGAAGGAAAATACCTCCTTTACATTGCGTTTGGCTTCCCATTATCATCCTTCATGTCATCATCTATGTTAAAGTTATGATATTTAACTTTTCCCTCTCTTATAACATCTTTATTGGTAGACCTTGGACTCATTGTATGAGGGTCATCACCTCATCCATGTGCCATTGCATAAAATTCCCCCATAATGGTGTTATTTATAAGATTCAAGGAGACACAAACCCTTGGAATTTTGAACAATTCTGAGAAGGTGGTGTCTTTAAAATATATAGCCTTGAACCTTTGCCTAATATCCCATTTAGGTAATCTCAACTCTTTAATTATCCTATCAATTATATCCAAATTTATAATAGTCACCTCGAACTCATTGGGAACATACCCCATAACCTCATATATTTTGATGATGATGATCTAGATGAGATAAACCTCAAGATCAAAACTTTTGATCTCTCCCCTCATATCATTACCTAACTTCCTCCCTCTTTGCAGCTTCAATCCTATCAACCTCCTATCAATGATATATCTATGGTCTTAACTAAGACTAAACAATCTATTTATCATGTGACTTGTGATGATAAGGTCATACCCAAATGTATGATCAACCTTCATACACTCACTTATGATGACATTTATGCTTTAGATGACCCATTTTTGGGTGAACCTATCCAAGCTAGAGATGTCAAGATTATTTGATATCATACTTCCTTTTATAGTATTTTCATTTGTCTTATCACATTCCTTCTTTATTAGTGCCTAATTATAATATTAATCTTATGTTTTATAGGGTAGAGATGGAGTGATCAAATGGTACACCTCTATTTTTAGTTGAGCCCCTTAGAAGCATACTCATGGATCATGCCATGACCAGTCATTACCTTTTTTATAGATACTAGGTTCCTTATAGTTTACTTCCCCTAGAGATGGTAGTAAATTCTCTTTAGACTTTTACACATCCAACCTCACCTTCAGCTGAGCCTAGTCTAGTTCTTACTCTCGCTCTACCTTTAACTAAGTCTCATCCTATTTCTGATCCTACTTTACCTTCAGTTGAGCCTAGTCCATTTTCTATTTTAGCCCCTCCTCCCCTTAGAGATGACATTCTCCCTTTACCATAACTTAATCCCATGCCCAAAAAATGGGATGATCGACCTTATTATGATATTCATAAAGTTAAAAATCATTAGACCATATACTTCTAGTTATATCATCTTTCCCTAGTTTTTGCTTCTACATCTTCCATTAGTAGGCCCCCAAAGTCTACTAACGAGAGTATCTGTTACTTCCATAGGATAGATAATCATTCTTCCACCCATTTCTAAAATCTTTGGTAATATATTAACACATTGCATCCCACTCTTTCTCAGCCCAAAGAAAAGGCTATACCTCCTCCCAAGTTGTTACTTGATTATATCCCTAAATATGGGGAGGTATATTATCTTTGGCACTAGTGCGGTACTCATCATATTGATCATTATCATATTCTTCAGTAGCACCTTCATGATCACCTTTTGATGATACTTTGATTATTTATTCCTCCTTTTATAGGTTACCAATGTAAGAAGCCTCCCCCTTCTTCCCTAGTGAAAGCTCCTTCCCCACCCATGGCTCCTTCTCTAATAGTGGTGACTCATTCTCATCCTATAGATACCATTCCTATTTCAGCACCTATTCCTCTCCTTGAGTATTCTATGCTCGAGAACCCTCATGATCATGATATTTAATATACACATACATTTTATGTTGATATTCATAGAGAGGTATTTTCACAACTTTCCATGAAGAATGATGAGAGTGGTTGTCATTAGGATACAAATTCATACAGATGTTTCAAACGTCATGGATAATATTTATGGGAAAATTTATCAGTATTTGTGAACATGACATGGTGTTATTTCACTTTGTTCTTAATTCTGATTTTATATTGGACTTGTGATCTACTTTTATACATCCTATATCATTTGGCTATGTGTCAAACTTGGTTTCACCAATCTATTTCACATGGATCTTTATATTAAGCATTATGTATTATATATGGTTTCATTTACTTTAATTTTCTTTTTATTATGGATTCATTTCATTATTTCAATGATCATACACATATGTTTATTATTTATTGGATTTCTTTTATTTTACAAATATTATTTTTTATCTTATCTCAAAAACTTAGATAATTATTATTGTGACTTGGTTATACAAACCTTGCTCCCCTTAGTAATTTTTATTTACCATGTGATTAGTTAGCAAATAAAATGTCTCATTTTAATACTATTTTAATAATATACTTTATATATCCCTTTATTCATCTATATTCATTTCACATAATAAGCATACATATGGTTGAAACTTGAGATTACATATTGGTTCATAGGTAAGCCTAAGTGTTTATTCAGACATATATTTGGATACTTAACTTCCTTTAACCAAAGTCTAAAGATCATTCATGTGTATCACTTCTATCACTTTTGTTTCTTATTAAAAATATGTATGGAGGAGGTGTTGGAAAAAATTTACTGATAGGGGGGTGAATCAGTCTTAACAACTTTCTTATCAATCCCACTTAAGCAATCATCAACATATAGATAAATCAATTCATAAATAATCAACTATAAAAACATGAAATAAGATTACACAAGTCAACAAACCATATATGTGGGAAAACCTAAAGGGGAAAAAACCCACTAATATCTGAAAATGGACTATAGTCTTATAAGACAAACAACAAATTTAGTGAATCACCGATGTCACATGGAGCACCAACCCCAACTAGCTAAGCACTAACTCAACTAGGCTTTAACAAGCACCCACTTGTAAGGAGGCACCAACCCCTAGATGAATCAGATCCAAATACACCACATAATATATTTTATCACCTTTATGATACCCTATTTCTCAACCAATTGATGATGACCACTTCATTATCTCTTCACATTCTTAGCCCTCTCAAACTGCCTTCTAGCCTTCTTTGCTCAACTAGTCCTCTTCTTGATTTGATTAGGTCATATGATATTGATTTTCATATACATAAAATCTATGAAAACTTTTTCATAGTTAATTTACACACCTTTGATGGTATAAAATACATTCTTCTACTTAAAAATGTTTTATTTCATTTTCTTGTTCTCTACTCACAATAATAGGCCTAAAACTGCCTAATATTTATACAAGTCTCTTATTTATATCATTCTTGGTCAGCCAAACACCCTTAACCTATTATTTTAGACATGTAATTGACATTAGGACATCTCATATACATGTATAAAATGTTATTTGAGTCCATTTAGTTTTGACCTACCTCAATTAGGCCTTATCTCATCTTTAGGTCTCATGAAGACTTAATCCCATTAGGTCTACTTAGGACATTTTACACTTAGAATTCATTGGTATACATTAAAAAACCTCATATATTAAGAAAAAATCATACCAAATATACCAATTAGGCTTCATAACACCTTTTATCTTCAACCACCACTTGAAACACATCATTAACACTATTCATAATTGGGCCTGTGCATACCTAGAAAGTCTTATCTTGAAAAACTAACGAATAAACACAAATTTGACAAAAAAAAAAGGAAAAAAGTCACATATAAAAAATATAAATAACTTTAGGTTAATCACCATGTGATTTATACTTTACAACTCAGGGCAAAAAGACTCAAACCTTTCTCTGCAAAAATCTCACATTGAACTACCAACTAGCCTCAAAACACAGTCATGGAAACTTGAAATTTAGACACCTAAAGGAATACATTAAAATAATTATAATTAATTAATATAGTAATAAAACATCCTCAAAAAAAAATTCAAAAAATATCATAATATCTATTGTCAATTATTGGTCTTATAGACCAATTTATTGACCTTCTCTCTCTCATACCTCACTCAACTTGAAAAGCCGTTTTGGATTAAATGTTCCAACATATTATACTAACTTTAAATCATATATAAATAATGGATAAATAATTAAAGTCCCAAAAAAAAACACCATGTACATTATATTCTACAACTCAGAGCATAAAGCCTCAAACTCATCATTGCAACTTGCTTACCTAGAATTGTAAGTTTGTATTAAAGCACAATCATAGTGAAAATGACCTTCAACACCTATATGACCACTTTCAAAGAATTTCAATTAATTTTTATGATATTATTATATATTTATATAATTATGATATACAAATATAACATGGTCAAATGGAAATATTAGTCTTGTAGACCAATATCATAACCTTACACCTTAACTATCTCATATGCACTAGACATGTCAATTTATGAGCAACATTTTCATCATAACCACTAAGATATAAAACCTATATCTAATATTAACATGTATTATATGTCATTAAAAATGTCTCCATGCACTTGGATTCATCCCTAATCCATGATAGCACATATGTAATCAACTTCTCACTTATGTATGGTTTTCTCACTATTTGCACTATTAGGCCTATTAGTGATTGGTTGAATCATATGATTGTTTTATAAACCTTGAGGGATAAAAAATACTCATGAAACATCATGGAAATAAAATACAAGTCTCAATCTTCAACCTACACTTATTTAGTAACTTTGACTTGGTTAATTATGACTGCTACAACAAATTTTTGAAAAATAAGGCCTTTCCTATAGGTTCCACTCACTCACTTGAAAAACCAATCACACCTAGAGATGACTGGGAGATTTAAATATAAACTCCAAACACTTAAATGTCCATACCAATCCATTATGATCACTTTTGAATAATATCTTTCGCATCAGGTCATTTTTAGGGTTTTTTGAGTGTTTAAACCATCTTCTAGTCTTAATGATCATTCATAAAGTTTAGCTCCTAGTTATAGAAACCTTTGATATATGACCCTTACCCATATTCCATTAATATATTATGTTCCCATGTATAATTTACACATGAAAATTAACACTTGAATGTTCTTATTAGGTTGAGAGTCCTTCATTTTGTGCACATAAGAGATCTCAAAACACTTTTTCTTGCCTTAACCTTCAAATTTTGATCTAAAATTTAATAAAGATAATTAAAAAAACATGAAATACATTTTAAAACACTCACCCATCCATAATTTCCTTGTAAATATAACCTCATACCCCATTAGGCCATGTTCTCTCTCTTTGTTGTGCAAGCCTTGACCTGTAAGTCATATTAGGCCTTGAAAATGATCTTTTAACCATCGTCCAAGCTCTCAAACACCTCATATATAAACTTAAGAACCCTATATTATATTCAAATACAACTTTACATCCTTTATATACCTTAACAACACCTCATTAGGTTAGGTAGGGTCTAAAACTAGTCTAATTGCAGATTTGGACTTTAAGGTCTTACCCTTGTAGGCTCACCTTGAAACTCACCTAAGTAATCCAATGCCTCATATGAATGATCAAGAAACATATAGCCTCTTATTACTCTATTTATCCATCTCACCAGGCCATGATGCTCTTTCATGCACAAGATTAGGCATCCTATGCACAAACCTTCTCAAGTCTCTTACTAGGTGCAAATACTCGACAACTTTGACAACTAATCTTAAAGCACTATTTAATGCTTATACACCTTGTTCACATTCCTTACATATTCCTCAACTAATGTCATACACATTCACAATCCTCTTCATTTTCATTGTGCACATGTTCATGATATGAATATGTTTTTTTAAGACACCTTGTATTCAAGGGTTAACACTCCAACATGGTTATCTTATACTCACTAGACAACATTATCACACCATTGCAACAAACTTTCCAATAAAAAATAGAAGAATCATTAGGTTGCCTTCAAATTATCTCTCTGACCTACACATTAACATCAATGTCATCAACCTTAACATCAATTGACATCAACCTTGACATCAATGATAACACTTCTCAACAAACTCCCCCTTTGTCGTTGATGGAAAAAAATTTCTT
This sequence comes from Torreya grandis, assembly GCA_037957365.1. Lineage (NCBI taxonomy): Eukaryota > Viridiplantae > Streptophyta > Pinopsida > Cupressales > Taxaceae > Torreya > Torreya grandis. Next base: position 3,363,410 of record JARHVA010001325.1, read on the forward strand.
CAATATAATCACTCTTATTTCCCTTAGTCTGGTCAAAATCCCTTTTTGTACTTTCTCCCCCTTTGAAATTAATTAAAAATGATCATACATACTATCATTTGGACTCACACCTTGTTTGTAACAAAAGTTCAATCCATAAAATATGAAGCATTAAGGCAACATGCTCCCCATTACTCCATGCATACCTCCTTCAAAATGAACTTAGATTACAATACTAATTCAACATAGATCAAGCTTAGATAACAACTTGAATATCTCCCTCTCAAACCAATCATCCACCATGCCTCTACTAAGTGAATAATGTCTCCATGAAGCCTAATGGAGTCACCTCTTTCCATAGAGCACTAAAACATCACAAGTTCATTACATCCCCAAATCTCTATGCTCTCACATGATTGTTCATATCCTTCAGTATCCTTTGAGGCTTGATTTTTAATATAGTCTTGATTTATTCATTAACCATTTGATCATTAATGTGGGTTGACAATAGGCATTCTTAACTTGATTTCAAATCTGAAGCATACTCTATCATATAAAATAGTCTAGTTGATCTTGTAGACTGATCATGACTCATTTTCACTATCTTTGGTTTCCATACATTTATTTACTTTATTTTTTGTACTTTAGGGGATTCAAACCTCTTTTTTTGACTTGATGACCTTCTAACTTTGTTTGGATATAATCTTACAATGTGTCCTATATTATGACAATTTTAGGAAGCCACCTTATACATACCATTTAACTGATGTGAATTGTGACTCCCTCCATAGTCCCATGACTACTCATTCTTGGAGGGTCTTCTACACTCTCTTGATCTATGAAAAAAATGACTGCATACAAAATAATAACCATTGAATTAACTAACATACCTCATAACATTAGGGTATTTGATATGTATTTTCATGTTAAACTTCTTGTCTTCAACATCCTTCTTGAATTGAGTTTCCTCCTTTTGATCTTTGAAACCAAGACCTATGTTATCAATTTTTTACTTTTGAAAAATCAAGATATCATCTAGAACCTTAGTTCTCTTTTCAAACTTCACAAATGTCTTCACCTTGCTAGATGCTTGATCCAACTTAGCTTTCAAAGATTGCACTTAAGTTTCATTCCTAGTACATTCTTCTTCTTTAGCCTTTAGGTTTACATTGACTATCTCCATTTGTGCTTCAATATTATTGATGATCTCATCATACTCCTTGGAAGTGTTACTCAATCTCTCTTCAAACAAGTCAATTTGCTCCTCATATTCCATAATTAATGATCTTAATTTGTGATTCTTTCTTCTTTGAAACTTTAAATCCTCTAAGGCACTTACTAATTCTGACTCAAGATTAACTTCATCTTCTTCTTCATCTAATTATATGACCATGAATATGGTTTCATTATTATCATGTTTAGGTTCATTACTACCATCATCACTATCAAACACACTTTATTCACTTACATCAAAAGAGTTATCTTATTTAGTATATAAACTCCTCTTATTCTTTAAATCTCCTTTCCTACCTTCATACTTCCTAAACTCCTTTAACTTTTTAGGATTATAGGCCTTCTTATCATCTCCATGATGTTCATCATGTTCTTCATTATGCTTAGATTTATCCTTGTTAGGGGAGTTGGATACAAAGTGACCAATCTTGCCATAGTTGAAACATTTGAAGGACAACTTACCCTTGTACTTACCTGAGCTAAACCTCAATTTCCTTGAAAACATGGATATTAGTTGATCATCATCAACATCTGAACATTCTTCATCCTTGAAATTCTTGTCTTAAAACTTTTTATCAACTTTGAAAGTTTCTTCCTTCTTGGGATGTCTTCCCTTATTTGTTCTAATCTCATATGGATTCAAGATGCCATGAAGCCCATCCATCTCTAGCTTGTCCAAATATTTCATCTCTTCTAATATAGACACCTTAGAATCAAATTTAGGAGTTATTGATATCAATAAATTTTTAATAACTATAGACTCTTTCACTTCTTATCCCATTCCTCTAATGACATTGACAACTTCATCAACCTTCAAAAGGTAGGATGCAATGGTTTCATCTTCATTCATCTTCAAAATTTCAAATTGTATCTTATGGGTCTACAACTTGGCCATATTTACCTTGGTATCTCCTTCATACATGGTATTCAATTTTTACCATATTTATTTGGCTGGTACATAGTGAATCACCTTCACAAGCTCTACCTTTGATAGGCCATAATGAATTCATTCATTTCCTTGGAGTTATTTTCACTAGCCTTTTTACCTATTACATTAGTTTGTGGAATAATAGGATAACTATAGCCATACTCAAATGATTTCCAAATATCATGACCTTGAGACATCAAATATATCTTCATCTTGAAATTTGAAAAGAAATAATTAGATCTATTGAATAATGGAGCTTTACTGGTAGAGAAACCACCTTGAGCTTGATGACTAGCCATGCTTGCTTCTAGGATCTCCTTTAGGAGTTTAGAATTGATTAAAATGACCTTGATCTAATACCAAGTGTTTAAATATAAATTATTGAGAGGAAGGGGGTGAATCAATATTCAAAACTTTCTTATCAATTCTACTCAAATAGTCATTAACATATAGATCAAGCAATGCATAAATAATCAATTATACAAGCATGAAATAATAGTGCACAAGTAAACAAAACATATATTTGGTAAAACCTAAATGGTAATAAAACCCATTAATACTTTTATATAAGGTAAACATCAAATTTAGTGAATCACCCACTTCACATGGAGCACCAACTCCAACTAGTTAAGCACCAACTCGGCTAGGCTTTAACAAGCACCTATTTATAAGGAGACACTAAAAACATAGATAAATTAGAACCAACTCATACAAAAAATATATTTTATCACATTTATGAAACCCTATTTATAAACTAATTTATGATTACCACTTCTTCATCTCTTCACATTTTTTGCCCTATAAAACTACCTTTTATCCTTGTTTGCTCAACTAGTTCTATTTTTGACTTGATTAGGTCATATGACCTTGATATATATATATATATATATATATATATATATATATAAACTTAATAATAATTAATCTACACACATATTATGGTATAAAATACCTTCTTCTACTTACCACTATTTCATTCACTTGTTCTCTACTCACAACAATAGGACTAAAACTACCTAGTATTTATACAAGTCTCTTGTTCACATCCTTCTTAGTCATCCAAAAACCATTAAAATATTATTTCATCCATGTAATGGATCTTATGAAATCTCATAGACATTTATAAAACATTATTTAATTCCATTTAGGTCTGACCTACCTCACTTAGGCCTTATCTCATCTTTAAGTCTCATGGAGACCTAATCCCATTAGGTCTACTTAGGACACACTACACTTAGTCTTCCTTGGGATAAATTCAAACACATCATATGGAAATAAAACATAATATTACACTATAATATACCCATTATAATTCATCTAGGATTCATAACACCTTTTAGCTTCAATCACCATGTGAAGCATGCCATTAGCATTGTTCACAATTAGGCTTGTGCATACCTAGAAAGTCTATCTTGAAAACCTGAAGCATAAACACAATTTTGATTAAAAATTATGGAAAAAAAAATATAAATAATATACATGACCTCATGGTAATAACCATGTGATTTAGACTTCACAACTCTGGGCAAAAAGACTCAAACCCTTCTTTGCAAAAATCTCACACTGAACTATTAACTAGCCTCAAAACACAGTCATGAAAAATTAAACTTATGACACTTTAAGGAACAAATTAAAATAATTATAATGAATTAATATGATAATAAAAAATCCTAAAAATAAATTTCAATAAAAATATCATACTCTCTATTGTCAATTGTTGGTCTTGCAAACTAATTTGTTGACCTCTCTCTCACACCCCATTCAACTAGAAAACCCATTTTGAATTCAATGTTGCAACCTATTATATTGAATTTAAATATTATGAAAATAATGTATATAAATTAAATTCCAAAAAAAAAAACATGTACATTATATGTTTCAACTCAGAGTATAGAGCCTCAAACTCATCATTGCAACTTGCTTACCAAGAACTACCAATTTGCCTTAAACCACAATCATGGTGAAAATGACCTTCAACATATGTATTACCAATTTTAGAGAATTAAAATGAATTTTTATGATATTATTGTATATTTATACAATTATTAGATACAAATATAACATGGTAGAATGGAAATTTTGGTCTTGGAAACCAATATCATAACCATACACCTTCATTGTCTCATCTACACTAGATAGGTCAATTTATGAGCAACATTTTCATCATAAACCCTGACCTAAAAAACTTGTATCCAAAATTAACATGTTTTATGTCATGAAAAATTTATCCATAACTTGGATTCATCCCTAATCCATGATAGCACAACCCTAATCAACTTCTCACTTCTGCCTGGTTTTCTCACTATTTGCACCATTAGGCCTGTTAGTGATTGGTCAACTTGTATGACCAATTTAACATCCATAAGGGATGTAACATAATAATAAACCATTATTTATATAAAATAAAATTATAAATATTCAAACTTCATCTATTTATCAAATTTTATTTGGTCAACTCTGACTGCTACAACAAATTTTTAAGAAATAAGGCCTTTCTTGTAGTTTCCACTCACTCACCTGATAAAAAAATAACACTTGGAGTTTATTGGGAGAGTTTAATACAAACTAAAATAAATTAAATATAAATAAAAATAACAATAAATTATAATCACTTTATAACAATATCTTCCATATCAAGTCATTGTTAGGGTTCTTTCAGGGTTTAAACCATCTTCGAGTCTTAACGATCATTCATAAAGATTAGCTCCTCATTCCAAAAACCAATGATTATAAATTTGAGATAGTAAAATTATCCATATAACATTAATATATTATAGTTCCATGTATAGGTTACACATTATAATGAACACTTGAAAGTTCTTCATGGGTTAAGAACCCTTCATTTTGTGCACACAAGAGACCTCAAAACACTTTTTCTTACCTTAAACTTAAAATTTTAACTTGAAACTTGGTAAAAATACTTGAAAAAAAATGACATACCTCTGAAAACACTCACCTATCCATAATTTCCTTGTAAATATAATGCCATACCCATTAGGCTATGTTTTCTCTCTTTGATCTCTAAGCCTTGACCTACAAGTCATATTAGGCCTTGAAACTAACTTTCTAGCCATTGTCTAAGCTCTAAAACACATAATATACAAACTAAATCAACCTATATTATTATAAAACACTAATTTACATCATTTATATACATTTAAAACACATTATGACACCTCATTGGGTCAAGCAAGGTCTATAACTGGTCTAGGTGTAGATTTGGACTTTAAGGTCTTACCCCTATAGGCTCACCTTGAAACACACCTAAGTGATATAATGCCTCGTATGAATGATAAATAAACATTATACATCCTCTTATGCCTTTGTGCATCTATATCACTAGGCCATCATGTTATTTCATCCACAAGACTAGGCATCCTATACACAAACCTTCTCAAGTCTCTTACTAGGTTCAAAAACTTGATAACTTTCAAAACTAATATTGAAAAACTATATGATAATTATACACCTTGATCACATGCATTACATGTTCCTCAACCAATGTCATATATCTAAAAAATCCTCTTCATTCTCATCATACACATGCTCATGATATGACTATGCTTTTTATGACTTGGCTTCTCAAGACACCTTGTACTCAAGGATTAACACTCAAACATGATTACGTTGTACTCAATAGATATCATTCTCACACCACTACAACAAACTTGATAATATCCAATAGAAGAATCATTAGGTTACCTTCAAATTCTCTCTATGACCTGTACATTAACATCAATTACATCAACCTTGACATCAAATGACATCAATGATAACACTACTAAATAAGAGGAATCATAAAATCAATAAAAAAGTTAAAATCCAAATCCTTAAACAAAAGGAAATGATACAAAAGGAAACATACAATTTCAAAAGTCAAATCACACTAAAAGGCATGATTCATAGCAAATATCCATTTTTAAATCAAATCTCAAACATCACAGTTGGCCTCATTATAGAATTGAGGTCCATTGGGGTGTAATAGGTTAGTAGATTTGGAAAATATAATTAAAAAAATATTTTAGTGATACCTACTTTCTAACACAAGTACCTAATCTTTGTAGTAGACCAACAAATCTATAAGTGGTCTTGAGGAATGGGGAACATGTTATGGGATGGTAGGTTCATTTTATTTTTCTTGCTTATATAACCATCATGATTCAATCTTATTATCTAACATATTTGCCTATATGGATTTACGCTTATTATAAGTAGGTATCATTTGTACTTTGATTGTCCTTAGACTCTTAGTGTCTCTATTTTTTACCTAGTATGTCTCATGCTTCCTAAGGTCTTCTCATAGATGCTTATGACATGTTTGTTTACATTACCTCTTTCATTTAAACACTCTTAATATTTCACCTTGAGAAATATTATTTTGTTAACTGATCATTCCCCATAGGGTTTCCCTTCATGATTTGCAGTGTAAGACTATGGATAAGAGCAAGATATCCTCACAAATTACCATAATACAACTATTTCCTCTTTACCATTCAACTCATTGGTGATCCCATTGTGAGTTGTAGTGTAAGACCATGGATAGGAATAGGGTCTTCTCACAACTTAACACATTAAAACCATATTTTAAATTCATTTCCATAGTTGTTTCCACCTCATTGGTGTTCCCTTTATGAGTGTAAATGTAAGACCATGGATAGGACTAGGCCCTCCTCAAAAAATATTCCAATACACAGTTCCTAGTATAACCAAATCATAATGAAATTAAATGTGTCAAATTTGAGATAAGTAGTGTTTGATTATGAGGTACATGTCATTGACATATTTTCCATCTTAATTTAGTATGTTTTATGCTTACGTCATAAGTCTTTCAATTTTCTCTTCTTATTTTTTTATTGCATGTATGCTTACAAAAAATTTATAAATTTTTTTAGACTTCCCAACTTAATTGGTGTGATTCATTTAATTTCCTATTACATTTTTGTCTTTTTTTTAATACTTCCTATCTTGATTTAGTATGATTGATTGACTTAATTGTTTTATTTTTATACCATTTATTTTCATGTTCCTTCTATTTTATTACAATATTTTCATACTTCACAACATGATATAGTGTGATTTTTATTTGTTTTAATTTGGTTCAAATATTTACATGGTTTGAAAACACTTGTTAGCCCTTTTTACCATCTTTGGTTTATTATTTTATCTTTTGTTATTACACATTTCCCATCATGATATAGTGTGTATTACATTCATTTTGATTACTTATACTTTTCCAAATCATTTTTGTATTTTTATTTTTAACCATGCATGTGTATCACATAATGATATAAAAGAAAACATACATCACATATTTTCCATAACATATACAACAAAAAAGAAATACATGTGCCAAAAAGGAAATATATCCATGCATCCATATCCAAATTCAAGTACATCTCATGAGATCAATGAAACTATCAAAATCAATACACACACACACACACACACACACACACACACATGATGTATTTTAAATAATACAAAGTACACAATATAATATCTATAGCTCTAGGGATGTGATCCATCATGTCTTACCTATGGCCTAGTCATGCTACCCATCAATGCCTATGTCTGACCCCTCTAAATAGTGTATTGTAAAGATGTAGTCTAAGATCTCAATCTAATAACTTGTTCTTGTAGATTCACCACTTATGACTATACCTATCCTAACTGAATTGTGGTTGACATGTGCATTAATGTCTCATGTGCTAGGGCCCACTAGGCTTATGCCTCTCTATCTCCAAACCTTAATGGTGGTTGTAACATATCCTTCATGTATGTAGATGCTTCACAACCTCTCCCAATAGTGTAAACCAACTTGCTTGGGCTAGGGTAGATGGAACCTCAACATCATCCAATGTGGTAAGGTCATATGGTATTAGCACCCCATCCAAAATGTCATGGTGTGCATCCATAACTAGGGCTCCCCATATAAACTCCTCTATCATAGGATATACAAAACCAAAAACCAAATAGGTGTCCAGTCACATACATATAAATCTCAAATCAACTATCTATCATCATTATAATACAACTAGTGTCATATATCAAATACATAAACCAAATTTAAACCATTTCTCACCAGTGTTGGTGTCACTGATCATAATCTCCCTATCTACTTGCCCATTTATCACCTCCTCCATCAGTTTCCTCTACACCAATACAAATCTAGGGGTCACCACCTGAGCCCACCATGGTCCTCTCCTTAGCAGTCTTTATTTTTACCAACTATGTCTTGGAGCTATTGATGTATCCCTCAATATAATAGTTAACACGTACGTCTACTCACATTGATGATGTCTCCATCTTTGATGAGCTCATAGTGGTTAATATTGCCTTTGTTATGGTACCTGATATGCCCCTACATCCACATCCATCACATATTCTCCTCTTGGCCTCACTATCTCCTACTTTCAAGCTCAACCATCCCATGGTCTAACACACTAAGGCTTGGTGACCAATGATGTTATCAACACTTAGAGGGATCCATCTCATATCCATGATGCTATCGAATCCCAAGGTGACCAATCAAGATCTATGTATGTTACCCAAATGCTCTAACAAATGTGGTAGCCACAATGTATCTATTGGGCACCAAAACCTTTGTTATCTCTATAAAATATCAAATAATAGTGGATGTATTAGTTATGAATATTATAATAATTAAAATATATTTTTTAAATTTACAAATTAACTAATTCATCAACTTATTTTATTTAGTTTTCTAGTTTTCTTATTTTCCTACACAATCAACCCTTTTGATACTAAATCAACCTTGTTACAATCTTATTATTTTTGCATCGACCCACTGGTACATAGTTGTCCCTTTTTTTTAAGACTATATTGGCCTATTTGATACTAAATTGGCCCTTTCCTAGATTTATCATATTACATTAGCCCTCTGGTACACATTCTACCCATTTTTGCAAACTATTTTAGCCACTTATTACCAAATGCATCAGTTAAAGGGTACTATGTCAGCCATTTTCCTATTTCAAACTATGTTGTCATACTACTATGTAGTCATCCACCTTCAATAATACTATGTCAACTAAATGCTATGAAGTCAGCCACCTTTAGCAATATTATGTTATCCCACTACTATGTAGTTGGCCCCTTATTTCCCTCTATCCCTATGAATCAAGTCAACTAAGTTGACTCTATTTTTTTATCTTTGATGACTTTTTAACCATTTACCATAAATACCTTAGGCATTTATTGGTCTGATAGTTTCCTAACTAGTATCCCATTCTACCCTGGTCTACCTATAACTTTCTTAGGGTGACTTTCGGTGTCTAGACTTTTCCAACTAGTCAATTTTCTATATTTAGATCAATTTCAAATAAAATTACTCAAAAAATTTGGAATTCATATATTCTTACCTATGATACACTTGATGTGACTTCCATGTATCCTCCCTATTGTGGATGTCATCTCCTCACCATGGTCACTTTCTAGGATCAAATTGGGTTTCTCAAAGCTCTATTTTCTCAGAATAGTAAAAATAACAAATGAATTATTTTTCACACTATTTATATTTACTATTCTAAATTATTTACCTATTAAATATTTACAACTAGGTTCTATTTTTTAATCATATATTTGTTTTTACTAGCTCTTTTTCCAAACCAAAATATGTTCTAGAATCTGAGATCATAGAGAATCTTTTCATATATTACATGTATTTTTGCAAACATTTTGATTTATCGCTAATTTCTACAGGTTCACCTAATGTTCCCTACATTGGATAACTTCACATCTATTTCTATTCATTTATTATCTACAACACTATTGTAAGTAAAGGTATATATTTTTCAATTCTATCCTTTCATTTAACTTATTTGCTTCTTACTAAAAATTATTTAGCTTCAACATTTTGTGTTGCTTTGTTCTTTTCTCGAAGCACCATCCCTTATTACACCTACATGACACATACTGAGCTTCATTTGGGGCATATGTATACACATACTATTTTAAAAAATTATCAACTATTGATACCTTCTCTCTTGCAGGAACATATCGAGTCTCAATCTCTATAAATGTGCACCTTAAAGGGTACACTAAGAAAGGGGTGGGCTGACTATTGGTGCTTCATAAGATTATTTTCCCCTATAATACCACTTATTATCTACACAACCTTATCCTATGTACTTCCTTAAGCCTTGCCTCATCTCTTACACAATCCTCTAAACAATTCAATACTTTAATTAGATCCTTTATAAGCCTAAACCCTCTTTTGACATTTATCATACTCTATCAACTTGGGTCGACCTTGTATTTAATTTGTTAAAAGCATGCTATGGGTCTAAGTCAACTCTAGATGACCTAGACTGGGACCTATTATCACTTAAATTTGCACCCTTTGAGAAGGATTTTTAGGCCTCCTCACCCAAGTGATACAATGGAATCACTAATAGTTTGTGGGTGACCTAAAGATGGAGTAAATCTCTAGAGAGGGTTGGTTCCCGTAGTGAATCACCTACACTAACACTAACTCTACTCAAAATACAAGGAAAAGGGATAGGAGAGGAAAATGGATAGAATAAAACACAAATAAACCTAAACTAAAAAAGAGGTGATACACTAAAAATGTGATACTTAAATTTCTTGCTTATGCACAATAGAACTAAAATAAACTAACACACATACATAACTCCCAAATTAGGAACTCTTGCATATGTATTTAATAGAGAGGTAGAGATATCTATGACAACATTAAGAGGGGAATAATTTATCACCACATATAAAATTATATAAAAGTTAAGAATATACACACTAAGACCTGTAGAAGAAAACCCATCTTTCATAGAGGTGAGGAAATTGGACATAATCTAGGGGGAAAATTCTTCACCACAAGGGAAGAATCAACAAATCATAAATTTAGACAAGATCCAATTATGAAAGAAGTCAAAAATAATCTTTCTATTATTTTCAAGGAATTTACAAACTTTCCAAGAATTATTTACAAAGGAAAGATCCATGATTTTATAGATTACAAAGGAGAAGAGAGGAGATGAGAGAGAAACTTCATGGGAGGAGAATAAATTTGACCCACATTATTTGTCTCGCAAGTGATTAATAATAAGGTGCTTGTCTTGTGCAAAAAATGAGTTAAAAGGTGAATATTTAATTTGGACATGATCACTCTCTATTTATCTTTGTCTCCTGCCTTTTATGTGACACCAAAAATGGTGCCCCACCATAACACATATGAGCAAAAATCATGAATAGTGAATTCTTGTCTCTTCCTCCATGTGCATACAAGATTCCAAGAAAAATTTCAATCAAATTTTGACCTTACATAATATATTAAATCATATATCCACTCAAAAAATACACCCCACCTTCACACATGTGAGAGCAAGCACATGTGAATCAGTAAAGATAAGAGGATATGTCCTTTAGTGATATGCCACACCCCACCTTCATACATGTGAACTTTTCCTCATAAATATTCTTTATGGGCCATGTCACATCATCTAAAATCCACTTCATCACTGTGCCACATCACCATGCACAATCACTATGAATAATAACCATGAATAATGTCTATGTGAATAGTGTTTTGTAAGTAGTGTTTAGTGAATAGTAATCTTACTCCTGTTAGTAAACATGGTGTGAACTCATAAAGATCAGGTAAAAATTACAATCTATTTTGTAGCTAAATAGTGATTGGAACAATTAACATTTTGGTGACCTCTATAGGATATTTACCTACTAGTCAGAAATTTGGTAGCCTTATACAGTCCATTGGGCATAGAGTCATATATGTTCTATCATAAATATGATTATTATCATGGTTACAATTGTTATATTGTGGATCCTATTTCCACATTAAAATTTATTTAAAATACAATACATTAAATTGTACTATACACTCTTTAAAAAAAAATTAGATCCCCTTAATGGGGAACCATTATGGGTTGACTTGGCCCATGGTTTTGGTACCCATTATTTTGTAAAACTACTATGTTGATGTATTATATATAGATTGACATTCAGTAGGTAATACATTGGGGGAATCTGAGTTTGAGAAAAAAGAATAGAGTGTGTGAATTCAGGTGTGAATTCAAGAGAGTTTGTTGAGCACAACTTCAAACAATATATTTATGCATTGTAACTGTGAGAAGATTGATTTGAGAGTGTATTTTACTCTTGTGGATTTTAATAAAATTTGATCAAGTGTTTCTTTGTGGATGTAGCCCACATTGGGTGAACCATGTTAAATCATGTCTTTTTGTTGTGCATTTTTATTTTTATTCTTTATGTATCTCTGTTTATAGATCTTATTATTATGATTATGTGAAATTGTTTCACATTAATTTTTGATTTTATTCATAATATAAATGCCTTGAAACAATATTTGAATATTTAAAATACCTTCCTCACAAGTGACGAACCACAACAACTACATGTGCATGTAGGCACTTGGAGGAAAAAAATACAACTAAACTTCTAAAACAACGTGCACTTAGGCACTTGGAGGAAAATAAAAAACAAACTAACCTACCCTAAACTAACCAATCAGAAGGCCATTTACACAAATCCATTGACTGGTTCTAAAAAATAGATGTTGTTTCTATTATGGTATCTTATTACTCATGCTTTCTAGGTTCTAGCTATGTTATTAGACTTTAACTAGTTTTGTTCTATGTGGGGGTTTGTCCCACATTGCCTAGTTTAGCTTACATATTGTTTTGCCTTGCCTATATAAGCAAGTTATCTTCTTTGTAATATAAATGCTTCGTAATGCTTCGTAATATTTTTCATATATTTTGTGAATAACAATTATCTTGTTTACAATTGATTTTCTTTCTTAGTGTGTATGTTGAAACATCAATGGTTGTAGTAATGATCCATTGGAGAGATCTTGATTGAAGAGTTTTGGTAACTCTTTCATGGTACGACAACTACCCTCCAATAACCATTACTTATCTCGTAATTTCCTTTCCATTTAGATTTGCATTTTTATGCAATTCACAGTTTCCTATGTTAGAGGTATAATCACTAAGAGGAGGGTGAAGCAGTGATGCAAGATATTCAAATTTAATTCCAGTGCTTTCAAACTCTTAATAAATTACCACAAGCATTCATAGAATATACAAGTCATTCATAATAATTAATAATATATAATGAAATATCACACACACAACACAAGATGTATGTGGGAAACCCTCTTGGGGAATAAACCCCACTCTCAAGCCTACAAGATTATGGGATACAGTCTTGTAAGAAGTATGCAACCAAGAGAATTTAGTGAAACACATACTTCACAAGGAACACCTACCCCTAAGGATGGTCAAGTCCTTCTGACCTAGATTTTGAGCACCCTCCTAACACCTGTGATATGAGAACATCCCTTAATCACTAATTTCTTACCAATCTGATGGAGATACAATGTATATCAACTCTCTTCAACTTTACACACTCTCTCTAGCCTTAACACTCTCTCAATATATCTATAACCACCTTTTGAATCACTCTACACTTCTCAGCAACAAATCTACCACAATATAAACAACATGAGTGAATGGTCATACACATAGTCCACACTATGATCTACCTCTCAAATCAACTTCTAATCTCACACAAACATCTCCTATCCTTCACTCACACTCAAAGCATCCAAAATATCCTCTTGGATCAACTTATATCTCTTCACTCATTCTCAATCTTCAAACCTACAAGAGAATTTTTATGTCATCATAAATATGACCTATAGGTCATACACACAATCCTCAACTAGTTCTACTCTTCAATCCATCCACTAGGCACCCTCACTCTCCTTTGCCCCTCAACTCTATACTCTTGTTCCACATCAACACTAGAAACTATAAACTTTGATTTTACTCTTATAGAGAATTCATGAATTCCATCTTATTGGATGGACATAAAACTTGCCTTAATCCTTAAGACTCCTCTCACACTAAAACATATCTCAATAACACCTTCATAGGTTGACCATAGCATCCACAGGTCACCCTTAAGAAACTACACCTTTAAATTAGGCTTTAATAGCCATTATATGTCTTATGGAGCCCTTTTAATCTCTTTGAAGCTTCACTAAGCAAAAAAATAACACTAGATCACTTCCAAATACATATTCCCTCACCACATGACCTTTTTGACATCTTCAAATGATTACATCTATCACTACACTCCTCTGCTATAGCAAAATAGTTCATTCATTGGCCTTATACACAAAAACATCATGAATGAGCACATATTCAAATTATAATCATTTGACCATATACAATATGGATTTTTCAACCTTCCAAAATATATACAAATCAACCTTATGGAGTCTAAAACACTTTCCAATAGCTAAGTCACCTTGAACCATCCAAATACCATCAAAACAAACTCAAACATCCTTCTTAGGTCACTTGAAAAACATGGTCAAATACATAGTCAACTTTGGATCTCAATAAATTTGATTTTATGAAAATTTAAACCTTATAAATAGATTCTCTAAATGCACCTTGAAGTCATCTTCGATTTTGTCATTTTACATCAACAATAAATTCTTCCTAGATCAAAAGATATTATGAAAATGTTGTAGACTGGTTTACCCTTTATTAATTCAAATGCCAATGGTCATTATTAAACATCAAACACTTTGACCTCATCTCATGCACCCTAGAAAATTTAAACAAATACACACTGTTGATCTCCTTTGAAAGTGTCTTAGCTTTAAATATCAATGTTGATTGTAGATCTTTGATCTGAGCTACTATGATTAAGACACTTGGCACCCTTGCATGCCTTTTGAGAACATTTATATCAATCCCCACTCTTGTGCCAATTTTTAGTCGTACATACCTTTTGAGCACACTGATGTCAATCCCTTTTCTTATGCCACTTGGCAATCTTGCATGCCTTTTGAACACACTACTCTCAGTCCTTGCTCTTGTGTCACTTGGTAGTCCCACATGCCTTCTAAGCATATTACTGTAAAACTTCATGCACTTATGCCACTAGGTAATTCTATGTGAAATCTGAGCATCCTTTGACATATTGACTTAATATGCATCGTTTATCTCCACTGTATGGCTAAACACTCATTATTGGATATCCATTTGTATGAACACCCACATGTCATTGATCTGTTATTAACACATAGATATTGAGACACTTGTCATCAATGCATTCATTCTTAGGTAACATTGATATTCTAACTTTACATTCATCATTATAACTCCATCACTTGATTAAACATGCACTATAGATATCCTCTTGCAATTTTGGCTAAGTATAGAAACTCAGTGAACTCTATCTGAGAGGCCAACTTTGCACTCTTATATATTTTGGTATGTTCAACCTCATGACCTAAAATTTTAACCACATGATCAAATTTCATAGGGGAATCCATCAATATATCAATATTATCCTATAACCTTCACATGTGTGAAATACAATTTCATCAATATTCTTACACATATTTTTCTATCATAGAATGAACTATGCCTAGATGAACATAATGAAGAACAGGAAAATAACATGCACTTACACTCTCATTCCAAGCATTATTTACACCATATAGTGTCTATAAAACATGATATTATCATAAATAACATTCATAAACTTCCTATTCAAGCATATACTAAAGATCCATGCTTACATACTAGGCTACCAAGCCTATGCCAACACACTATTCACATGTTTGTCTTCTCTCCTTGACTTGAACCACATCAACATGCTAGATACAAAATGATAAGCCTCAAACAATACTTACCTTATATTATATGCATCCAAATCCTTCATTTCATAACTTCAAGCTCAAACTTATCATTATCATGACATCACCACTTTATCATTACCTTTAACATCAATGAAAACACTTGCCAATGATATCCCCCTTTGTCATTAATGGCAACCTCTTCTTCTCCTTAAACCCCTTTGCCATAAATGACAAAGTGGAATAAAAATCTACCAAGTATCCCTTAAAATCATATATGTATTCAAATATACTTCTAGGTGCTCAAGATACTTACATACCTTACATGTATATGTACCAATAGCTCCCCCTTTGACATACACTAACATGAACTTGAGCTTCTTTGATCCTTAGACATGTTTACCTACAAAACTCACAAGCTCCCTTTGATTATGCATGAAGATTCAACACATTTTCATAATGATTCTAACATCTCACATATGATCCCCCTCACAACATGCACAACTTGGATCATGACATCTTCAATAGTTCTCCTAAATCAACTAGATATGTAAAATCTTCAAACATAGATCATCTTCTTCACTATATATAGCTCTATGAAGACTAAACACACATGAAAACCAAAAAATACTTTAATTCAATTTGAAAAACACTTAGTGGGACCCCCCTAAAGTCATCTGAGCTTAATCACCCTTTGATTTTATTCAGACCATCACAAACCATGATAAAACAACACACCTTCATACTTTTCTTTCTCAAGCCACTTGCATGACCACCAACTCTACCTCTACACTATAACTCCTTCAAAGACCTATGGATAAAAATCATGAACTTATTTCTCCCCCTTAATAAATGAGCTTCTAATGATCAAAAGTTTTTTGGCAACATAGGATCATCAATTCTATACTAAAATAACATTGGTCTAAAAAAATAATCAAAAAATCCACATACCTCTATACTGATTGGAATTTTGATCTAGAGAAAACACACTTAATTCCACACTTGTAACTCTTCATACCCTACCTTTAGAACCAAAAACCCTAAATGCATCTTAATCACACATACTTGCTTCTTCATAATAAATATGTCTCTTAAGAAGCATAGGTAGAGACACCCTACTTCACATGGTTCCTTAGAACAATGTGAAACCAGGAGTTACCCACATCTCCTATGTTACTTATTTTATCCTCTTATAGCTATAGGACCAATTTTTCTCCTTATTCTTCTTAGGCTTAATAAAAATAACTTACTCATCTAACACAACATTTTCCTTCTATTCCAATATTTAATTGACAACACATGGAGATAACATAGATTCATGACATATCTTTTCAATTAAAGAAATTTATTTGTAGTTCAAAACCTCATCACTAAGTATTTCCATTTGATGTTTTTTACAAGAAAATTACTCAAAAATAATAATATGTTCACTTTGATCCACACACAACTCAAAACTAGCCTCAATGAACACCTTGGTCTTCTTCTTGAGCTTGGTCTCTTCATCGACAACATGAGTAGATAATGAGAGCCCTTAGAACTCTTCAAATTCTATAGAATTCTCCACCATAGCAAAAATATTACTTGGACCTTAAAAATTATCATGAACCACACTTACCACCTTTGGTTTCTATGAGTTAAATAGCCTTATTATTTGCATTATAGGAGTCTGATTAAACTTGTTTTGACTTGATAAACTTTGCTTGCAAATCCTAGAAATGTGACCAATCTTCTTAAAGTGAACTCAACTAGCCTTACCTAATTTGAATAAAATATTTAAATGTGTCCTATTTCATAACAACTAAATCACTCATCTTTATTCATGTTATTTGACTAATGATTCCACTCATTCTTAGCAAGTCTTCTACACTCTCTAGCCCAATGACCAAATTGATTACAATTGTAATAATAACCATTTTATTTGGCATACCTCATAGCATTTGGTTATCTAATATGATTAGTATTCATTCTAAAAACATCTTCATTCCTTGATTTATTGTTGACCTTCAAGGTCTGATTGTCCTTGTTTACATTAGTCTTCACCTTGTCTTTAGTTACATTCTTTTTTTCTTAGTATCCAATACTAGTTTTATCACTAGCATGCTTTTAACTATTCATAATGTTGTCTATATCACTTGAGCTCTTTTAAAATATCAAAAATGACTTCACCTTACTATATGTCTTCTTTAACTCAACTTTTAATGACTCATTTTCAATCACATACCTTGAACACTCAACTTCTTTAGCTTTTAGGCTTGTAGATAAGATTTCCAATTGACAACTGAGATGCTTGACTATACCTTCATGTGCCTTGGTTTCTTCATCCATTTTTGCCTCAAAAACATTGAATGGATCCTCATATTCCTTGATTTGTGACTTCATTTTGTTATTAGTCTCCTTCTCAATCTTTAGTTTTTCAAGAGTATTCATTAATTTAGTCTCACAGTCCACCTCATCTTTATCATCATCTAAATCACTCCAAGTAGGCTCTTCTTGATATGATAAAATTATTTCTTCTACCATGAAGAGGGATTCATATTCAATAGGTTCATCATATTCATAATCATACTCAGAGTCACTACCTTCACTCTCAGAGTACTACATTCTTTTTTGGTGTAGAGACTCTTTTTGTCCTTGAAGTACTTCTTCTTATTGTCAAACATTCTGAATCCATTCTTGTTTTTATTAGACCTAAATGATCTCTTGCCATCATCATGACATTGGCCATGCTCTTCATCATCATTATTCTTATGATTTTGAAGGAACTTGTTAGCAAAGTGTCCTATTTCTCTATAACTGAAACATTTGAAGGGTAGTTTACCCTTATACTTACCTGAGCCTATTTTTAATTTACTTGTAAAAAAAGCTATTAGTTCATCATCAACTATCTCATCATACTTGAATTCTTTACCTTGCATTCTCTTCCATTTTGGCTTCATTTCTATCTTGAATGCTTCTTCCTTCTTTCATGGTTTGTCCTCATCATCTCTCATCTCATAGGTAGTAATAATACCATGCAATTCATCCATATTCAAATATGTAAGATCATGACTTTCCTCTATATAAGACACTTTTGAATCAAACTAGAGGGATAGAGACCTTAATATCTTTTTTAATACATTATATTCTTCAAGCTTCTCTCCAAGACCTCTGATAATGTTCACAATCTCTACAAAAAAGATGCCACAAAATCTTCTTACTTTATCTTTAGAATCTCAAATTATCTTCAGTGATTTTATAATTTAGCCAACTTAACCTTTGAATCTCCTTCATAAATGATTTATAATTTGTCCCATATCTCTTTATCAAATTTACAATGGATTACCTCTGTGAACTCAGTCTCTGTAAGACCATACATGATGGCATTTATTGCCTTAGAATTGTTCTAAAATAGCTTCTTGTCTGTAGCAGTAGATGGAGTAGTAGTAGGTGTAAAATAACCATCCACAATAGATTTCCAAGTGTCAAACCCTAGGGACATGATGTAGGTTGCCATAATCACACTCTAAAAATCATAACTATATCCATTGAACATAGGTTCTTGCTTAGTTGAAAATCCTCCTTGAATTTGATATCTACCCATATTATACTTTGGATCACCTTTAAGCTTAAAGCCTTTACAAAGGACCTACTTTGATACCAATTATTAAAGGTATAATCACTAAGGGGGGGGTGTGAATCAATGATATAAGATATTCAACTTTAATTCTAATCTTTTCAAACTTTTAGTCAATTACCACAAACATTCATATAATATAAAAGACATTCATAACAATGAACAATAGATAATGCAAGATCACACATAACACAAGATCTATGTGATAAACCTTCTTGGGGAATAAAACCCACTCTTAAGACTACAAGATCATGGACTGTAGTCCTATAATAAGTATGCAACTAAGAGAATTTAGTGAAACACCTACTTCACAAGGAGCACTTAACCTTAAGGATGGTCAAGTCCTTTTGACCTAGATGTTGATCACCCTCCAAATGCCTATGATATGATAACACCTCTTAATCACTGATTGCCTACCAATTTGATGGAGATACAATATATATCAACTCTCTTCAACTCTGCACACTCTCTCTAGCCTTCACACTCTCTTAATATATCCAAAACCACCTTTTGGATCAATATATACTTCTTAGTAATGAATCTATCACAATATCAATAACATGACCAAATGGTCATACACATAGTCCACACTCTGATCTGCCTCTCAAATCAACTTCCAAGCTCACACAAATATCTCATATCCTTTATTCACACTCAAAGAATCCATTTTGGATCAACCTAGATCTCTTTGATCATCCTCAATCTTAAAAACTACAAGAGTACTATTATGACATCAGAACTATAACCTAAGGGTCATACACACAATCCTCAACTAGCTCTACTCTTCAATCAATCCACTAGGCACCCTTACTCTCCTTTGTCTCTTAACTCTATACTCTTGCTCCACATCAATGCTAAAAACCATCACCTTTGATTTCACTCTTTATAGAGCATTCATGAATTCCATAGTCTTGGTTAGCCATAAGACTTGCCTTAATACTTAAAACTTCTCTGACACCAAGACATGACTCAAAAACACCCTCATAGGTCAACCATAACATCCATGGGTCACCCTTAAGAAGTTACACCTTTCAATTGGGCCTTAGCAGCACTTATAGGTCTCATAGATACCTATTCATCTCTTTGCAACTTCACCAAGCAACAAAAGAACACTAGATCACTTCTAAACACATAGACCCTCGCCACATGAACCCTTTAACATCTTCAAATGATTACATTTATCACTACACTCCTCTGCTAAAGAAAAAGAGATCAATTTTTGAACTTATACACAAAAACACCATGAATGAACATGTTGTCACTTGGATTTAAACCCTTTGATGAGATGTCCTAGATCTCCTCAACCAAGTGGCACAAGTGAAACACCTCTAGGTTGTGGGTAGCCTAAGGATGAGGTGAATATCAAAATAAGGCTAGTTATCTTGATGTACCACTTGTAGATCACTACTAAACCTATGATTTGGGGGAAAAGGGAGAGATAAAATTTAAAGTAAACTATCCTAAAGGAGGTGGTACACTAAATTTATTTATAACTACCAACTAGTTGCATGTGACACATGAGAATAAGGGACTAACTGAACATACACTTCTCTAATCAGCATCTTCTCACATCAATATTTCATTATGAGGTTGTGATGAATGTTTAGGCCAGGAGGAATAAAAAGAGGCCTAAGATGGCAATGTTTGAATAGACTAACTCACTCAACCTTCACACATCAATAAAACACTTTACATGACCTGCAATAAAAATCTTTCAAACTGAAAATAGGTGAGAGAATGAGACAATATACTAATGAAATAAGAGTTATCACTAATAAATACTAATCATCTAAGTAAAAAAAAATATGAATAATCATGGAAGAGGTAAAAATTAGTAGTCTTTATTGATCTATGGTATGCAAATGAGTAGGGCTTCATCATACTTAGTTGAAGCATAATTTATAAAGGCCAAAATGGTTAGTTCCTATAGAACTTGAGAGAAAGAAGAGAAGAGAGAATTCCAAAGGTCACAAGGACACTTTTCAAGCTAATAGAATGAGTTACATGTGCATGGGAAGAGGATGTGAAATGGACCATGTAAGGTCAGAAGAGACAAGTGGTTTCCCAAGTCATGAAACTCATTAAAAGTGGCATGAAATTCCCTTTACTGGCTCAAAAAACTACATTCATTATTCAACACTATTTGAATTCACCAAAACTAACTAGGGATAGGTTTGATGATTAGAATGAGAGGGAAGGATTTTAGACATGTCTTTCCATGCATTAGTGGCAATCTTGATCATTTGAAATCATCTATAAATGAGTTATCACTACCTACACTTAAATAAAAATCCTCTTTTAGTCACCCCTCACACTTGGCATCCAAAAAGGAATCAATTTCTCATGGAAATACATGAGTGTATGACACTTTTCAAGACCATCCATGGACTTAAAAGCATCAGGTACACCTTAAAAAGACATCCTCTTATAGTTTTCATACTTCTCACCATCTTGTTCACTATGTTAGGTTTGATTGGCTAAGATGAAGTAGTTGGTAAACACACTTAGGGTTTTTTTCAAGTCATAAAATTGACATGGGAATTTATATTAAGTCTTAAGCTTCCCTTCCATGTGATTATCATCTCTTGAAACCTCCTATAAATTATACAATACATAAAATATTTACGAAAAACCTATTTTTACCATGTCCATACCAATTTTTTACAACTCATCCTAATGGTAGGGAGCCTAAGTCTTATACCTCTTCCCATCATCATTATAGGAAAACTATGCCATTTGGGTAGCTTACCATCTTCATTTCCTTCATTGGGTCTTGACTAAGGGTTTATGAGGGTTTTGAGTGCTCTAGAATCTTAAGGTTTATTCATGCAAATATGACATTGAAGTTTCCAAAAAATTAAACTAAAGCATAGTTTAATACCTTAATTAACTTCCCCAAACCTATTATATCTCCATGCACAACCTCCAAAAATATGTGATCATCTAAAATTTTCCTATTAAGCATGATTCTTCATTCCCTATAGGTTTGAGCTAGTTTTAAGCCAAAAGTGGCTCTTCTTATGCTTTCTCTACAAGTTTGAGGCATGCACACATCTGAAGTGACCCTGTAAACATGATCCAATCAATTTGAGTGATCATCCAAGATAAAAAGTGTGAATGACTACCAAATTGGCTTTGGCTTAGAATCTTGTCTAATAACCCTGATTGTAACCCTTATGGCCTAGGCCTTCCAATTGGGATTATTTACATTCCACAAGCTTTAATACCTCTATAATTACCCCACAAAAATTCTTTAACAAGTTATAATTCCCACCTAAGGTTATCAATGAAAATGTCCTCTCATTTGGGCTTTAAGCCTAACCATGCCTAATAGGCCTGCCTACAAGTTTGAGGGTCTAGGAAACATTATTGGTATTCCTCGATATATGCAATGTTTACACATTTTTTCAGGTTTCTTAAAACTCCACACACCTTCTAACAATGCTCACCCAAATCCTAGTCCATCATTCATCACCCTTTTTCAAAAATGTAGGGTGTTTCTCATAAAAGGAGTGCCCATTGTCTGAGACAAAACATAGGGCACTCCCATATTTTCTTAGATAATGGTGAATGTTTTAAAGGATTATATAGGTAGTAAAAAACCTCTCTAAAAATTTTCATCCCTTTTTCAAACCATTTGAATTTCTAAAATCTTTGAAAACCAAGACAAACCTGTGAACAAATAACCTGTGTGCAAGGTTCAACCGTATAGACTAATGTATTACAATATTAGAGCCCTCTCTCTCTTAATTTACACTATCAAGATCCTGTTGAAATGCATTCCATAATTTTGGGGGTCTTTTAAACAAATTTATCCAACACTTCTCATTTCATACTTCTCCAATTGATTGTCATGAACTACAAATGTGTTCTTACTTAAGGACACTTGTAGATGGAATTTCATGTTTAAAGCCTAAGATAATGTATAAAAAATCTTAAGGGTTCCTTGGAGTTATTTGGTGTTATCTTGGATCCATTGTATTCACTTTGTATAGGCTATACCTTGTCAAAACACACTCCCTTTGCTCTCTACCTCTCACAGTCAACTACAGTTGATTGTGGGAGGTCTTATAGGTGTTCTTGCCTATTATAGGCCTTGAATGCAATGAATACAACCATATTTGAATATATATACACCATAATCTAACTAAATTTTTTATTTTTATTCCTAGAGTGAGGTTTATCATCGAGGTTATCTAAACCACTTTTCTTTATAACCATACAACTAGCCTGTAGGTGTATATTTTGTGATGAAAGAGACCTGTGAGTGGTACTGTATGATCTTATATTGCATCGTAAATTATTTAAGTAAAAATTTGAACCTAATTAAGTTCATTTTAAACATTAAGTTCAAACTATCATGAATGCATTCCTTATACTACCACTTTGGAAAGCAATGACACTCAATCATTCAAATCTTGTAGATAATAGTGAGGAAAATTAGTGTTCAAATAACAACTTTGGGTTTCTTATCAGTTGTCTTCCATTATTCCTCTATATTTTAAAAATTTTACCTCCTTTGATATGGATATAGAATGAGTTCATTAGGAGTGCTCAAGACTCTCATATCATTGTCATAAATCAATCTCCCAAAAGAGCTAGGTCTCTATTTTGCACTTTTGGGGTTTTGATCCTTGAGATAGTCATTGAGTCTTTGAACATGATCTCCCACCTCTATTTATCAATATAAAACTTCAAATAGTTTTACAATGTTATCAACCCATGCTAATATTTTAATAAGAGTTTAAACATGTGCATCATCACTCCATATGACTAACCCTCTATTAACGGCACCTGTAGGTGGACACTCCATTGTGCAGGTAGTGAGGATGAAAATTGTAGGTAGTATGCAATATTTACATGCTTATGACCAACTCTATACTTCTTCAAGGTTTCCAAGTATACTATTAGCATTATAAAAGATGGATTTACCTATTAAATCTCCCATTAGAACATGATGTCATCTTAAGAGGCTCCTATAGATGCACTTTGGGTTGCATATAGGCAATAAGCATGAAATGTTCCACATACTCAATAAATATGCCTTTATAATCCATTAATATACTCTCAATGTGTTCAAATGAAGCAGTGTGATATTATAAAACTTGATACAAACTCTCACACTTCCTTTTCAACATTGAACTCTTCGTTCATGGCACCTATACATGTTCATTAATGGTGGAAGACTATATATGTTACATATAACTACAAAATCATGGAAATTACTTTGAATAATGAAGTTTTAAGGTAAATGGAATCATTATATCATTGAAAACATGTAAATAAACCTAAAAACAACCCCCTAAAGTCACCATAAAATCATGAAGGTTCTATAGATAACAAAAACTACCTACAACATAAAATGCTACATTCTCTTATAACCTGAGATACTTAGCCCATAAAAAAATTTGAAATATGAAAGAAAACATGGATAGAATTTTATAAGAGATCAAACATCATCTAGAGCCAAAATCACCAACTAAATTATATGGACCTTTCTAAAATAGAGCAAAACCTATAGGGTGTAATAAATAATGAGAGAAAAAAATAGTCAGCTTTTAAAGATAGTTCATAAAGCATGGTTGACAAATACTTGAAATATTTTTATGGAAATGAATATATTTGAGTGTAATTTCACCTCCCAAAGGCATTTTGCCTAAAACTTCTCCAACTGTCCATATCAAACACAAACCTATTGACTGGTTCTGTGTGTCTAGAAGGGTGAGAAAGGAGAATAACAAGTTTAGCTCAAATTTGGCACTTTTATAGAATTTAAAACATGTAATTGAGCTTTAGGAAGATAAATAGATGTTCTATGACCTTATCCAATGTGACACCTTCCCCCATGGGTCGTACAAAAGTCAAACTCCTTTTTCCTTTGATTTCTTGATCTTTAGTTAAATAAACCACAATTTTTAGATAAGATTGACATTTGTGATAGGGAATCTGACTTTTTGGATGTTTTAAAGGAAATTAGGACACTTGGACACCTTGAAAACCATGCCACTTGCATTTATGACCCCTAAAAGCCTTCTAAGTGACTCAAAGTGACATATTATTTAGACCATGATCATGTCTAATATAGAATTAAATGACATCAAATATATTATAATACACCCTATGAAATAATATTAAACTCATTATAAACATCTAAAGACCAATTTTTTTACCTATAGGGGTCCCAATTTGACCTGTAGGGTCAAATTTGGTCAATTGAACACACAGTCAACTTCTAAGCATTTGTTCATATAGAATATGGATTGTTCAACCTTCTAAAATCCATACAAATAGAACTTAGTGAGTATACAACACTCTATAATATTAAAGTCACCTTGAAACATCAAAATACCATCAAGACACACTCAAACATCCTTCTCAAGTCATTTGTAAAACATGGTCAGGTACACAGTCAACTTTGGAGCTCAATAAATTTGATTGTATAAAGATTCAAACCTTATAACTAGATTCTATAGATGCACCTTGAATTCATCTTCAATTTTTTTTCACATCATGACTAAATTCATCTTAGATCAATACATATTATCAAAATACTGCATACTAGTTTTTCCCTTTGTTAATTTAAATGCCAATGGTCACTTTTAAACATCAAACACTTTGACGTCATCTCATTCTCCTTATAAACTCTAAACAAATACACACCATTGATCTAATTATAAAGTTTCCTAGATTTAACTATCAATGTTGTTCATTTATCTTTGATCTGAGCTACCATGGTTAAGACACTTGGCACCCTCGCATACCTTTTAAGCACATTACTATCAGTCCCCACTCTTGTACCACTTGGTAGTCCCATGTGCCTTCTGAGCACACTACCATCAGTCCCTACTCTTGTGCCACTTAGTAGTCCCATATGACTAGGAATAATAATACAACCATGGATAGAGGTAACACATCAGCTCCAAGAGCTCATACCCATCCCTACTCATTGATTAGGCCTTCCAATTCCTCTTTTCACTCTGATTACTCTTTCTCACTTATGGTATAATTTACTTCATATAGACTAGTCAAATTTAACCTTATATAAATTTAACATAGAAATATGAATATTCATAAAACTTTTCATGAATGTTTGAGACAAGTCTTGAGATTTAACAATCATCTATTAAATTACCTAGTCATTCACAAAAATCTTCCTAAAAAAATAATACTATTAACAACCCATTTTCTGCGGGACCCAAACACTATCAAGAGACCAAAAATACTTTATTATAAACTTGAAGAGGTCATATACAACCTCTAATCATCATCCTAACCTTTAACCATCTTTTTGAGCACCTAAAATAAATATCTGTCCAATCGGGTCTAAGAATAGGGTTTTAGCACTCAAAAACCTCCTTAGCTTCTTAACGATTGTTCATAAAGTTGTGCCCCTTAACTTATGAAAAAATTCTTAGAATTTTTTTTTAGGGACCTTACCCAAATACTCAAAAAAAATTATATTCCCATACAAACCCTGCACATGCCAACAAACACAAGAAAGTCCTTCTCAAGCTCACTAGATATCTTTCTAGCACCTCTTGAAGTTATCGAATCCTTTTTCTGACTTTTTACTTCAACCTTTGACCTATAACTTGGTAAATACACTTGAAAAATCCTATATAATCATCTCCCATGTAAATATAATCTTAACCACTCTAAAATCACTCTTTGACGCTTGACAAAGCCTCACTAGCCCACTTAGGCCAACTAGGCCAATAACCAAGCTATCATGTAGATCACTTGCCACATATTGGAAACCATACACTTGACCTCTTATCACCCTATACATGTATAAAATGTATATTAAAAGCATACTAATCTCCTTACCATGTCACATAAGCCATAATGATAAAAACCCCATAAGCAACTGTAGAGTAAAAAACTCTACATTTTTCATTTTCTGATTTTCAGTTGTGCGCTCCAAGTTTTGGCCCTGCGCATTTTAGTTTCAAGGCAGTGAAGTTTTTGACATAGAGCATGGGAATGAGTTTATTTTGCCTAAATTTTTTCTAAGTGTCAAAGTCGTGCAAAAGCTGCCAAGTGTCATCGGTCGAGACACATTTTATTATTTTTTTAAGTTGCTCAGAACATGCCACGTGTCTAGTAGTAATTCAGTGTAGCACGACAAGTGTCGGTATCTGCATTTCATATTGGAATCCTCATTTCAAATTTATTTTGAGTTTCAAAAAATTCTTTCAATAAGATTTTCTCAGGATCAAGTGGAAGGCACCAAGTGGCAACTTTGGAAGGCTTCAATATGTTTTCTAAAAGCAACAGAAGATGCCAGATATCCCTAGCTGAAGAAAGCAGAAGCTGCCATGTGTCAACATCTAAAATATCTTCACTTTGTTTCATTGATAAGTAAATATTGTGGTGGGACCTATGTTTTTGTTTTTAAAAGTTAGTGGAATCTACCAAGTGTCACCATCTGTATGAATCTAAAATGAGTCCCAAATGTTTCTACAGTCTTGCTAAAGATCAACGAAAGCTGCCACGTGTTCTTTGTTAAAGATACGCAGAAAGTGACACCTATCCTTGTTACCTTTTTAAAGTTGCTCAGGTGAGAAGTGTGGTGGGTCCCATTTTCTATAAGTTGTTAAAGTTTCAAGTAGTGGACTATGACAGATGTCAAAGATGGAACTCTCTTGAGCAAATACATATAAAGAGTATAAGTTACACGAAAAGTGTCGTGTATCTTTGATAAGTGCATCAGAAGCTACAAAGTGTCATTTTTTGATATCTTTTGAATAATGAGAAAGTTTTCAAGTTGAGTAAGTGAAACACTCCAAGTGTCTTCACCCATTTTAACAATAGGAAGCATCCTATGTATCTATTTCATCCAATGAACTGTAGGGAGACAAAACATTTCAGATCCAAGAAATATATTTTGTTAGACACTTCCAGTTTAGTTAGAGTTCAGTTAGGCTGTTGGATTGGGAACGTGTAGGAAATCTAGAGCTAATTTGATGCTATATATAAGGGGCAGAGATCACCAAAATCATCATCAAAAGATAGAGAGAATTTTTTGTGAGAAATTGTTATCAGAAGTTTTAGACTTTTAGTTGTGGTTAGTAATGTCATTTGCCTTTGTTCTGTTTTCTTGAGTTAGAAAGTTTGTATAACTGTGCATGTTTCTATGCCTTTTATGTAACTGTAAAATTAATGAGAATATTGAATTTTGTGCCTTTGTTGATATTTTCTATGTCATTGCAAAATCATCTAAGTTGTGAGCCTTCGATTCTATCTATTTTCATCTTTTACATTGATCATGCCTTGTTTACTCTTTAATGTAATTGAATCCTAAAGATAGATTCACTGAGCTTTGAGAATTAAGGGTCAAATTAAATTTAGGTGCATTGCCATAGTTAGATTTTCTTTCATTGCATTTGTGTTTCTATTTAATTCCTATCCTTTTTCCCAAAATACTTTTGAGATAAAGAAGAACTAGCTTCTTTTAAATCTGGAGGTCATTTCAGGTTGCAAGTCCCACATTCCTGAAACTTCTCATTGTTGGTGTTGGAAAAAACACAATTTTAATCATCAACAATTTTTGGCACACTCGGTGGGACACCATCTTGAATTTTCTTTCAAGACCGTATGAACCAGAGAGCTACAAGGAGTTAGAGTTATGGACCAGTAACAAGATCTCAATTTGTTGTAAATCTAGGTATTCTTTTTCCACCATTGGTAACTAGTCCAAGAAGAAGGGTCAATCAGTTTATACCAATACCAAGACCAAACATGGGAGCTCCTATACCCCCAAGGAATTATGCAAGTTGGAACATTGGCGGTCCTTTGATCCTTCCAATACCACCAGCCACTTGGGACCCTATTCCAGTAAATGCCTTGAAAGCTCTGCCCAAATTTAGTGGGCAAGATTTCAAAACACCTGAAGAACATCTTTAGGATGTGTCTGATGTATGTGCTATACATGTGGTCACACAACAGAATGTTGCAATAAGATTGTTAGCAACTTCTTTTAAAGGAAAGGATCTAGAATGGTACAGATCTTTGACCCCAAATACAATATCTACATGGGATCAACTTAGAGATATTTTCTTTGAAATATTTGAAGAAAAGGGTGATAAATATTCTTTATTACAACAATTGATTACTATCAAAAGGGCACCACAAGAAGCAATGACTGACTTCAATTCAAGATTTCAAAAGACTTGAGAAAGAATCCCTACTACAACAAGACCATTACTAGGGATGGCTATAGTATTCTATCTTAAAGCTTTAAATTCAGATATATCAGTAATGATTCAGTCACTTGGAGGTTAGACTTTGCTAGAGGCTTATGACTATGTAGTTTGAGCTAAAAATAATTTAATAAATGCTGGAAAGTTGCCCCCAAGGCCTCCCATGCCCATGTTTCTAGAGATTTCCTTACCGTTGCCTCAAGAAGCCCCTAATTTCATATCCCCACCTATGTCTATGTATAAATATCCTCAACAACCTACTAAAGAACTTGTCCCTACCTAGTTATCTGAGATGGATGACATCAAGAACATCTTAAGGACATTTTCTAATGAGTTAATTAACATAAAAAGATAGAAAAATCCTTATCCTAAACCCCAATATCAAGGATACCAAGGAAATAGATTTCCACCACAGCCAAACTAGTATCAGGGTAATCAAAGGCAAAATAACCCTCAGTGAGCAGACCAATTAGTTGTAGTCCCTACACCCTAACGGACTGTTCCCCCAAATCCAAATAGAGAGATTGTTCAAGGGTAGAATAATTATGTAGATGGCACCAATGCCTGGTGTTTCCCTTGTAATAATGCTCATACAACCAGAGATTGTCCCATGGGTAATCTACAACAAAAGGTAGCAGAGCAAAGAAGAATGGATGGACAATTTGAAAGTACTTCTAACACTTAAGCCTACCATTCTCCTAGTATGAAAAATTTAGTTCTGATGGCTCAGATGCAAGGGATATCTTTACAACAACAAGAAGAAATAGCCCCAAAACATGCTTTGTTTTCATGGGTCAAAGTTGAAGAGTCAGTATTCTTGAATGAAGCTTCCACTTCCAAGAAGCTAGTAGTACAGTCAGATTATTACACCAGATCAAAAAGAAGGACGATGGAATAGTTTGAAGTCACAAATAATGAATTTGTGGGGCCTCCTCCATTTGAAAGTCATCAAAACATAGCTGCTAGACAAGAAGTGCCTCAGCCAGTGCAGAACCAAGTAGTTCCTAGACAAGTTGAAGAAAAAGCAAGGTACCCTTATTTTTTAAGAACCCAAACATTGGGACCAGTGAATGTGGTGGATCAACTGAAGAGAACTCTAGCACAAGTGTCAATGTGGGACATATTAGCTATTCTTAATCAAAAGACATTTTTACAAGAAGCTCTGCAAGGTCAAGTAATGCCTAAATATACTAGCACCAAAGAAAGACTTGCTAATAAAGAAAAGCTCAAAGACACAGTTCATATGCAGACAATAGCCCTTGTGAACAATGTAGTAGAGGTAAGTAAATCCAAACCAGAGCCCTTCTATTTGACTCTGATAGTTGGAAATAAATTGTTGCATAATGCGATGATAGACTCAGGGGCTAGTACTATAGTAATGCCTAAGCAAATAGCAGATGCTTTAAAAATAAAGTATGAGCCACTTACTAGAGGAGTCATGCAGCTAGATGGAAAATCAGTGCAAATAATAGGGAGAATTAAACAACTCCCATTGCAAATATATACTTACCCCAATATAATTGTCAATCAAGATGTGGTAGTCATAGATATACCCCCTGTATTTGGTTTATGTTTATCTGGAGACTTTATAGCCAAGATAGGAGGATATATGTCACTTGATTGGTCTCATCTTATCCTAAAAACTAAATATGGTTCAAAGATGAAGATATTATTTGAGCCACTATATAAGGATCACATCACCAATGAACCAACCTCAAAATTAGAAGCAGCTCATGCTATGTTGAATAAGGAAGAAAGGGTTTTGTTGAGGAGTTAGGTGACTGGACTGAACATAATCAAGAAGAGGAAAATAATCATTTATTAGCTATGATGCAAAGTGACCCATATGGAAATTATGACTCCACTGGTCTGGGCACTTATGTCATATTTGATGAAGATCATAAAATCCCAAATGTTTTAAGGGAAGAAATGCCAAAAGATACCTCTTCTATCAATCCTAAGGTCTCTCAACATGAATTCTAGATTTTGAGTTGGAAGTCACAAGATTATGCCTTAATCTCTAATGAGGAAGAGATAATTTTTGATTTTCTTCACACTTTTCAAGATGATATGGAGGAGCATAGACACTTCCTTGATCATGATTTGAACAACTTGTTTGAAATCATTGGGGTAGGTTATACTATTCTTCAAAGAGGCTGTGAGCTATTGCAGATGGACAAGACAACATTGAGACTCAAATAAATATGCAAAATTACTGCAAGCTTTCAGACTTATCCTTTCAAGAGGTTTGATGAATTTGAAGATGATATTTTAAAATTCATTAAGAAGGATGATCATGCAATGGAACTCGAGTTTGAGGCAAAAAGAGATAAGCTAATAAATGATGTATATCAAAGGGCTTATGGTGATGAGAAAATAATCATTGATTTCTTGATGAAACATGCCAGTATCAAGAAATAACATTCGACAAGCTTTTAAGAACAAGAAGAGTATGTATATGTTGGAAGCATGTTTGACTCTGATTCACTTAAATGCAGGCCAATTAAGGTGGCATGCAAAAAGAATAAGTCACCAGAGCTTCATCCCATTCAACCACATTTTTGGCACCATAAGGCTTCTCACTATGAAGGAGACTTCAAAAATTTTGCTTTTGAGAAGGGAAAGATACCTGGTTAATGTATTATAGTTAGATAATTTCCCTTTCCTTGTTACTTTGTTTTCCCATTTTTTCTTTCTTGTTATTTCTTTTAAATAAGTGTTATTTGAACACATGGCCATGGCTTAGAGCCTTTTTCAAAACTCTTGACACATTAAAGCTCTCCCAAATCCTTAAATTCCCCAAGGTACCTTGCACAACCACCTTCATGATGTGTCTAACTCACTGTCCCATGAAGATTTAGTAAGATTTGCTAACAGTTATTCAATTTTAATGCCATTTTGAGACTTGATGGGTCAATAAATAGCTCATGACAAGATTTAAAGCTTACAGTGTCTCAAACATTCCTATGTCTACTATAAAACCCCTACTACTTGCATTTTCAGCTCATAGCAAACTTGTTTAAGTGAAAGTGCCTTCCCTATTGCAAAAGATTCATACCCATTACGACAGTTCACTATTTTCAAGAATAGATATAGATATGGAGGGAACACAGTCTTCACAACAAGGGTCTGGGATTTACGAATCCATTGACAGGTTTCTTACAAGCAAATCATATGCTTCAGCCCCTACACAACCATTAAAGACCTACCCACAGACTAGAGTCCTTGAAGTTGGTCATGCAAATGACCTAGCAAAGGTGAAAGATTTTGCAGACAGAATCATGGACCCAATTCTTTAAAGAACTAGTAGAAAAACTCTCAGAGAAGGGGCACATCAAAGGTGTATTTAGAGGGCCAAGGTTGGACAATATGAAACATTCGCAATGAGGATATGGAATTCATAGCTAGCACAATTCATTGTCCCAGGTGTGCATCCATGCCTTGACTTGGTTGAAATATGCACCAGATTGTTTCAAGCACCTTCAAATACCATACAATAGGGTCCATTCATAGTGCAAATTACACTAAAGGCTATCAGAGACATGTTAGCCATATATCATGACAAGACAACCATGTTTCCCACCATTGCCAAGATGTAAAAAATGTGGGAAAATGTCAATACTTAATTGAGATTTTTGAGATTAGAATTGCAATTAGGCGATGATCATACCACTGTGCCGACACTGCCTACAATAAGAACATAATTTTTACAAGATAGTCAAGATGCACTTTCCATGATGGCTTTCATTTTTAGAATGAAAGATGATATAACCATCTATGAATAACAAATGGCTATCCTCTTCAGATTGAAATATGTTGACAAGACTTAGGAGTATCAACTTGATTTCTCTAAACAGATTGCATATTCAATGGTGGAACAACTTGCCCAGTTTAAATCTAAAAGGATTTTCAGGTATTCTTCTTATCTATTTCACCTTATGTTGTATCAAAACTCTAGCATCTTTTCCCAACACATGCATCTAAATATGTATGACCCAAGATTCGGTCTACATAGGACCATTCCTATGTCTACATGGACACATATCTTATCCAAAACTAGTGACCCATATGATTGTAAATAGATTAACTCCAAGTGTTTTAAGCTTTATTCAAAATTGCACTATTCCTTGTGATTACTTTTTTGGATCCCATCATACTATTATTAGAGTCCATGGTTTTAGTGGAGAACCAGTGTTGCTACCTAAGATTTTAACCTTTAGGTTAGCATTCTTAGAGGTCACCAGGCAAGTGTCTATGGTAGATAATGAATATGGCACTAGGAAGAAAAAGAAGAAAATGTATGATGTTCCATGGGTGACAAACAACATGGCCCTAGAGGTTAGAGATGCTAAGATCATGTTGTTGAGAAATCTATCCTTCCTAGGTTTCTCTCTAATTGAATATAAATGGGTATATGACCCAAATGGTTTCATAACTTCATGGATCAGGACTAATAGGGTTGCTACCAGAATTGTGCATGAGGGCCATCCCTTTTTGGAAAATAGGAAAAATCTTAGGGAAGATATTCCTAATTTTTATGTTGAATTGATGGATTTGCCCCTTCAACAAGACATACCATGGGAAACTTTTTATGTTAAGCAAAGGGATTTTGATCCAAAAATTAGAATGACTTCTGGTTTATGAAGAGCATTAAAGAATAAAAACTGGAACACTGAGAAAATAAAAGCCTATTGGAGATATAAGCAAGAGATTTGTGAGATAACTCACTCTTTTGGAAATGTAGATTTAGATGAGAAATGGGAAGAACTCTGGGATGAATGTCATCTGTCCCCTATCTCTAGCCCTAATACAAGAAATTTGTAGACACAGGGTGGAGGGCCAGAAGCCAGAGCAGAATCTAGTCAAACATCATAGACTCCAGGGCAATCCTCTGCTACAGTCATTGTAACTATTTATCCCCAATATCTCAGTACCATTTAAAAACAAAAGAGTGTGGTATCTTCACCACCAAAAGCTTCTCCATTAGTTTTAGTCCTTGGGGTTCCCAGTTTTACACAAGCACCACTAGTAGTAGTGGTAAATGTTGAAGAGAAGGGAACACAACTAGAAGAAGAAACACCAAGGAAACATAAGAGGCTGAGGTTTCAACTTGATTTAGAGGAGAGGGAAGAACCCTCACAACACCAACCACAGAATAGTTTGGCTGCTCCTCAGGTAAGTATTGTTTCTTCTTCTTCTCAATCTCTCTCTTCTCCTTTAGGAGTGATGATTCCATCTGGCCAAATGACATCCCCTGCCACCTCTGTTATGTCTATTTCTCATTTTTCCCCGTCTATCCATACTCAAGTCATATCATTGCCTCATTTCCCCCCCTCTATTCCCAAGAAATTACCTCCTCAAATTTCCCCTAGCCAACATTTAACTATTCCATATGGCTTGCCACAAGGTTATCCTTTTGTGGGTGGGCACATTGCCTCTCCTTATACCTTCCAAACTCAATAAAATGTTGCTAAGAAGGCAAGGGAAGCCTAAATTGAGAAAAAGAGGATCAAAGATAATAAAGCCCTAGCTACACCACATCTGAGGTCATAATTTGACCCAATCCAGTAGGAACTAATGGTGACCCATTTGTCACTAAATATAGTCAAGCCAAATGAGCAGATGCAGCTTGAAGATTACACAATGAATGCAGTGGCAATATATATGTCACTTTTTAGACCCCAGGATAAGGTTGAGATACTAAATGAATCCACTTCTATAGTAGCTAAGGATTATTTGAAAATATCAAAGAAGCTACAGAAGATGGAAGCTGATCGAGCCCAAGGGAAGGCAAATTGTAATAGTTTGACTATAGAAATCAATACAAAGAATAACGAAATAGAGATTCTAAATAAATAGTTGCAAGATACTATTTCTCTTCAGACTCATCAGGCTATTCAGGCCAAAAATGATTCTTTGAAATCAGGGCTAATGCAGGTGAAAGATGGAGTGACAACTTTAAGGCAAGAAAAGACAACATTTCAGGAAAAATGTGAGGACAAATTACTCAACTTTAATAGAAGCTACTGAATGAGTAGAATAATACCACTGCTATATAGGCCCAACTTCAAGTAGAGCGACAAATGATAGAATAATTGACACTTGAGTTGGCTAATAGGCCAAATAATGCAGGGGTTTTGAATCTGGTTAAGGAGCTTTATGAATCAATATGGAAAAGAATCTCTGAGGAGATTATTTAGCTCAAACCTTCTCTAACCTTTCTGCTAAATGCACAAAAATTGTGTGAAAAAGTGGAGACTTCAATTGATGACACTCTGTCTACTATTTTTGGGAGAGTGTTTGACTCTCAAATGCTGTTGTAAAAGTTATATGATGCAACTGATGGAACATTGTCAGCAGCAGGGATTAGTGACAGAATGGTCGCTGCTAAAAGAGTGAATGAGGTTCTCAATTACAACTCTACAACAATCAATTACAAAGATATTCTAGATGTGGTGAAGGAAGGAATCAAAGACATGAAACAACACATTGAAGATTTGATACAATTGGGTCTTCCTTCTCCTTTTCCTGATAGCAACACTGTGTTGATGATTTATGAGATTAAACCTTTGTTGTTAGCCAGGCAAAATGATTAGATAGTCTTTTAGGGTTCACGAGATGATCCATCAGTGCCTGAAGTAGAAGATATTTTGATTCCCTTTTCCCAATTTGAATTTAAATTGAAGGCTATAGTTCATATTTTGTAGAATTTTTCACACAAAGATATCATCAATTTTGATTTAGCCTTCCACAAATTGCAAAATAAGCAGGGATTATCTGACGATGAGTGGTTTGCTTATTAGACAGCTTTACTAAAGTTATGATTTTTTGTCACATTTGAACATGTAGGAGATTATGGATTATTCTTTTTGAGTAGGCTCAAAATTCCTTGAGGTCGCCAAGAACTGTAGAGTAAAAAACTCTACATTTTTCATTTTCTAATTTTCAGTTGTGGGCTCCAAGTTTTATCCCTACGCATTTCAGTTTCAAGGCAGTGAAGTTTTTGACACAGAGCATAGGCATGAGTTTATTTTGCCTAATTTTTTTCTAAGTGTCAAAGTCACGTGGAAGTTGCCAAGTGTCATCGGTTGAGACACATTTTATTATTTCTCTAAGTTTCTCAGAACGTACCACGTGTCTAGTAGTAATTTAGCGGAGTGCAACAAGTGTCGATATCCATATTTCATATTGTAATCCACATTTCAATTTTATTTTGAGTTTCAAAAGCTTCTTTTAATAAGCTTTTCTTAGGATCAAGTGGAAGGTGCCAAGTGGCAACTGTGGAAGGCTTCAATATGTTTTCTAAAAGTAATGGAAGATGCCACATATCCCTAGCTGAAGAAAGCAGACGCTGCCATGTGTCAACATTCAAAAGATCTTCACTTTGTTTCATTGATAAGTAAAGACTGTGGTGGGACCCAAGTTTTTATTTCTAAAAGTTAGTAGAAGCTACCAAGTGTCACCATCTATATGAATCTAAAATGAGTCTTGAATGTTTCTACAGTCTTGCTAAAGATCAATGAAAGCCGCCACATGTCCATAACTAAAGAAAATGGAAGCCGCCATGTGTTCTTTGTTAAAGATATGTGGAAAGTGACAACTATCCTTGTTACCTTTTTAAAGTTTCTCAAGCGAGAAGTGTGGTGGGTCCCATTTTCTATAAGTTGTTAAAGTTTTGAGTAGCAGACTATGACAGATGTCAAAGATGGAACGCTCCTGAGCAAAGACATATAAAGAGTATAAGTTACATGGAAAGTGCCATGTGTCTTAGGTAAGTGCCTTAGAAGCTGATAACTATCATTTTCTGGTATCTTTTGAATAATTAGAAAGTTTTCAAGTTGAGTAAGCGAAACACGCCAAGTGTCTTCACCCATTTTAATAGTAGGAAGCGTCTTGTGTATCTATTTCATCCAATGAATTGCAAGGAGATGAAACGTTTCAAATCCAAGAAATATATTTTGTTAGACACTACCAGTTCAGGTAGAGTTTAGTTAGGCCATTAGATTGGGAACGTGCAGGAAATCTAGAGCTAATATGATGTTATAAATAGGGGGTAGAGATCACCAGAATCATCATCAAAAGATAGAGAGAATTTTCTATGAGAAACTGTTATCATAATTTTTAGACTTTTAGTTGTGGCTAGTAATGTCATTTTCCTTTGTTCAATTTTCTTGAGTTAAAATTTTTATATAACTGTGCATGTTTTTGTGCCTTTTATGTAACTAGAAAATTAATGAGAATATTGAATTCTGTGCCTTTGTTGATATTTTCTATGTTATTGTAAAATTGTCTAAGTTGTGAGCCTTTGATGCTATCTATTTTCATCTTTTACATTGATCATTCCTTGTTTTCTCTTTTATGTAATTGAATCCTAAAGATAGATTCACTATGCTTTGATAATTAAGGGTCAAATTAAATTCAGACACATTGCCATAGTTAAATTTTCTTTCATTACATTTGTGTTTCTATTTAATTCCTATCCTTTTTCCCAAAATACTTTTGAGATAAAGAAGAACCAACTTGTTTAAAATCTGGAGGTCATTTCAGGTTGCAAGTCCCACATTCCTGAAACTTCCCATTGTTGGTGTTGGAAACAACTCAATTTTAATCATCAACAACAACCATGCATGATCAAGCCTACAAGGCATAAACTGACCTACATACCTCATGAAGGCCACATGAATTCAACCCTTGAGCATAGAAAACATTAGGAATAAGTCAAACATAATCTTACCAAGCTCCATTCAACCATACAACATCCACCTAGGACACCCATGCACATCTTTGCAAGTATCACATTGCTCCAAGAACATTATACCACCATGTTCTATCACTCTGACCTATTAGACCACTTTGTCATCATAAAATCCACTTGAAATCAATTAAAACACATATACCACCAATATCCCAACAATCTTCCCCTTTGTCATTGATGGAAACACTCAATTTCTCTTTCCCCCTTTGCCAAAATGATAAAGTGGACTCCCTTCAACACTAGACACCATAGAAATCAAGCAAGTAAGCTACCGGAAACACATGGAATTAAGCTCAATATTGGATTACTTCTAAAATTGGACCATTCAGACCTCAAATAGACACAACTCCCCCTTGGAAGATGTTCTCGTTCAGAAACTGCTCTTGAACCATCAAGATCCTTAGACATATCACTAATTTTTAAGGCAACATAGCTCCCCCTAAGACCCTAATTCAATTTTAAGGCCCCTCCTTAGTCTAAACAACCCATGAACACCTAAAATACCTCTAATAACAGCTATCATTAATTCAAACAACAACATGAGCATCACAACACTATGCAAGCTCACATACCTTTTCACTTAAAGCACCCTATAGACCACTAAGAGCACTTTAATCACACCACCATACCTAAATAATGCCTATAATAGACCAAAATACTTATATAGAACCAAAAAATCCATCTTTATTTTTAAAACTTTCTCAAAAATCTTCATTTTCTTCACTGGGCCTACTTAGACCCCTTGTAGCCCTATCTAGCCATTGTAGATCTCATAACTCTCTACCCTGATCACTTCAAGCAATGAAACTTCATATTTGAAGACCACTATCATGCCCCCTTATACAATCCAAGAATGAGCCTCTAAATCATCTTCCTTAGTATACTTCTTTCTTTAGCTTACTAGCCAATTAAGCATCATAGTGAGCTAAAACTTGAATAAAAAGAAATATAATTACTTATAGACAACTATAAACATGATTCAAATACCCATTTTTCCCATTCAATTTATTTTGAATCCTTTAGCCTCCAAATCTAAAGTTTGACCACTTTTCCAAACATGCCCAAATCACTAGGCCTTCAAAGCAATAGTTGGTCAAAAGTCAACCTCCATTTAACACAGACACTTTAGGTAGATACCACACCTAGAGACCATAAAATATCACTTACATTCCAAATTTAAATCCTCCAAACCTTTGGGAATGATGACTTCCATTATGCCACCAAACACATGCTCTTGAGAAGAGAAGCCAGTGATCACTCAAAATGCTCCACTTGGCACAAAATCATTCATCCACCTATGAAATCACCTATAACATG
Source organism: Torreya grandis (assembly GCA_037957365.1). NCBI lineage: Eukaryota > Viridiplantae > Streptophyta > Pinopsida > Cupressales > Taxaceae > Torreya > Torreya grandis. The sequence goes on from JARHVA010001325.1 coordinate 3,403,115, forward strand.
TCTCAAACACATGTGTATACCTTCTTGATCAAAACATACTTCATGACACATCTTCATTCTTCAAGTGACCCTTGAAAGCAAGCATTCTATGCATACAAAGACATCATCTATAGTAGGCACCTTGACCAAATGGTCAAAATCACACCTGGACATCTTAGGAGTATCTCCAATCTATCTACCATTATTTTACATGCAAAAACAAACTTTAGTCATCTATTAAATACCTTATATCCACCTTGGAACACTTTAAGTGCTATATTGACACCTTCTAAGCAGTCATCACTACCAAAAATGGTTAACTCAGACTTTTGACCATACAACACATATTTAAACTCATTAAGACCTCAAACCACCTAGAAATGACTCATGAAAATCTTCATCAAGACCTCATACAAACTAATTCTTCCTTATCCTTAAAATCATCACTTAACCAAGACATCAAAAATTGATCAAAAAAACACTTTAGAACCAAAAGACCTAAACATACCTCTTGGATAAATAATCTTGGTTCTTCACCTACAAGAGTCTCTTTTGAAGCATAGATAGAGAGCTCTAATCCTTCAAGACTAATTTAGGATAGTGTGAAACCTAGAGTGGCCCACATATTCTAATATTATTCTCTCTCTTTGGTCAACATAGTCTTATTCTTCCTTAACTTGCCTGTGACTACCTCTTCTATTCTTGAAATTTTCCCCTCTTTTTTTAGACTTAAGTAGGCAACAATTGAGAATTGCACCATGTATATATATATATATATATATATATATATATATATATATATATATATATATATATATATATATATATATATATATATATATATATATATATATTATCAACTAATTTGACCTTTTCAAGGTCTGTTGAAGATTGATCTATATAGGAAATATCATCATCTATATCTATAGAATGATCCATACTTATCTTAAGGCTATCTTTGTCTCCCTTTTTCAACTTCTCATTGTTTTTTATCTCTTCATTGAAAACATTAGTAGATAATAAAAATTATTCAGTGAAAGAAGTACTCCATCTTTGAAAAAACACAATCCTGATATGTAGACATATTAGCTATTACTTTCTTTCCTTCCTTTGGCATGTATAAGACTTTGTCTTTCCATTCTTGACAACTTGGAACCTAATTGGTTTTGAATTGATTAAGAGCCTCCTTTTTCTTTCAAAATTTAGCAATATGATCAAATCCCTTGCAATTAAAACATGAAATCCTTCTTTGATACTGATAAAATTTGGCTAAGTGACCAATCCTTTGATAATTAAAGCATGTTATATTCTTAGGAGTAGACTCACTTTGCGTTATCTTATTCAGACAATGATTAGCTAAATGTACCATCTCTAAACAGTTGAAGAATTTTATCTCATTCATAGGATTAGGTAGATTGATTTTCTTAGCCTTCATTCTATAATCATTGGCCTTATGACCAAAATCATGACAAATATGATAATATCCATTAAATTTTAAATGCTTTATGGCATTAGGCTATCTTTCTTTGTTAGAGATAACACCTTCATCTTGGGCATTAATTTTTGTAGGTTTGTCTTTATCCTCTTCAATACGTTTCTCCTTTGCTTGAGATACTACTAGTGGTTTCTCAATGAAACCTAGACCTATTCTATCACTTGAAGACATTTGATTCATCAACAGACTATCAAGATCATTTGTGCTTTTTCATACTTGGAAAAAGACTTAGCCTTATTCAAAGCTTTCTCTAATTTATCATTCAAAAACTTATTTTCTATAATCAACTTGGAACACTTTTCTTCCTTACCTTTTAGGCTTGAGGATATAGACTCCAATTTAGAATTTAAGAACATGATTTTTCCTTCATGCTCCCTATTATCTTTAGTTATCTTAGCATAAAAAATAATGAATTGAAATTCATAGTATTTCAAATTGGCCTTCAAACCTTTACATGCCTCTCTTTCAATTTTCAAATCTTCAAGAGTAATTTCTAGTTCACTCTCATAGTTTGGCATGCCTTCCTCATCTTCTTCATCTGATCCACTCTAGTTTCCTTCAATTTGATATGAACAATCACCTTCATCATTTGATTTGATTTCCATGAAAAGGACTTCATCATCCTCTACTTCATTTTCATTATGACTGTTATCAGATTGACTATCATCATCTATTTCTGAGTCAATATCATCCATCTTTATGTATAGACTCCTTTTTTCCTTATATAACTTCCTTTTCTTATCAAACTTCTTGAGTGATCTCTTGTTTCTATTAAACTTAAAATACCTAAAACCTTTCTTACCTTTTGCTTGATCCTCATCCTCATCTTTCTTATGCATGTGAGGAAATTTTATTGCAAAATAACCTACTTCACCATAGTTGAAGCACTTAAAAGGAAGCTTACCTTTGTACTTACTTGATCTAGTCTTCAACTTGCTTGAGAACAAAGCAATTAAATCATCATCAGATATATCATCTAACATAACATTTTTTTTCTTGAAACCCCTTACTTTGTGTTTTCTTTTCTTTAGGCTTGTTCTCTACCTTGAAAGCAACATCCTTCTTAGGAGGCTTGCATTCATTTATCCTCATCTCATAAGTAGTGAGAGATCCATAAAGCTCATCCATCTTTATTAGTGTAAGATCATGAATTTACTTAATTGTAGATACCTTAGAGTTAAACATGTAAGATATAGATCTTAAGACCTTTTAAACTACAACATCCTCTTTGAGATCTTATCCAAGACCCCTTATCATATTTACCACATCATCCACTCTATTCAAGAAGGATGCCATAAAATCCTCCTCCTTCATTTTGAGATTCTCAAACTATCTTCTCAAACTTTGTAATTTTTCTAGCTTGACCTTTGAGTCTCCTTCATATATTGTCTTCAACTTAGTCCACATCTCCTTAGTTATTTGATGTGAATGACCTTTGAGAATCTAGTCTCTGATAGACCACTAGAAATAGAATTCAGAGCCTTTGAATTATTTTCAAATAGTTTCTTATCAGAAGTACTAGTAGGAAACTAGTAGGAATAACATATCCATCAACAACAATCTACCAAACATCAAATCCTATATCCAAAATTCATAATTATAACCATTAAACAATGGAGCTTGTTTGGAAGAGAAACCACCTTGCATTCCTTGACTTGCCATTGTACCTTAGAATAACCTTTCAAGCTATTAAGCCTCAAAAAGGACCTACTCTAATACCAATTTATATAAGTACACAACAATAAGATGGGGGGGGGGGTGAATATGTGGCTAAAAATAATGTAATTCAATTCCAAATTCTTTAAACTACTTAACCAATCACATCAGTATGCAAGATAGATGAGTCAAAGAATAAACATGAATGTAACCATTACACAAAATTTATGTGGGAAACCCTCATGGGGGAGAAAACCCACTCTTAAGTCTAAAAAATAATGGACTATAGTCCTATAATATGGTAAAAAATAAGATGCTTTAGTGAAGCATCCACTTCACAAGGAATACCAACCCCTAAAGATGACAAGCACCAACTTGTCTAAAATGTTAAGCACCAAGACCTATCAAATGAACAATTATTGAACTTTGATTGCTTCTCAATTTGATAGAGAAACCTTAAAATAACACTCTTTTCCAAGTTTATAACTCCACACAAGTCACCAACACTAAGTTATCTCTTCAACATAAGAAAATAACCCCTTCACAAATCTTTCACTCATATTCAAATATGCACTCATAAATATAATAAAAATAATCAATAGAGTTAGAAAAATATGCTAATTCTAAAGACATTTTTATTTTCTCAACCTGATACAAACATTGGTCACCAAGACCCCCAACAACCTTCGCACAAGGTCTTCAAATATCAACACACATATTTGTTTGTCTTGTCAGGGGATCTAACTCTACCAATTAGAGCACATATGATTACTTCTCGTATTAGCAATTAAACACGGAATGATACCAGAATGATAAAGTAGCTAGAAACTTGAGACATCAAAGAATTTGAGAGACAATACACACTCTTGTATTCAATATTACTAGAAGAAAATACAAATAAGGAAGATGCCACTTATTCCTCCACCTCAAAGGCTTGCCACAGCTCAAGACCTTCTTCCCTCTCTCTCTTGCTCAACACAACAACTCTAAAGCCTGAGTTTCTATCCCTCCTTGAATGCTTCAGCTGATCTCCTTGACCTTGCTAGCTTCAATGCTTTTTCTTGCCTTCTTGATAATTACAATAGATGCCTTATGGGTCTTTAAATAGGATCCCATGCTTACAAAAATAGAACTCTAGTTACAATAATTAGACATGCAGCTAGTGACTATAATTAGTCCTTTTACATGTAAACACTCGCTTCACTTAACTGACTGTTCGTCAACAGCAGTTCTAGAAATACACATGCGACCGACGCCGGTCCCTGCTAGTCTGGTGCTGCTGACGTCGGCCGACTCCCTACCATCGCCCGTCTCCTTCTCCACTGCATCTGACCGACGTCGGTCATACTGCTGACGCTGGTGGCTCTGGTTCTTCAGCATCCTTCCTTGTGTTTGCAAATAGTTGAAGCTTTTAGCTCCATACCTTAACAATCTCCCACTTGGAGATAAACAGTTATAACTTGTACCTGTACCTATAAACCATCTATTTTGTTCCTTAGGCTCTGGATCCCTCTTCAATGTCACTCTTGAAGACCAACCACCATGCAAACCTGTGATGCAATACCTGTCTCTTATGTCACAATAATTTTGCTACTCCCAAATTCTCCATGACACACTTTTGAACCAACTCTACCCTTAGCTCAGAAAACTCCCTGTATATGAAACCCTGCAACAAGTAACACAATACAGTAACAGGATAATGTAGCTAATATTATCTAACCTGGTAAAGATAAAACACAATGGTCAAACCTCCATTACTCTGCAGCCTACTCAAGACCATATACCATAGCCTTCTATCTCATGTGTCCATCCACTCTCTTCTCTAAAACAGGAATCCATCCCTCTATCCAGTGCTTTCTTCCAGATGACAACACTACCAACAAGTACCTGTTTGGTTCTCCAAGGACTCACACACCTCATCCATGCCAAGCTCCCACTATTTCTGGATTCTACCTGCATTGCTTCTTCCATCTTCCTAGTTCATGACTATCAGTAAGCAATATAAATAAGGTGAACAATGAATATGAGGTTCACTTACCATTCCTAACCTCCACATGGGTGTTTGAGACTTATAGATCCACCCAACATCCGTTCCAGTGACCAATATCGGCCATCTCCCAGTCTGCTCCCGACCGATGTCGGTTCCCTGCATTGACCCTGACTGCCGACGTCATTTCCTTGGCCGATGTCAGCGTCCCTCCTACCGACGTCGGTCCTTATGATCGACGTCGGACTTATCCTGCCTGACCTACCGACCCTGCTAGTCTGCACATGACCGATGTTGGTATTTGGATGACTGACGTCGGTGCCAAGCGATCGACATTAGTGTCTGTGTGTTCCTGTAAGTGATGAAATTTTCATCCGTGAGCTCTTCTTGGATCAAACCTCTGTCCATGCTACCCTGATCAGATTTATTCAGCCCCTGTGACTGATCTCTGTCCTTCATCTTCTCCATAAACACCAAGGCTTCTTTGTTCCTATCAAAAGCATCAAATTTCCTCTTTCTGCAATGAACTCTATCTATGCTTTCCAAATTTGAACACATACCTTTTGAATCAAGAACTTCCATTCCCTTTTTATTCATGTGACCAAGCCTATTAGGCCACATCTTTGAATCTACACCAGAAGTAGAATCAGTAATACAAGTAGGTAGATAAAGAGTACCTACTTTCTTACCTCTTGCTAGAACAAGTGCTCCCTTGGTAACCTTCCAAGAATCCGCTGTGAGGGTTATTGTGCATCCCTCATCTCCCAACCTTCCTATAGAAATTAGACTCTGCTTCAGAATTGGAACATGCATGACCTCTTTCAACACCCATGTGTTATCAATCTGCAATCTCAGCTGCACTTTCCCTTTGCCAACTATCTAACAAGGCGTACCATCCCCTAAATAGAGCACTCCAAAATCTCCCTATTCATACTCATAGAACAAATCTCTGTTTGGGGATGCATGAAAAGATGAACCAGAATCTAAAATCCATGATCTTACCTGACTATCCGAAGAAAGTATGAGAGCATCCTACATCACAATATTTGCATCCTTTGCTTCTTCAATACTTGCATGTTGATTCTCTTTATCTCTCAACCAACACTCCCTCTTCGTATGTCCTTTCTTTCCACAAAACCAGCAGGTAATACCTTTGGACTCGGATCTCCTTCCCAACCTTGACTTCCCTTGCTCAACCTTCTCCCTTTGCCTTCCCCTGCTTTGTGCACTTAGAGCATTCCCTGATGATTCAACTGTGCTTCTCCTGCGTATTTCCTCATTCAAGATCACACTCACAACATCATCAAATTTTAAGATTTTAGAAGCAGATGTAGAATTACTTACTGCCATAACCATACCATCCCAACTTTCAGGCAAAGAACATAAAATCAAGAGAGCCTTTACCTCATCATCAAAAACAATATTGACTGAAGCTAGTTGGTTTACCAAACCATGGAAATCACTGAGATGAGTATGTACCAATCCACCTTCCTGCATTTGCAAAGTAAATAGCTTCTTCATAAGATATACCTTATTAGAAGCCGAGGGCTTTTCATATAAATTTGCCAAGGACTTTATCAACTCTTCCGTTGTCTTACACTGTGATAAGCTGGAAATCATAGACGATGCAAGGCTCAACCTTATGGAACCTAGAGCCTTTCGATCAAGAACGTTCCATTCTTCATCCTTCATATCTGTGGGCTTGCATGCAACCCCACCCAACGGTAAGTACAAATCCTTCTGATACAGATAGTCCTCAGTCTGCATCCTCCAATGTTGATAATTCTTGCCGTTAAACTTCTCCATTCGTAGCCTACTTTCTTCTGCCATTGCTAAACTCCCACTCAATCAGAGAACCCTGTGAATGACCTGTAATCAAAAAACAATACCCTGCTTCCTACAAACCGTAGCTCTGATACCACTTGTCAGGGGATCTAACTCTACCAATTAGAGCACATATGATTACTTCTCATATTAGCAATTAAACACGGAATTATACCAGAATGATAAAGTAGCTAGAAACTTGAGACAACAAAGAATTTGAGAGACAATACACACTCTTGTATTCAATATTACTAGAAGAAAATACAAATAAGGAAGATGCCACTTATTCCTCCACCTCAAAGGCTTGCCACACCTCAAGACCTTCTTCCCTCTCTCTCTTGCTCAACACAACAACTCTAAAGCCTGAGTTTCTATCCCTCCTTGAATGCTTCAGCTGATCTCCTTGACCTTGCTAGCTTCAATGCTTTTTCTTGCCTTCTTGATAATTACAATAAATGCGGAATTAAATCAGATAGACAAGTAACTAGAATCAGATAATAGCAAGAACAAGAGATACAAGAAACCACCCTAAAAACTTGTATTAAACTCTTTACAAAAGGAATACAATTGAAGAAACTTCTTTCTTCCACACCTCACTCAGATGTACAGATCTCTCACTAGATCTCTTTCCCTCAAGAGATCTCTCTCTCAAGTACAATCAACTCCAACAACCTGGAATGATTCAACTCTGTACTATTCTTCAACATTCACATATAATGAACTACTACTACAATAAGCTAAGAAGATCTAATTCTACATATAGAATTAGGAGACTTGAGCATGCACTTACAACCAATAGTTAAGCCTCTTGAACAAGGGCTCTAAAAACAATCTTACTAATAATAGAGATGCGAACTTAAGACTAAAAATTTAAACTCATCATGACAAAACTTGGTTCTATCCTCAAAAATAGCTCTCTAGACGCACAGGTAACCGACGCCAGTTCCTACCTGCTTGCTTGTGACCGATGTCAGCCGATCTCCTGTTGACGCTGACGTTTCTTCAACTGCACCTGACCGATGTCGGTCACTCTTGACCGATGCTGATGACTGTGTAAACCTGAAACTGTCAAATGCACTCATATGTGAAGCTTTTAGGCTCCACACCTTAACAATCTCCCACTTGGAGATAAACAGCTGCACCAGTACCTGTACAACAACATCTTCTAGCTCCTCCATCTTCAACTCAATCATGAAGACCACTAGAATTTGAATGAAGATTCAACTTCTCCTTTGTATCCAGCTTGGTTAACATATCAGTAGGATTCCTATCTGTATGGATCTTCTCCAGCTTTAACTCACCATCTTCCAATACCTGCCATATGAAGTGGTACCTTAGCTGTATGTGCTTTGTTCTTGAATGAAAGGCTGAATTCTTAGCCAAATGGATTGCACTCTGACTGTCACTATACAATCTGCAACTCTCATGCTCCCTTCCAAGCTCATCCATGAACCGTGTCATCCATATCATCTCTTTGCTAGCCTCTGTGATTGCAATATACTCTGCTTCTGTAGTTGACAAGGCAACAACCTTCTGCAACTTTGATATCCAGCTAATTGCCATTCCACCTATAGTGAAAACATATCCTGTAGTGCTCCTCCTGCCATCCAAATCACCTACCATATTTGAATCTACATAACCATGTAGGGAAGTATCTGAACCTCCATAGCACAAGTGCCTACTGCTGGTTCCTCTCAGATATCTAAGGATCCACTGAACTGCTTTCCAATGTTCCTTACCTAGATTGGCCATATACTTACTTACCACTCCCACTGCTTGGGCAATATCTGGTCTAGTACACACCATTGCATACATTAAAATCCCTACTGTGGAAGAATATGGAACTCTACTCATGTACTCTACCTCATCATGTGAATTAGGACATTATTCTTTACTCAACTTAAAATGTCCAGCCAAAGGTGTGCTTACCGGTTTAGCATCCTGCATATTGAACCATTTCAACACCTTATCCACACAATCCTCTTGAGACAATATCAACTTGTGATTTTTCCTGTCTCTCTTAATGCTCATGCCAAGGATTTTATTTGCAGCTCCCAAATCCTTCATGGCAAACGTTTGAGCTAATTTCACCTTAAGCTCAGAGATATCCTGCATGTGTGATCCTGAAACCAGCATATCATCTATATACAACAATAGAATAATATATCTACCGTTATCCAATCTCTTGAAATACACACAATGGTTAGATTGACACCTACTGTAGCCATGCTCAGTCATAAACTTGTCAAATTTTAAATACCATTGCCTAGGAGCTTGCTTGAGGCCATAGAAGCTTTTCTTCAATCTGCACACTAACTTCTCCTTACCCTTGACCTCAAATCCTTCTGGCTATTCCATATAAATTTCTTCATCCAAATCTCCATGAAGAAACGCTGTCTTAACATCTAGCTGCTCAAGATGCAAATCCTCAATAGCAACTAAAGACAGTACAATCCGTATAGAAATCATTTTAACAACAGGAGAAAAAATCTCACCAAAATCAATACCTGGATTTTGTGCAAATCCTTTCACTACCATTCTGGCCTTATATCTCATCTATCCATTCTCACCTTCCTTCAACCTGTAGGTCCATCTATTCTTCAATGTCCTCTTACCAGCTGGCAACTCAACCAAATCCCATGTTTGGTTCTCTCTTAAGGACTCCATCTCCTCAACCATGCCACGCTCCCACTGACTCTTGGACTCCACCTGTGTTGCTTCTTCAAAACTCTCTAGTTCTCCACCATCAGTTAGTAATAAATAAAATAATGAAGGGGAATATCGAATTGGAGGCTTACTTACCCTTTCTGACCTCCTAATGGGTGTTTGAGACTCGTTTACAACACGCTGTCCACCCAAATTCTCTGATAGTGACCGACTTCGGTCACTTCCAAGCCTGTTACTGGCCGATGTTGGTTCTTCCTGACTGACATTAGTGCCTGTTCTGCCAACGTCGGTCTCTGTATGGCCGATGTCGGTCTCTGTCCTGCCGATGCCAGTTCCTACCCTACCGACGTTGGTCTCTGTGTTTTCCTACAAGTGATTATTTCTTTTTCCCACAAGCTCATTTTGGACCATCACCTCGTCCAATTCACCATTGCTCTGCCCAGATTGATTCAGCTTCCTCAGCTGATCACTATACATCACTTTTTCATTAAAAACAACATCACGGCTCCTAATTACCTTGTTAGTTCCTAGATTCCAAAATCTGAAACCAAAAACATCTGAGTCATAGCCAATAAATGTGCACCTCATAGACTTAGCATCTAGCTTATTTCTATTTTCCTTATCAATGTGCACAAAGGCTTCACAACCAAAAACTTTGAGATATGAGAGATCTACCTTTTTACCTATCCATGCCTCTTTTGGAATTCCACCATCCAGAGCTGTAGAGGGTCCTCTATTAATCAGGTACACTACAGTTTCAACAGCTTGTGCCCAAAACTCTAAGGGCAAACTAGCATGCAATCTCATACACCTTGCACGCTCCATTATTGTCCTGTTCATCCTTTCAGCAATTCTATTCTGCTGAGGTGTCCTTGGAACCGTCCTTTGCCTGTAGATTCCATGCATATAACAATAATCTCTAAACTTATAGCTGCAGAACTCACCACCATTGTAAGATCTCAGGCACTTCAATCTTTTGCCTGTTTCATTCTCAACCATAGCTTTCCAAATCTTAAAAGTCTCAAATACATCATATTTCTTCCTAATACAATAGACCCATACCTTTCTTGTAGCATCATTTATGAACAAAAGATAGTAATGTGATCCTCCAATAGAAGCAACCTAAGCCGGTCCCCACACATCTGTGTGAACAAGCTGCAACTTATGCTTCTTCTTAGTTGACCCAGTCTTGAGAAAACTAACCCTTTTCTATTTTCCAAATACACAGTGCTAAAAAAACTCTAGATCCATGCCTTTTAAATCTGAAAGCATACCTTTGGACTTAAGAATTGACATACCCTTCTCACTCATGTGGCCAAGCCTTAAGTGCCACAATTTAGCATCCACATCTGAAGTAGATAATACAGAAGGAGAATTGTTAGTAACACAATTACATAAATAGAGAGTACCTACTCTCTTATCTCTGGCCATTACAAGTGCACCCTTGGTCACCTTCCAAGATTCTGCTGTGAGAGTTACTGTACAACCCTCATCCCCTAACTTTCCTATAGAAATCAAATTTCTCTTCAAGCTAGGAACATGCATCACATCTCTCAACACCCATGTGTTGCCATTCTACATCTTCAACTGCACTTTACCTTTGCCAATTATTTTACAAGGCTCATCATCCCCTAGATACACTATTCCAAAATATCCATGGATATAGTCACTAAAATATTCTCTATTAGGGGTAGCATGAAAAGATGTACCAGAATCTAACACCCAAGATTCTATATTATTATGCAAAGAGAATATTAAAGCATCTTGTGCAATACCTACAACCTTTGCTTCTTCCTTTCCTTCGTGTTGATTGTCCTCCTTAGGCTTTGACCAGCAATCTCTGCTTATGTGCCTTATCTTTCCACAATTCCAGCATTGTGGCTTCCTGCCATTTCTAGATTTGGATCTTCCTCTCACCTTAGACTTAGATCTTGATCTCCTCTTGCTCTTATCTTTCTGCCTTCCCCTGCTCTCAAAACTTAAAGCATTCCCAGATGTTTCCTCTGTGCTTTTCCTGCGAATTTCCTCATTCAAGATAACACTAACAACATCCTCTACTTTCAAAATATTTGATATAGATGCAGTATTACTAACTGCCATTACTAAGCCATGCCAGCTTTCAGGCAAAGAACATAATATTAAAAGAGCTTTTATTTCATCATCAAACACTATATTGACTGAACTTAATTGATTCACAATTCCATTGAAATCATTCAGATGAGTAGACACAGATCCACCTTCATTCATATGCAAATTAAATAACTGCTTCATAAGATATACCTTATTAGAAGCTGAGGGTTTTTCATACAAATTTGCTAAATTAGTCATCAACTCTACCGTAGACTTTGCCCATGATAAATTAGATATCACAGTAGATGCTAGACTCAGTCTTATAGACCCCAGAGCCTTTCTATCAAGAACTTCCCATTCTTCATCATCCATGTCTTTGGGCTTCTTTGCAATCCCACTTAACGGTAAGTATAAGTCTTTCTGATACAGATAATCCTCTATCTGCATTCTCCAATGTTGATAATTTTTGCCATTGAACTTCTCCATTCTTAGTTTACTTTCTTCTGCCATTGCTTCTCCCACTCAAACATAAATCCCTGCAGAAACCCCTGTGAGAACCTGTAATCAATACACACTACACAGATCTGAACCACCTATTAGTGAACCTGAGCTCTGATACCACTTGTTGGGGATCAACCAACAATAGATTACACTTATGAAAGCAATAAACATGGAATTAAATCAGATAGACAAGTAACTAGAATCAGATAATAGCAAGAATAAGAGATACAAGAAACCACCCTGAAAACTTGTATTAAACTCTTTACAAAAGGAATACAATTGAAGAAACTTCTTTCTTCCACACCTCACTCAGATGTACAGATCTCTCACTAGATCTCTTTCCCTCAAGATCTCTCTCTCTCAAGTACAATCAACTCCAACAACCTGGAATGATTCAACTCTGTACTGTTCTTCAACATTCACATATAATGAACTACTACTAAAATAAGCTAAGAAGATCTAATTCTACATATAGAATTAGGAGACTTGAGCATGCACTTACAACCAATAGTTAAGCCTCTTGAACAAGGGCTCTAAAAATAATCTTACTAATAATAGAGACACGAACTTAAGACTACAACTTAAACTCATCATGCAAACACTCGGTTCTATCCTCGAAAATAGCTCTCTAGACGCACAGGTAACCGATGCCGGTTCCTGCCTGCTTGCCTATGACTGACATCGGCTGATCTCCTACCAATGCCAACATCTCTTCAACTGCACCTGATCGACGTCAGTCGCTCCTGACCGACGCCGGTGACTGTGTAAACCCAAAACTGTCAAATGCGCTCATATGTGAAGCTTTTAGGCTCCACACCTTAACATCAAGAGACCAAAAATACTTTCACAAAAACTTGAAGAAGTCCTATATAACCTATAATCATCATCCTAACCTTATACCATCTTTTTGAGTACCTAAAAGCAAGATATTTCCAATTGAGTGTAAGACTAGGGTTTTAGCACTCAAAAACCTCCTTAGCTTTTTAACGATCATTCATAAAGTTATGCCCATTAACCCATAAAAAATGCATATAAAAAATTATTAGGTAACTTACCTAACTAATCAAAAAATATCATCTTCCCATGTAGACCCTGCACATGCCAATGAACACAAGAAATTCCTTCTTGGGTTCACTAGACATCTTTTGAGCACCTCTTGAAGCCATATGATCCTTTTTCTAACTTTTTACTTCAACATTTAACCTCTGACTTGGTCAATAAACTTGAAAAATCCTATCTAATCATCTCCCATGTATATATAATCTTAACCACTCTAAAATCACTCTTTAACCCTTCATAAAGCCTCACTAACCCACTTAGGCCAACTTTGCCAATAGCCAAGCTATCATACAGATCACTTGCCACCTCTTAAAAACCATACACCTAACCTCTTATCACCCTATACATGTCTAACATGTATATCCAAAGCATACTAATCTCCTTACCATGTCACACAAGCCATAATGCTTAAAAGGAGACTCAAGAGTGCTGGGCATACGTAGTAGGGTGGAGCTTAATAGTGGATGGCATCTATGTAGGACTTACACAATATGCATTTGCATTTAAGGTGGACTGTTATTATCATTGCCTGATGGTATTCTATTTTTATTATTCCCTAAAACACCCTATTTATCTGAATTAAGTCAGATTGAAGTCATGGTGTCATTTACAACTAAAGGCTTATCACTAATTAGTTTCTTCTTTAGTTGTTGGTTCTTATGGGATGGTCATATGAGATTGTCAAGATTGTTGAAAAAGGGCCATTTACTAGTACTAATGCCACCATAAATCTTACTTTTTTACATTTTTAATTTTTTTCTTGAGCATGTCAAGGTGGTTCTTACACTGCACATTAGTCTTGGGGGCCTTAGCACTACTCTCATGGCTGTTGATAGAGTCAACCATATCCTTCTAGATCTTCTACTTGAGGTTACCCCTATTTAGCTATGATTACCCCAAGCCTCGATCAATGTATTTATGGTTCCCTCACTTTTGCAGTAATTACCCCTATATCTATAACTGTCTTAGCTCAACCTAGTTCAATATAATATGTAGACAGTTCCATGCTATGAACATTATTGTTTTTTATTGCATAGTCATGTTTAACGTGAGTAAAAATTCATTATCAAGCACCATTCTGATGTTCATGGATTCTAGTTGATCTAATCAAGTGCATCTATTATTAATCATAAGTTAGATTGCATCAAGAATATTGGATGTTTATCAGAGTGAAGATGACCTAGGGTTCTTCTATTCTACACTTTTTTATTGGGGTTCTTGGGAAGATAGTCTGATTGCAACAACTAGATCTGGGGAGATGATGGTGATTCATGATTTGAGTGGGAAACACCTTTTTATATAGGTGGAACCAGTTATTGGTGGGGGAAGATAATTATGGGGCACATGATAATTTTTTATTATTTTTATTTAAAAAAATATATTGTGATGTGAAAATCCTTGTAAAGGTCAAAATCATGAGTTATTTTTTGAATTTTATTGGCTTGAAGAGATTTTTGGTTCTGTGCGAGTTCTAATGACTAGTTGGAAGGCTAGATTCCCCTTAGCTGCAGTACTTTTTAAAAAAAATTAGTGAAAATTTTATTAAATAGGCCTCATTTACAGGAAATTTTAATTTTAATTTTTTTGTAATGAAGTCAAAGTTCTTAGGTAGTCAATAATTAGTTGACAACATAGCTATGCTAACTTGTTTATTGTAATAATATGATCTTATTAAAAAAAAGCTAGTGGTATTTTGTGGTTTGAATTTAATGATATATTACTAGTTTTTATTTTTGAAAAGATCATCAGAGGTCTTTATAGGATAGTTGAGTATTATTATAAGATTAAAAATAAAAATTCCATTATGTTATTTCATATATGTCACTTATTTTAATTTTTTACGGTTATTTTTTTGTCTAAGTCATTGATAAAGTCTAATGTAAATTATATTTTTTATCATCTTGTCAATGTCAGTAGTCAGGATTCAAAAGTCTCAAAAATAAAAATAAATAAAAAAATTACCTCATGGATGTATTATCTCTTGTACGTGATGTCCAAATTATAGGGGTTTTATTTCTCCATGAGCCTCAAAGGTAAATTTACTACATAAGTAGAAAACCTATAGGAGGATGGAGGCAGTGAAAGAAGGGGAACTATTTTTGTCCTCTCATCAGTCACCAATGACAGGGTTATGCAACATGATTTGATGGCATGATTTTTATTTTTTCAGAATTTGGTATGGTGTGTTTTGAAATAAGAACACAAGTACATTCATGTTTAGATAAGTAATAAGTGAGAAATTCCAAATGTAATCCCCTGATATAAAAATGTAGTGGAAAAGATAAAATCATAAGTGAAAATTAGCATCATGATACTTGAAAAAGATGAACAAATGTGTGTGTCCATATTCATTCCTATGTTATTGGTAATCCTATGTAAAATGAATTTTTGGAAACCAAATAGATGTGTGTGTCCCTTTTACTAGCTAGGTTAGTGGTTATCCTAAGTTAAACCATTTTAAGGTTGAATATATGGTTTGTGTTTGTAGCTCCCACACAATTTTGGTTGGTAATAAGTTCCTGATAATTAATGATTGATGGTAGATAGATTGTGTTCATAGTTCCCACATTGAATTCAGTCGATGATAGGTTGATGAGTTATTTCTCTACCTTCAATTCAAGTTGAGGTCCAAGATCATGAACATGTAGAGGCAAAATGTTGTAAAATAAGTGCAATTATTTTTCTACCATGTTAGCACTAAGGGGGGGGGAATGTTAGGAATTTACTAAGAGTGTTCACATTATTATTTGAAGTATAAAATGTTATAATGTGATGTGGTGTGTGTGAAGAGGTGTAATAACAACTCATATAGTTTATTTTGAGAATAAATCACGTAGATTATCTCTAGAGAGATAAGAGTATGTTGAAAGAATAATGGCTTGTGAGTGATTCAAGGGAGAGATATGTGTGATTGAAGATGAGGGTTGAATCCTATATTGTGGAATATCACACACACACACACACACACACACACACACACACACACACACACACACATTAATACTATCATCCTAAATAAATACTATTGAGTGTCTAAAATATATTGAGTATTACCGTGTATTAAATCATCATCCTAAAATGATTAAATAGATTTTTATTGTGTGTATTTAATCTGAGTATTTTATAGTTTTTGATTTATAAATACTGTAACCAAATTTATATTTTCTTCTCTCACAAGTGCATTAGAATTGGATCTACTTTACCAAGTGAAGAAGGACCAAGGCACATAAGCAAATTGACTAGGTTTACATGTATATGAGAAGACATTAAACAAACACTAGAGAACATGATGGAAATCTAAAAATTAACTAGGTTTCTTAAATATAATAAGTAAAAGTTTACTTTTCTAATTGAGCACTTGGAGGATCGATCCACCTGCATAATTACATGCATTGTCAACATAAATTTATGTGTGATCAATCAATAGGATAACATAAACATAATATTTATACATTGCACAAAAGATGGGTGTTGATAACATCCATTTACAATTGTAAAATTCATTTATGATGACCCCATAGAAAATTCTAAAAAGGTCCAAGAAGCAAGATAATCCTTTAGATGGGGTACAATCCTTATATTTCTCATACCATATGATGTTGGTATCCTAAATGGATATTGTAATGTAGTATGGTTTCATCCACTATGGAATGTGTCTCTAGCATTTACATATAAAAATTTCTAGTGCCCTAGCACATATAATAGGACATACATAATACAAATGGATAGATGGTGTGAAAACATGGTAGAGACATTTGGTGATGAATGGTACATTTTTTAGGGAGTTTCAAAAGCATATGGCACATATTCAAAAATTTTAGAAATGAGACATCATTCCTTATAAAAAATAAGGTTATAAAGTATCAACATGTTTGGATGGATTAAATTTCCATATCGAGTATGTATGAAATAAATTAAAATAGATCTATAGCTTCTCTGACCTATTAAAATCTAATACCGGATAAGGTAATTAACTACCATCCATTACAATACATGTTTATATTGGGAATATGACCAAATTGGATCCACTAAATCTAACCAGGGGAATTCTTACCACATAACACCAAAAGAAAGAGTTCCAAGGCTTGTAGGAAAATGATACTATGCAATAACCCTAGATAGGTTTAAGTACATAAAATAAAACTAATCTAGTGTTCACCAAATCTTGTGGCACAAAAGGGGGTGGTTAAACATAAATAAATAATCAAGGGATAATGGTAGGAAAAAGGGGGCATAAATTATTGAGAATGGTAAAAACATTCAAATAAGCTAAGATCTAAAGAGTTATAAAAAAAACATCACATGAGGTTGCAAACAAATGAGATGTAAAATAAGACAACTCAAATGATATTCAAAAAAGAAACTCTATCTATTTCTCTCAAAGATCTATTACATTGCTAAAATCTTCAACTTCTCTATTTATTATGCTACACCTTACCCTTGTATTTATAGTAGTTGAGGGTAGGTAAGAGGAGTTCATTTGGAAATGTGAAACTAGCTAGTTACCAAATGAATAGTCTTACCATGTGCACAAATCTATACCTACGTTGTGTACTATTATCAACATTAAAACCTAACATGTTGACTACATAATTAGACATGTGGGTGTGTAAGTTTATACCATGTATGAGTCTAACTGACTTAGGTTAATCATCCTAGGTTAATACCCAAGTTAAGTAGGTTAATCCTAAGTTACTCTCAACCCTAATTATTTACTCTAACACCCTCCCTTAAGATTAACATAAGAATAGAGATAAATAAACTCTAAAAGTAGGGTTTGGAAACAAGCCTGATTAGATACCCATGTATAATCAAAATGAATAATGAATATGTCCTCATGAACACCCCCAAAAGACAACATCTAAAACCCCAAACATACCTCACAACTCAAGGTAATGATGCAAAGTAGAAGGTGCATAAAGATGTTGACAACCTACTGCTAAGTCAGAATGTACTCCAAGATAAGAACTCCATCCTGAATGTGTTATTAAATAAAATGCATATGTACCTCAATGTGATTGGTCCATTAGTGCTCAACTTGGTTGTATAATATGTGAATTTCACTCTATTTTTCACACCAAATTATAATAGATGAATCTTGTGTTAAGCCAAAATTTGTCAATAATTGGTGAAGCCAAAGAACTTGTTAACTTGTCATAACTACTACCTTGTACTCAACCTCTATAGATAAAATTTCAATAGCCTACTACTTCTTGTATAAATGAGTAATAGGTAAAGAACCAGGAAAAAATATGTAGTCATAAATGGAATGCTTGTCATGAAGAGAACCTACCCAATTTTAATCACTGTACCCAACTAAATATAAAACTTGGTGTAGTGTAATCTAAATTGATTAGTGCCTCAAAAATATCATAAAATTTTCTTGGTATCCTACCAATGACTTTCATGAATGTCATGTGGAAACCTAGATACAATCCCAAATGCAAATGAAATGTCAGAGTGAGTATGGGTCAAATATATAAGACTCCCAACCATCTGCCTATACAATTTAGAATCACAAAGAGGAGTATTAAAAGTGGTAGTAAGAGTCACTCTAGACTAAAAAGGAGGACTTATCTTGTAATTAGCCATGACAAAACCCTAAATAAGATCAAGGGTGTACTTTTATTGACTCAAATAAATCCTTGTATATGATTGTGAAATCTATAAACTAAGGAAGAAGTGCAAAAGACCAAGATCTATCATATCAAACTATGATGAAAACGCATGCTAAATTGCCTAAATCTAAGAAGAGAAGCTACCTGTGAGAAGTAGATCATCAACATACAAGACCAATATTAAAATGTCCTCCCTAATACATTGAATATATATTATGGGATTTGAGTGGTAGTGAACAAAGCCAATAGATAGAAGAAATGAATCCATATTATCATACCAATCCCAAGGCGTCTATTTGAGACTATAAAAATACCTCCAAAGTTGACAAACAAGATAAGAATCATGAACAAACCAATCAGGCTACTCATATAGATTTATTAATGAAAGTTGACATATAATAAGGCACTCTTAACATCCATCTAATACATTGGCTAACCCTATGATGCATCGAGAGAAAGTACAAGACATATATAATCTATCTTGACAATGAGTGAAAAAATCTTAGAGTAGTTAACACCTTTGACTTGTG